>OX438674.1:17617459-17957087 GCA_949316385.1 Globia sparganii
GTTGGTAATCCTACTAATATTATAAACGCGAAAGTTTCTGAGGATAGATGGATGAATGGATGTTTGTTACTTTTTCACGCAACAACTACGGAACGGATTTGGATGAAATTTGGCAAACAGATAGTTTATAACGAAGATTAACACATAGGATACTTTTTATCCCGATATTCCCACGGGATCGAAACTTATGCGGGTGAAACCGGTGGGCACTGCTAGTACCGAAATAATGTGTAAAAAATGAGGAACACAATTGTGATAGTGGTCCTCTCGTCCTCTTGTGGTTAATAATATAAACAAGCTCATGTTTATATTATTAACAACAAGACTTTAATTAGTCAGTCATGTAATAAGGTACTACTGATTCATTACATGCAAGTACTTAACCAAGTACTTTATAGTGATAGGCTATAGGCCTTGACTGCAACGAGTAAATTGTTGATTTGTAAAAAAAATAACAGCATCGTACAGTAACTTGTGAATAGAATAGAATAGAATAGAATAGAATAATATTTATTTGTTACATAAACAACAGGAAACAATTCAGTTTATGAAAGCTAAGTCATTTAATCATCATTTAAGTTAGATCGCGTGCCGGCAGACAATAAAATTGTAGAGAGTAACACAAAACCACTCACCATCAGATTATCCACGGAATTGTATCCGCAAATCACGTACCCCATCACTCTATTCGCCATTTTATATCTATCACTAATCACCAAAACATCACCAATTTTGAGCACGTGTCATCACAAAAAAAAAAACTTCAAAAGAACTTAAAGTCCATCTCTTATTCACTTACACACAAAGCGGAAAAGAGAAAGCACTATAAATCTAATTAGCAATCAATAATTATGTCAATTGTTGCACACAAACAATTTTGATCCTTATTGCGTTTACATAAGGTTGATAACGAGAGCACTAGTAACTACTGTTACGAAACTTTAAAGACTGTTAATTTGCACGTATTTTGTCATGTAGAGTAACAATTGGTATTTTTTCATTAAAACGTGAGCGTGTGTCATGATGTGCGGTCGGCGAGTGACTGATTGACTCACAGCGGGTGCTGCGGGAGCCATGCGGGAATGGAACATGTAAATAAATCGAATCGAACAATGATCGTGGCGTGCGCAGCTTTGGATCATCTGGACACAATCTGTCTTGTTAAATAACAAAAAAAAATATAAAGCTTGAAGAATTTTTCATAACAGTGGGTCGTGTGCCAAAAAGTTTACAAGAATTAATACTCCAATTCAATCAGAAAAATTTCTTTAAAAGTTTTTACATCCAAAATCAGACACACTTTAGTAACAAACCATTTTACCCGTATAAAATTTAACAAGATCTTTAATTTAGTGGTAATAGCAGATAATAGAAACACACTCAACACAATTCTCTTGCCCATATCCAAATTTATGTGGTTCCTGTAGGACACACATACTGAAACTAGAAAGAGCCCAAAGAGCGGTCCTAAAAGTAAGTTTGTCGCTACCATTCTTCTTTCCTACTAAAGATCTCTACTTGCTCTCTGATGTCTTGACAGTACGCCAACTGTATATATTGTGCACAGTTCTAAAACAGCATTCGCTAATAGGGTATGATCCCTTACTTAATAATAATAAGCGAGTCAAACACAGGGTTTGCCAAACGTTTACCAAGCGAAACACTGCTTTCTCACGCAAATTCTTTGAATTTTTAGGTGGATATCTATACAATAAAATAAATAAAAAGCTTGCAATTTATCCACTTACAAGAGCCAATTGTAAAAGGGCTTTAACTACTTGGCTAAAGTCCCTCAGTTACGAGGAAACAGAAAATTTGCTCAAAGTCCCGTCCTAATATGACCTGGTATGATCATACATCAACCACACACTCATCCACATCCACACACACTCCCACTCCCACACAGCACCCACTATCACCTACATATGCCCACACACATACACCCACTCCACACACACATTTACACCCACACAAGTCTCACACCCTCACCCCCCACACACACACCCTCACCCCCCACACACACCCTCATATACACATTCACACACCTGACTCTCACTACCTCTTATACTTAATTCTCGCTACAGTCACACTTCACTCAGCTTTACCAATTTAAAAATTTAAATATCACGTAACTGGAATGATGTACAGCTTACCGTTACCCACTTCCGGAGTCTGGAGAGGCTGGTAATCTGTCATACAGGTCTCCTAGTACAGAAACCAGTCTCTCACATAGATTATAAACCATAAATGTACACCCTGAATTATGTATATTACTATTTAGGTATATTCCTTGTATAATTCTATGTGAGAGAGAAAATAAACTTTTTTGTATTGTATTTGTATTGTATTGTATTTGGAGTCGTCTGCGCAACATGACTTTTTCATCCATACATCTCAATTAGCCTTCATCTCAGTAGTTCTCCCTTTCTAACCATATCATCTTTCACGAAGGCCATCAAAAAAAAAAAAACAATCAACACACTGACAACTCAGTATTTATAAAAACACTGCCTGAAGTTCAAATCACGATATGAAAATATTAAGAAAAACATTTGACTTCAACCAGTATCGGATTTACACATTTTCCGCCAGTAGGCTATTCAAATTTTGCCGCCCCTACTGACCTCTACAATAATGTCCCATGTCTTTTGTATACTGCTTCGATACGCTTAATTCTATCGCTTTTTCTTCAAAATATTTAAAATGTTCTGATTCAGCTACGAAAAACATGCAGAGACTTCAAAGATCGGCAACAGTGATAAAATCTACGGTAGAAGCCTGAATTTGATCATTCATCTTATTTATTCTTTTCAACAAAAAAACATGGTAGGTATATAAATGTCAATCTTTTTAATTTCAGTACGACATTAGCCTGCTCAGCCTGTTGGTAAATTCGCCACTGACTTCAAAACTTCCAGTAAATTCACAGCAACCATTTCAATGTATAACGCTCAACAGAGTGAAACATCAAAGTGAACGAGTTCAATTAAAGTTGTAATTAAAGTCATTGGCAATCTGCCTGCAGTTTGTTTTACAAATTGGCTCTACTGGAGTGCCATTAAAGACACTTAGGTACCTACAGCTATAGTTACTGTAGCATCCATCTTTCAACGTAAAAGGTTAGTGTATCCATCGACACAGCGATTTATCCTGACCTGTGAGGTTAATTTGAACTGTATGATTAGGTAGGTATAAGTACTAATATCGCCTATCTTAAATAAGTTAGCATCGTGGCTAAACAATAACAGCCGCACAGGTCGATCGATCAGGTTAAGCTACGCTTGCCGCGGTTGGTCTGTGGATGGGTGACCCTCTTTACATACCGAGGCCCATCCCTGCCTAGGAAAGCACTCATTCGTGGATCTTTGACAGTCGTTACGGGTAATCAGAAGCCCGAAAGTCTGACAACCAGTCTTACCAAGGGGTATCGTATTACCCAGTAACTGGGTTGTGGAGGTCAGATAGGCAGTCGTTCCATGTAAAATACTGGTATTCAGCTACATCCGGTTAGACTGGAAGCCGACCCCAAAATAGTTGGGAAAAGGCAGGCAGATGATGATGAAATAAGTTAGCGTCTTCTATATCAAAACGTTCCCACTGCTGAGATACAGACTTCCTCTCTGAAAGAGATTCCGCGTGTATGATCAACGACTAAGTTATTTGAGAATCCAATTTTTGTGATCAACATCATCGCCAGCACAGGCAGATGATGTTGATAGTGGACTGGAGTAGTCCACTATAATTGGTAACTAGCCCTTTACAAATATACGCCACTAAGCTCCAATCTTGGTTTCTTTCATCCATTCATAATTATTCATTCATTACTAGCCATAAGCCATAACTTTCATTATCTAAAGGCTGAAAACTTACAAATCACCGCCAAAATTACATACACATTAAAATATAATAACTGCGAACCATCGTAAAACTGATTACTTACTACGTCCTAAAAAACATCGCGAACTTCCATTAAAAATAAACATCCTGCCTTAAAACTTATAACAACGAGAGCATTGATTTGAACACCAGATAAGTCCTGAACTCCTGACCCCCGATACTGCCGAAAAGAGGTCGAGATCCCAACCTTGCCGAATGCGGAAGTCATCTTAATTGAGTTAACTTTATTAAATTATCTACATTTGTTCTTTTGGAGGGTTATATTTATTCATTTGGATGTAGAAGGAATGTTATAAGACGGAGTGGTAGATAGATTAATTATGGAAGTGATTGACATACTTTGTTTGTCTAACAACCGACACTGAGCCCGCGTGGTGGATTATGACCCACTCCTTCTCAAATAGAGGAGGCCTGAGTTTCAGCAGTGGAGATATTATAGGCTGATTATGCCAGACTGGTCTAAGAAATCAGATTTACCTACCTATATTTGAATTCAGAATCTAAGATCATTATCAAGTTTTTCAACCCGAAACTCAATGTTGTATAATTATGACAAAGTATAAATTCTTTACAACCAAACATTTTCAGGACGTTTTCATTACAAATAGTTACTCCAACTAATTGCTTTCGCATTGTAATTTTAACAGTAGCAGTTGAAAATACCGCGAGAGACGGCTATTCTATAGCGACTATAGAAGACACAAGCCTTTTAATAAATAAATTAACAAAATATCAGAAAAGCAGTCTTTACAGAAAATCACAATTACAAAAACCAGACTGATAAGGCCGAGTTCAATTTAAATAGCGTTGACCTAAACTATTTTCGGATGTTTTAATGTGTCGTACATTGCAAACAGTATCAACTAAATAGTAACCCGAGGAATACTTTGAAGTTACCTTAGCGTAATACGCTAGTTTATAAAAAATAAAATAAAAATATGTTACAAGTATTATACAAAGTTGATACGACAGATGGGCTTTCCTTTAAACTGCCTATACTAGGTATCATTATCAAGCTCTCTACCAAAAATCAATTAAATTGAAACAGTAGTTTAGTCGCAAATGATTTTTTAAGTTTTTGCACCGTTTGAACACGATGTATTTTTCCTAACAGCTGATTATGTCTACAGGCATAGGTCATGCACCTTAAAACGATAAATCTACGATACGTTGTTGCCGCTCTTACGCAAGTCATAAACCAATACGTAGTACATAAGAGAGTGACAATCCTATTGGCAAAACATCACGTGCGTAAAAGAAATAGAAATAGGTCAGTGTGTTGCTATTGTATCTTAGATCCTTGCGACACAGAATACCGAGAGTACAGAAGTCTACGCTCGGCGGTCGCGCTATGGTTGTCAACTTTGGCTTATGCACAAAAAACTATCGTGGTAGTGGCACTCGCATCTAGTTGTTTGATTTATTGATGATGATGAGAAACGAAAAAACCAATAATAACTAAAATATTTTAATTTTAATGTTATTGTTACATTACTTTGTCACAAAGTGCTACAAAGTCATGTTCGCTTTTACTTTACGGCGCGGGACTGGGGGCCGGGGCGCTTACCTACCTACCTAACTACTGTGTTACGTTAATACAAACCATCGAAATACAAGCAAATACCTACTTACCTCTCTGAAACAACTGGTAGATTAAAAAACGACAATTCACCGTTTAATGTTGAATTTAAACAACCGTCCACTGAACAGTTATAATTTTTTTTTATTGCTCCATTTTTGCACTTCATAGACGCATGTCTCAAGCGGATGGCACTTGCGCTCGCACTAGTCCCAACCAGTCCGAGATATCGTGTCCGTGAGCGGTGTCTATGTGTGCGTTGCTCGAGCGCACTTTGTATGTAGATTGACTTCTTTACTCTCTGTATTTTGTGCTTGCGATCAGTAAGTGGGGCCTCCAAAAAACTTGTTTTTTCAGTGCGCCGACGCTACCCTTCCGGAACGTAGGTACGTACGCGGAAGCTCCTGCGCCCTTATTGTTTTGTCGAACTTGTGCGCTGACAATAATTGTGAATTTATTTTGTTATTGTGATAGGACACTAAATAAGTTTAAGACAGTATTCCTTTTTTTATTGTGACAGGACAGGACACATAACTTGGGATTATTATTATTTAGTGTTAGTGTTTTTTTTTTTGTAATTGACTGTTTCTATTGTGATAGTTAAACTTTGGTTGTGTGTGTGTATAATTAAAGTGTTCAAAAATACCTCGTGTAACTGACACGGCGTCAGAATACATTGACATGATTTTAATCTACGGCGAATGCCGTGGAAACGCAACGTTAGCTCTACGAACTTACAGAGAAAGGTATTGTGATAGCCGCAATTGCCCTAGGAATGCCCGCACCATACAGTTGGCAGTACAAAGATTACGGGACAATAAACGTATAGTGCTGTAACAGGAGGGAGTGCCACCGCGGTAAATGCCCGCTGCTTGGGACGAAAGAATTTTAGACAATTTTTCCCGCAGCCCGACGAGTCTCCACAGAGCCGCCCGGCAGTTTAGATGTTGCCATAGAACTATCTACAAGGTTCTAAAACGTAAAAAACGCAAACCTTCTAAATATCGGAAGGTGCAAACTTTTTTATCGAGAGACTTGCCGATCAGCAACAGTTACTGCCAATGGCTACTAAATAAAACATCCGAAGACCGTCATTTCTTAACTAATTTAATATGGACCGATGAGAGTACTTTTACTCGGACCGATCTGGAATCGGCAAAATCTCCGGTACTGCAGTTTGGAAAATCCACAGTGTGTTTCGAGTTACTCTGCCCGCGCGCGACGTTGGACGTTGCCACTTTGTATAGTTATCCAAGGTCAGTCACCAGGCCCAAGTTTTTATGAAGTTTGGGTTTCTCCTTTATTTACAAAGGGTGGTTGCGTTTTACTCTGATTTGTAAGCTATTTAGTTTGTTTGAAAAAAAAAAATTCTCATTTATGGCGCTTTTTATTTGTATACCGTATCGAATTAATACTAAACACGTATAGTATACGTAGTGTAATTTAATGCCCCTCGGTCGTATCAACTCTGTATCTATTATAGTTAGCGATCAGCCCCTGCTTCATATGGTTTATGCGACTTGATAAAATATCGAAATTCCTTTAAATAACATTATGTCTGTTATGTATCTTATTTTACTCATATACTTTCCTGAACAAATTCTCTAAACGAAATAAAATCCGTTGCGTAATTAATAAGAACAACGTGGTCACACAGGCAGATACGAAAAACGATTTTAATTTATAATATGTATGGATAATAGATATAGATTATAGTTTTATGTCTTCCGCGGGAATATAAACATATTCATACCTTCTTTTTCTCGTTTAGTCATGGCGCTAATTGTTATGAAACTTAGGGAAAGTGTTCAGTCGTTTCCTATTGTGTTCGAAGTTTCTTTTGTCAAGAATAGTGTTTCTTTCGATACACTCTATTTATTGCTTCCTTTTTGAGTAGAACAAGTTTTCTACTTCTACTCTCGGTATTTAAAATCTAGATTTAGATAAACATATAAGAATAAGCATATGATGTTGTATGTTAAAAATATATATATTTAAATATTTATTTAAGTTTCCATGCACAACATTACAGAATAGAATGCCAAGGCACACACATGCTACATATTTAAGCATGTTAGGTAAAATAAAATATAGTTTTTTTTTAAACAAGAAAGTAACAAAACACTTTACAATAAACACTTGTAAATTAGACAAAATTTAATCAAGTGAAAAAGTAAATTAAAACATTTATGAAAGGGACTCGGAAACCATCACTACAGATACAAACTGACCCAAATATTTATAGTTTACCGACCAGAATTTACAGCAATTTATTAAGCCCAGTTCCAGAAAAAGACATACCTACTGCGCTGAAAAATTTCGGCGTGAAGGAAGATGATGAAATCTAACCAAATATCCAATCATTAAAGTACAAGTACTTATCAGTCAATCATTCTGTACCTTATTAATTTCGGAACAGTCAACCTCAAACTTTTTCGATTACCGATGTTGATACCCACAATCTCAACATCATTGCATCAATGTAATGTTATCTGCACCTATATCAGTTCTGAACTTCCTGGATCCACTCATTAAAATTCATTTAAACACGGCGACAATTCATAAATATGAATGGTAAGCAATACAACCTGCTCGTTTATTTATTGCGTAAGTATCTATTTCAGCGGTTGCCTAGAACCAGGTCAGGCCGCGTCCTCGATTGAGCGTCTCAGTCTGTATCAATCTATCAATCAATGTGCTACTTGTATTGAATTGACAGTTTTATTGAGTCTTGGATTATATGGGCATATATGTCTGTGACGCTGAATATAGGCGTGAGCTTTTGGTTAGAGATAGACAATTATAATATTATTTAGGTATCCCTCCGTACCTCGGAAAGGACGTTTAAGCTGTTGGTTCCGGCTGTCATTCGTAGATCTTTGACGGTAATCAGAAGTCGAGTCGAGAGGAGACGAGTCTTACAATATAAGAAGCTGATAGCTGCTAAATTTGGAGTTGGAAATCGACATTACTGTACCCAGCCGTGAAATTGACATATCAAGTTTAGAAAAAGATAGGCTTCTCTGTCAAAGAAGATGCTCATTCCTGTGTGACACTCTCTTCCTCAAGCTCGATGTGTCAAATAAACTCCCTCGCACCTATGGTATTAGCTGTTATAATAATTATGTGTTGTATTTAGATGTAAACGCAATAGAATCTTTCCTGTTTGCAATTGTATTCAGTAGTGATGTGATCTCAAAGTATCGATAAAGGCCTATTTCGAGTTTATATATGCTAATAACTGTTTCATTGATAAAACTAGAAACTGGTTGCGACTTGCGAGATTGCTAATAAGCGTAGGAATGGGCTAAAGGAGATCTGATAAGATTCTACTATTGACATTAACACACAGTTTACTAAGATATACGAATTCCGGAGATTAATTCTAAATTGTTGGTGACTGTTTGTATGTTTTATTCTTCGTAACTAGCGCCCCGCCCCAGCTTCGCACGGACGCAATTTTTTTTTCGAATTTCCGAATATTTTTGTTATACAAACCTTGTCCTGGCAATACCGAACACAACAAAAAAATAATAATTATCCAATTTGGTGCAGTCATTCGGAAGTTATGCGCGTACAGACATTTCGGCAACTTTGTTTTATACTATGTGAGGATGTTACTTTAATATGAATGTATGAAACACATAAACCTTCGGGAACGAATTCTCTAAAATATGGTAAGAACCACATAATACTTTGAGTAGTTTAGAAGAACAACGAAACAGATAGACGCGACTTTAATTTATGTACAGGTCTTAGTGCCTTTGCATTCAGTAGATACCTAACTTAGTCAATCCTATTGCCGTACGGGGGCTCAAGTAATCCTAATTTCCGTTTTAATAATGGCTAACCAATTGACTCCCCATTCCCAAGGGAGCAGATCATGACAATTGACAATAGAAGCGGTGGAGCGACATGCGGGCCTGACTGAGCTATCTCACGGTTCATCTATTACGCGGGTGACGGGTGATCGACTGTAGTATCTTTGAATGCTCACTGATGATAGATTTGCGCCACGATTAGTTCCAAATAAACAAATTAATTCATTGAATATAACATCAACACGGCTTTACTATTTTGCTACACACATCACTAAGACAAATCAACAGACATTTCCTGATTATTTTTTAAGGAAGTTTTTAAATGGTGATACATTCCGAAACATTTAACAGTGGACGAAATCCTGAAGGAGGAACTGCGTGATGCAGTCACAGCACTGGGCCCGAATTCATTATAACGACTTAACGATTCCTTACTTCGAAACCCCGTTAATTCCTTAGCTAATCCCGCCAATATCGCGTTGATGTCGCGCGGTTTCGTTGTTTGTGTCATGAGAATTACGGCCCTGGTAAAAATTGCAAGCTAAATAACCTAAGCAAACGCGTTGCATATAAGGCGATCTCTTTCATAACCATCTAAACTGCAATTTACAACTACAGCCAACCATAACTTCGCCACAAATATCAGCATTTACCATTAATCATCATTACTAGTTACTCGTTTTACTTAATAGTCTTGGATAACAGAATCAATTACATAGCCCACAGTTATAAACAGTATGCATCTGTAATGAGATATACTGTCTCATTCTAAGTTCACATTCGTACGGACGTAAAAATTTTGCGACGATATTTTATAGCGCACTGGATTTTCAACTCTCGGTGTTGGGTCGAGCATTGAGAATCCAATACAATGCATCCCAGTGCGTCAAAAAGTAGACAGTTGGATTTTCGACTCTCAGCGCTAAGCAATACGTTGAAAATACAATGTGCGAAAGAAACAGCCCATGCGAACGTAACCTAAATGGCATAAATTTCTCTGATATAAGGTCGTTGAGAGCGTGTTTCTGTCGTAGGTGTCGATTAATTGTCATTACGGGTAATTTTAATAAGTCTTGTTTGTAAGTACTTAAGGGCCAATTTATGTCGTTCATTGAGATTTTAATGAGCTGTTATTACTACTGACATAACAATTACAAATATCACCTATTACTCGAACGTTAACACGTTCCCAATCGGTTTATAACTAGGGCTATATGATAAGTACGTAAGCCAGAACGATTATATCAGGCATACTTTATACCGATCCAGCATGTCCAGCGCGCCCCAGAAGGTGGTAGCCGTAAGGCTGATCCGGGGATACCGCACGATCTCGGGCGAGGCGGCAAGTCTCCTTGCCGGATTGCCGCCATGGGATCTGGAGGCGATAGTCCTCGCGCGCCTGTACGAGTGGCGCGCGGGGGCACTACGCCGGGGGGAAACTCCGCTTCCGTGGCAAATTGCGGCGGTGCGGACCGACCTCCGGCGCGATCTCATGGCGGCATGGAAAGAGCGACTGTCGCAACCCAGCGCAGGGCACGCCACGATAGTGGCGATAAGACCCCTCTTTGAGGAGTGGCTAGAGAGGCGCCACGGCGCCCTCACCTACCGCCTGACGCAGGTCCTCACCGGACACGGGTGTATCGGGAGGTTCCTGCACACCATCGGGCGGGAGGAAACGCCCGGGTGTCACCACTGGTGGAGCATACGGTGGAGGTCTGCCCCACCTGGGCGGAGCACCGCCGTGTTCTCGTAGAGGCGATCGGCAGCGGCGGCGACATCTCGCGCCCGGCCCTGGTTCAAGCCATGGTCCGGGGCGAGAGGGAGTGGGAGGCAGTCACCTCCTTCTGCGAAGCAGTCATGCTAGCAAAGAAGGTGGCGGGACGGTTGAGGGAGAGAGCCTCACGTCCCAGCCACCGCGGGAGACGCTCCGGGCGTCGGGAGCCGCAAGACGACTCCCAGCCACCGCAGGCGCGGGCTTGCGGGCGGAGAGTAATGGGTAACTCTCCGTCCGATCAGGACCAGGCCCGTGCCGGACGGCGCGTACGTGTTCCACGCGCGCCTCAAAGAGATGTCAGCATTAAGAAAGGGGCCCGTAAGGGCCGGAGCCTGCCGGGGCAGCGGGATTGTCCGAAAGGGTTACCGCTAACCCCGGAACACAAAGGGCTAAGGAAAGAACACGGGTTGGTTTTAGTCAGTAAAAGTCTGACACTCCCTTCTGCTCCACCCAGAGCGGGAGGGGTCATTTGATGATTTCCCATCCACAAAAAAAAAAAAGCATGTCCCTTGCTGACCTCTCCCAGCGTCGGATGGTCCTAAGCCGAGGTCAGTACCCCACAGAGTGCCCTTAGCTTTAAGTATTTTAAGCCCTGGAGACCTTAATTTATTGAGGCACCCACGGACAAGCCCGGTTTAGCAACTGACAACCTCCTAGGTTGACCTGAACCTAAAGACAACATTTATTTAAAAAAAAACACACATAAACTGAAAGGTACTATCCGCACTTGACTGCCAGCCCGACTAGTCGTACCCAGCGCTTCTTCTCCACATTTATAGCGCGCACGGCCAAAGTGTGGAACTCTGCCAGCGTCTGTGTTGGGACTCTACCTAAACCCGTCAGCCTTCAAAAACAAAAAAGTGAACAGGCATCTTCTGGGCACGCTTGTTCCATCGTAGACCTCTTCGCTCGAGATCAGAGCGGGCAACTAGGCAAAAAACACTCAAATTTGGTTTTTAATGAAGACTCAGGCAAAAATTTATCGATACTTTTACAATTTTTGCGTTTCCCGACCTTATTTAGATGGATGTTTAAATAACACCATCGCGATATGTGTGCAGTTATTTCACGCTATTGTACTGCGTGGCCCGGCACATCCGCTGCTGTGCAAACTGGTTCACATCATACATCAACATTTTACTGCTTGCTGTGCTAAATGATGATTAAAATCTTTAACATGTATTTCCGCTATGCTGTTTTTTTTTTTTTAATTTAGACTAGCGGCCCGCCTTAGCTTCGCATAGGTGCAATTTTTTTTTTTCGAATTTTACAAATTTTCTTTCGTACAAACCTTGTCCTGGCAATACCTACCGAACACAACAAAAAAAGAATTATCCAATTTGATGCAGTCATTCGGAAGTTATGCGCGTACTGACATTTCGGCGACTTTGTTTTATACTATGTAAGGACTAGGATTGGCTGACCTAATCACCAAGCACTGCTACATCACGCCTGTATTCCTCGCAGGGTCGCAGGGTTAAGCAGACGTGCTCCTAGAGTACTCCCAGATTTCGCCAGTTATGTCTTTGTAATTTTACTAGACGAAAAGACGGGTAGTGCAACTTACTGCCCTTTTTAAGACATATACCTGTAGGTCTACAGATATTTTGGAGCTATAAACTAAGGGATTATCTTTTAGGAAGATCTTTAACAACCAGGAAGCCTCGAAATTGAAAAATCCTTCGTGGTAATTGATTGTTGATTGGCCAATGTCTTTACTAAGCCAATATCGCTTTGGTAGATGTCATATGTCTTCGAAATTTTGGTTCTAGGACGTGCCAGTATCCTCACGACAATGACATGAAGGCGCGGGCCCACCGCGGCGCATGCTGTGCACGGGCACGCGGTGGGCCTTTTAGCTGCGTGTATTAATTCGGTTGACAACGTGGGTCTACGTTTCTATTGGAGTACACGAAGACGACCCACGACTATGCATAGCGTGGCACAGCGCACGGAGAGGCTACGCACGTGCCACTGCAATCCACGGACACGGGCTTCACTGCGGGAAGTGGGACTGGCGGGGAAGCGGACATAATCGTGGGTCCTATTCGTGTACTCGTGGAAACGTAGGCCCACGTCGACAACGTTGAGCTATGAAACCGCCTATTCGAGCAAGCCACGCGTGTATCAAGGACGTCAATTCATGCGTAGCCTCTCCGTGGGTTGCAGTGGACACAACCACATACATTTTCTTATAAAGCGAAGCTTAATACACGTGCGTAGCCTCTCCGTGCGCCCCGGTGGGGCCGCGCCTTGACTGTGACATCTACCAAGCCACACTGGGCCCGCGTGGAGATCCCAGCTCACTCCCTCTCGAATAGAGAATGACTGTCTCCCAGCAGTGGGAACATTATAGGCTGATTGATTATACATTATGGGGAGGTGCCCTGGCTAAATAATAACAGTCGCACAGATCGATCGTTCAGGTTAAGCTACGCTTGCCGCACTTGGCCTGTAGATGGGTGACCATCTTTACATACTGAGATCCCTCCGTGCCTCGGAAAGCACGTTAAGCCGTTGGTCCCGGCTGTCATTCGTAGATCTTTGACAGTTACGTTACGGGTAGTCAGAAGGCTGAAAGTCTGACAACCAGTCTTACCAAGAGGTATCGTATTATCCAGTAACTGGGTTGTGGAGGTCAGATAGGCAGTTGCTCCATGTAAAATACTGGTATTCAGCTGCATCCGGTTAGACTGGAAGCCGACCACAACATAGTTGGGAAAAGGGTAGGCAGATGATGATGATTATACATTATGTAATTTCACTTTTCATCAAGAACAAGAGGCATGAAGCAGAATGGATTGCAGTGCTTCTGACCAGACCATGCCCCACTTGCTGGAGTGACCTAAGTGCCCGTTAACCTGAACCTCGGAAGACCTAAAGAATGCCACTGATACCGCAATCAAAGTACCTACTGTGCTCAAACTGTTTAAAAAAAACAACGAGTAAAGGCCAGTTCCTCTAATTTACGGACTGTTACTGGTTAAAATTAAGACTCTTGTATCTTTACCAATAATGAACCAAAAACCTCATAGATTTCCATAGTAAACCCTCTCATATGGAAGTACCTAGCTATCACAAGTAAAATTAGCTTGCGTATTTATTTATATGCCCAGTTTGGCAATAAAAAATGCTATGATTGGTAAGCAAAACGATTCGTTTTTGTTTATAGGAACCGAGCATAAGAGTACCATCGATACGAAAAGAAGAAGAAGATGAACCGAAACTTAACTAAACTAACAAGCTATTCTTAAGTGTTATTATTTATACACGGAGATTGATTATTTATTCACGCCTCTGACTGTATGTAAGCAATGCAACTGGAACACAACTGATTACATTCGCCCTTACGTGATTCACAGCTTCTAAATATAGACGTCCCTTGGCGGGCCGAACAAATATCTGATAACTGCAGATAGCTACTGAAATAGAACATTTTACTAAAGTGTAGGGCGCATAATTATGCTTGGGGGAAAACTTGAGCCAGTCCACACGGCGCGTTGCGTCGACGCAGCGCTGCCGTTGCGTTGTTTTACATACAAATAACCATAGTGTAGACACGGTGCGCTGCGTCGTCGCACACTCGATGGAAAGCAGCCCCCGAGACGAAGCGGGAGGGGTGTAATTATCTGCGACTGCGTCCTAGCACCGCTGTGTTGACGCAGCGCCCGTGTGGCCGGCAATGCGTTAAAATTCATGCGTTGCGACGACGCAACGCGCCGTGTGGACTGGGTTTTGTGTTATTCACACGCTGATAGTAGAGAGATTTGAGAAGGGTATGGGTCGAACTTGAAACCATGTGGTAGAAAAAAACCGCCCAAGTGCGAGTCGAACTCTCATGCAAAGGGTTGGTTCAACATACAAGCTCCATAGACTACCTACCCGTGTGCTACTGGAAAAAACCAAGTAGAAATTAAATTACGTCCTGATTACAAACACTGATATCTTGGTCAACCTAGCAGAGACACAATTTGTGTTGATAAAAGATCAGCATTCCTTATCATTATATAAATAGTAACATTTGATTGTGCCGACGATCTCTCAAAATTATTTCAAGGACGTGTACTACTGATATGTGGGTATGTAAACAATGTAGACATACATACATATTATTTGATACACATTATGTTGACACCTTACCCTATTTGTTTATCTTAGATCGAGATGATAATCTAGAAAAAAAAAATAGATGTTTCTCAGAAATCGAGAGCTAAAAATAGTGTTGAACGGGTATAAATTATTTATTGTTTTTTTTTTTAGGCATTTACCTCAGAAAAAAACGTTTAGTTTAAAATTTTATCTTTAAAGTAGGTATGTAGGTACCTACTTAGTGTTTTTTTCCTGTCCTTTCGCCGAATTCGACTCCGAAATATACGATTTTGATCCCGGCTCCAAATTATTGGAAGCCTCCGAAACTATTGTCATAATATAACTGGAGATGGTGTACTAGAATATACACGCAATGCAACTACTCGTAATTCCCTTAAATATACACTCAAAAGGTATTCATTATTCATGCAGACATCCAAACAATCGGGTTGGGTTTTAACCACAACCACAATACAACCACAGACCGTGTCACCCAACATAAAAAGTGTAAAAACTAATAATTAACAAAGTAATTTCTTTACTTTGTAATGGTTTTTAAGCCGGTTGAATGTTTATTTATTTAACCTATTTCGTCCCAGTGCTGGGCAAAGGTCTCCCCCATATCTTTCCAGTTGCTATCTCCAACCGATCTGACAAGAATGAGTCCAGATCGTCGATGACAATCTTCAGGCACCCTCTGTGTGACGATCCTGGTCCATATGTCTTCATGCGTCCTGTGTGATATTGTTTTTTGTATTTTTTTTTTTTTTACTTGACATAATAGCGTCTGCAATAAATTATGTATTTTACTGCAAAATTTTAAAATAGCCACAAAATTTATCAGCGCAGACATCCCAACAATTGGGCTCTCAACCGCAACCACATAAAGAGTGTCCTTCACCACACAATCCTCACCTTTCAAAATTTCATGAAAATCAATTTTGAGAACGCCAAAAAATAGTCACGAAATAGTCACCAAGGTCAAAAAAATTGTCGCATTATGATTCCGAAGTTATAGCTATAGGTTGGGGAGGATTGTGTGGTGAAGGTCTTCACACAACCCTCACCTCTACTGCAACCAAACGACTGAGAGTATCGACTTGGTTTCAATTCCAAAAAATAGTCAAGAAATAGTCGTAACGCTATATCAAATCTCGAAAATAGTCATTAAGTGATTCCAGAGATATAAAGGTGCCTTGGTGAGGATTACGTGGTGAGCCTTTCTCGCCACAATACTCACCTGATTACCGCGGAACGCTTACGTTTTTGATTTATTACTTTATTATATTAAAGTAATAACACACGTGACGACTCCTCGTGCCTTTCGAGTTGCGGCTAATATCAAACACAAATAGCTCTTCAAACTAATACTAATTGGATCGCTATTTGTCATCAGAGCCCTGAGCTAACTTAAACATGAGTGTAGGATTAGTAAATTATACAAGGTTGAGACGACAATAAATTAAACTTGTCTAATAAAGTTCCCAGTCTGCATTCGAAAATTCAGTCAAATGTATCCCATAATATAAAAGCTTTCTTACAAAAAAACAACCGTCTTCCAAAAAACACTACAAAGTGAAAAATAACTTTAATTTCGGAAGTCGGTGTCAATAAAAGAAAATGCGGAACCAACGACACCGACTTCCGAAATTAAAGTTATTTCTCACTTTGTAGTGTTTATTGGAAGTCGGTTGTTTTTTTTTTTGTAAAAGTTTTTTATTTTTCACTTTTTAGTGGGCCAGTTTCTAACTTATCTAAGTTACAATAGCCTAAAGTCAACTGCTCATCACCTTTTACAAAATATGACTTTTCCCGATGCAGGGACGTTAATTGTTGAGGAGTTCTCCTTGTAAGAACCAGGAGAACTGGAGCTGATTGAGAAGTCACCATCAGCTCCACTTCACGATACGCATTGTGCTTAGCAACCACATTAAAGTATCGAATCGCAGCCCGTGAAATATTTATTATTGAGTAGTTCCGATGGCCATCTGTGGTCTTCGTCATCAGTTCCACTTCACCGAATGCTGTTTTTGAGAGCAAATGCACGAGTTATTATAAAAAACTACCCAAATCGCTATAGGTGTGCCTACAAAATTTGAGGGTTTCCCTCGATTTCCATGGGATTCCTTCATCAGATTCCGATTTGGTGACAATGGGACCACATCAGGAGCATACCATTTCAAATAAAAAAAGAATTTTGAAAAACAATCCACAACTGACGGAGAAATCGATAAAAAAAAACATTAATAATGTCGAACATAATAGAGGTTATTATGCCTTAAGCATACCTTAGTGACAGATATCAATACACGGAAATATCTAGAATATGTCATAAGACTAAAACACAAATCATATATAAATCAAAACCAAGACACGTAAGATATGGCGTGCCCCAAGGTAGCGTGCTAGGGCTGTTATTATTTCTGATATATATAAATGATCTGCCAAAAATAATACGACACAAAATGATCCTATTTGCCGATGATAGCACAGCTGTTATAAAATGTAATAATGTGACAACTTATCAAAATGACATTAATAAATCCCTTCTCAATATTATCCGTTGGATGAATAATAATAATCTCGTAATTAATTTGAATAAAACTAAGGTGATGCACTTTAATCAACGGCAACCACATCCAAATATTGATATAACTTATAATAACCACAAAATAGAAGAAGTTAATAATGCTAAGTTTTTAGGTATTACCATCGACAGTAAGCTTACTTGGAAACCCATGATAGAAGAACTTTGTAAACGCCTGAGTAAATCTGCTTATGCACTCTTTCAGTTATCGAAAAAGGTGAATAAAGATACGTTACTGGTAGCATACCATGGACTTGTAGCTTCTGTGTTGCGATATGGCGTAATTTTTTGGGGGCAATCAACTGATCGTGAGCTTATATTTCGGATGCAAAAAAGATGTGTCAGAGCAATGTGTAATATAAAAACAACGGATAGCTGTAGAACCTATTTTAAGTCTTTTAAAATTCTGAGCCTTCCAGCATTATACATATTTGAAACTGCGTTGTTTGTCAAAAGAAACACACAATTATTTGAAAAAATATCTTCCACTAAAAAAACTCCATTGCGAGCACAATACGTAAATAAACTATGTCATTTAAAATGTAAGACTGCATTGATGCGAAAAAGTTTTTTTGGTATGGCACCTAAAGTGTTTAATAAAATTCCTGATGACATAAAAAACATGACATTATATAAGTTTAAAAAAGCTCTTAACAAATTATTAATTGACAAATGTTATTATACTGTAGACGAATTTTTTGACGACCAGTTATTAGAATGATGAATTTTTATTATAAAGTATTTTTTTTTTATTATTATTATTTTTTGATATGAAGTACTATGATTTTTTTATTGATTTTTATTGTATTTGATGTTTCTCTTTCTTTTTTATCTCATGTATTAATTAATTTAAAATTGTATATATATATATTTTTTTTAATGACAAGTAATGTAATGACACCTGACGGGTCACATAAATTTGTATGTCTTAATTTTGACAAAACATAGCGCACCCCCTATTTATGTAAACATCTATTTAAACACCTATGTTTCACAAATAAACTGATTGATTGATTGATATGTTCGACATTATTAATGTTTTTTTTTCCTTTTTGAAGTCGGTTAAAAATTCAAAGTCCTGACTGACTGATATATCAATGCACAGTCTAAACCGCTGGTCTTAGAGACATATTTGGAACTTTGGAGGGTGTCCTTTGTGAAGGGTAGGTATCCACTAAGAAAGGGTTTTCCGAAATTCCACTCCTAAGAGGGTGAATGGGGAGAAGGTGAAGTTTCATGCGGAATTTTTCAATATTGAAACAATGATAATATGCTTGAATGCTTGGGCTAAAATCTAAAGAGGCTGTCAGTCATGACTAAAGGATCTGAACTTTAGAATCGACGCTGCGTGTTTTCCTCCATCTCTATCAGCCGTCATAAATTCCCAAAAGCTAAAAATAACATCTAAACCATACTGATATTGCAAATGCGAATATAAGGCCCTTTGTACACGGCACGGTTTTTTACGGTACGGCGTATCAACCGCGTTGTAGAAAAAACGTCTGTCAATAAACTTCCTTAGTGATCCATACAACACTGACGACCGTGCTTACACACGGCGAATAAACTATAGATATTCACAGATAAAAATAACAGCCGCACAGGTCGATCGATCAGGTTAAGCTACGCTTGCCGCGGTTGGTCTGTGGATGGGTGACCATCTTTACATACCGAGATCCTTCCATGCCTCGGAAAGCACGTTAAGCCGTTGGTCCCGGCTGTCATTCGTGGATCTTTGACAGTCGTTACGGGTAGTCAGAAGCCCGAAAGTCTGACAACCAGTCTTACCAAGGGGTATCATATTAACCAGTAACTGGGTTGTGGAGGTCAGATAGGCAGTCGCTCCATGTAAAACACTGGTATTCAGCTATATCCGGTTAGACTGGAAGCCGACCCCAACATAGTTGGGAAAAGGCTAGGCAGATGATGATGATTCACACCAAGACAAACGTGTGGGTACAAGGGGGCCTAACTGTCTATTTGTTATTTTTTCAAGCCTTGACGGCTTGAAATTTGACACACAGAGATTTGGCATTTGGTATACTATGACCTGGGTTAGGACATACGATACTTTTTATCCCGTTAGTACCTAGGTTCCCGCATGCGGGCAAAAGCTAGTACGCAATAAAAACAAAATATATTTACCCACGTAACAGATAGTGCTATCGTTGAGCTCAAGAGCTGCCACTAAAATAACCAGTTAATCCCTTCATTCATCCATATTTTTATACCTCCCATTCATGTTTTCGACACGTGATGATGCGATACGTGACGTCATAAGACGTGTTCATGTTTATATTAAATCAATTATCTTATCTTAATCCCTTTATGGGTTCTCCAGTCCTTAACAAGTAAGTACCCACGTTATGTGAGTGACGTAGAAATTACGGACTTCTGATTATGCCTCGATTTTGACGAGAAATATTAAAGGATAGGAAGGGCACACATGGCAAAAGGCGCGGGAGAAATGGTGTGTGATTGGAGGATCCAGCAGTGGCTTAAATGAAGATGCTGATAGCGGGGTAGAAGCTCTGGAATCCCCAGTGAAGCTGGTAGCTCTTCTATGAAAAAGATCTCCTACACAAAAACCGGAATTGACTTCGGAATCTCTTAACCAGCTCCAGGCCACGTTACAGTGCAGAGCGATGTGCTAACGGGGGTATATTAATGGACCCATGCAGCGATCTTTTTTACTGCTGCCAAAGTGCCAACTCCGCGTCTAATAAAATCCCGAAGGACGGGCAAGAAACCTCGTACAATATAACACAGGCTTTTTCACAGCATACCTTACACGTCACAGTCTCACAGATTTTTATCTCTAAGGGCGAATTCCACGAAACTTTTATACCTAGAATAAGTCTTATCTTGAGAATAAATTTGGAATTTTTGTAAATTTTTCCATACTAGATCTGTTAGACGTCAATTTTATTCCACGCATATATAAGTTATCTGACTTTGGTAAAATCAGCCGTAAGCCCAATAAGCCCCGACTTACAGCACTCTAATACCTTCATTCACGAAAATATTTTATTTTTACATTGCCATTGAAGTTTGCCGAACACTACATGCGATGCAGCGTCATGATATGACGCCGCATATGACGTGTCTCTAAGTTTGGCTGCAGAATCATGTGAACTGTTGAGGCGTATCTTCATGGTCTCCTACAGAGTAGCATTGACAGCATCCGTGCATCCATTTTGTAAATAATATGATATTTTATACAGCGTGTATCGGAAATTTGTTATCAATGATGTGGATCAAACTGAACCACTTTCTCTATGGGACCAATATCGTAACCGCGAAAAAATAACCAGCCGTCCCATATATTTGGTTCGAGTGGGTATTGAAGGTTTGTATGGGACAGTTAATAATTTAAGACGATTACGATGTTAGATTGTTGTTATTTTTATGATTGTTAGATTTCCCCACATCGCCTGCTTAGCGCGTAAAGTGATACTATTAGTACTATACTTTCAGCTTCCGCTCGCATCACAAATTACTAAAGCTTTAGGCTGAGGCTACATTAGGCCGCGACGCGACCTGCGACACATGAGCGATTAAAACAAGTAAATGAATGCTCACGTATATGGCTACACCGTACATCAAATAGTACTAGCGATCTTTGATTTCTTTAAGCGATAGGAACAACATTACTGTAATCACGGCATCGGCTACATAACATATCAGCGAAATTGAAGCGAATATACGCCGGAATTTCGCTTATAATGTAGCCATACCATATTTTTATCGTTTCGCTCTTCCAGTCACATCGCAAATCGCTGTCTACTGTAGCCTCAGCCTTAGTTTCCTAAGAAAGCGTTGAACGGTAAAACAATGACGACTCTTCAAATACAGAGCGTTTTTTAAACACTTAATACTTGTGAATATTACAGTTTCATGACGGTTGTTACAATTATGAAGGAACACCTCTTCTAGGAAACCGTAGCTTTAACGCGATTGGCTCTAAACGGATTTAAAACATCGTTCTATTTCTGTAAATCGTTTGAAGATGATAGAGACAGTATTATGTTTTAAACATGTTTAACGAAACGCATTAAGTGATTTGTGATGCAATCGGGCCCTAAAGAGTAATTTGCAGCTAGCGGATGCAGCTAGCCAATAGACACTGCAACCGATTTACACTGTCAAAATGAAAGCACAGCTTGTCAATAATATCTTGAAGTTACAGTGGTGTTTTTGTTTTCAAGTTTATTAAACTTCCTCATAATTGACTTTATTCCAATTTATTTGAGGTCGGCGCAACAAGGTTTTTATTCCATACTTATCTACTAGCGGCCTGTCCCGGCTTCGCACGGGTGAACATTTATTTTTTAAAGATTTAATTTTCTTTTTCTTGCAATTAAAATAGCCTATATTAATCAGTGATAATGTAGCATTCAAATGGTGAAAGAATTTTTAAAATCGGTCCAGTACTTTTTGAGCCAATTCGTTACAAACATACATACAAATCTTTCCTCTTTATAATATTAAGTATAGATAAGTCGTCGATCTGAGAGGCCCGTGGCTAAATAATAACAGCCGCACAGGTTGATCGTCCAGGTTAAGCTACGCTTGCCGCGATTGGTCTGTGGATGGGTGACCATCTTTACATACCGAGACCCCTCCGTGCCTCGGAAAACACGTTAAGCCGTTGGTCCCGGCTGTCATTCGTCGATCTTTGACAATCGTTACGGGTCGGTCGTCAGAAGCCTGAAAGTCTGACAACCAGTCTTACCAATGAGTATCGTATTACCCAGTAATTGGGTTGTGGAGATCAGGTAGGCAGTCGCTCCATGTAAAATAGTGGTATTCAGCTGCATCCAGTTAGACTGGAAGCCGACCCCAATATTGTTGGAAAAAGGCTAGGCAGATGATGATCAGTCGTCATCTCGGTAGTCACCCCCTTTGTAACGAAATCATCATTCATCACAGTGTACCTATTTATTAAACTGTTCGTGTGTTGTGGGGCGACAGATAGTTGTTATTCGTGGAATAAAATTTATGTCTGACAGATTTTGTATGCAAGAACTGTCAAAAACTCAAAATAATTCCTCCGATAAAGTTATCTGGCGTTGGAAAAATCAGCCTTTATTCATGCTGTACAATTAGGTTGTGGGAAATTAGCTTGCGCGATCTAACTACCAGTCTTTAGCGCTTGAAATGGTAAATTATCTTCCTTTGGAACTCACGGAAAAGGAAATTGAAAACATCATATTGTTTCAGCGGTCCTCCAAACAGTTAATGTAAAACTATGAAAGTTGGAATCAGACTTGAAAACTTGCGAGCCTTATGTGGCCAATTCACTGCACTCCCAAGTACACATACATCGGTCAATTACGTCTAAATTAGCCGCGCGGGCTCGCTGACCGAGCAACACCGGCGCCGGCGCAGACACACTACGTTTGGAAGATAAATAAGAAGGCTCACTAAGGAGTGCTTAACTCTTAAATCATTAACAAGTTAGTAGGAGAGGAGGTAGATATATTTACCAACAGTTTCCAGAATATTATACGAAAAATATACCTAATGATGGTTTCATATTATTCTAACCAAACGAATTTGGAAGAAAAAGTATGTTCTGGAATTAAACAAAGGATAAATTACATCAAGTAGAATGTCGAGTGGTAAACAATTATTATTATAATAATCATTTTTCCTCTTTTAACTACAGGCAGAACTCATACATGATGCGAGCGAGGAAGGATTTTAATATCCTTAGCAAAGAGTTCTCATTTGACCCATTTACCACCAAAACCTACTCTGCACGTAGTCGGCTGAACGCTGACTTTTTCAAAAGCGCTTAGTGCTTATATACCTTATATATGTATTCTTTTCTATTGTGCTTGTTAGTGATGGTAAGATTTCTACCGCATTTTCTGTTTTTACCCGTGAGAACCTGTAATTGGCTTTATGTCTCATATACAATTGTTATGCATCTGTTATAGCTGTTGGTTTTCCTTCAAGTAAATAAATAAATCTAAACAATCACGTCGCAGGCCAAGGGTTACCCAATTATACCCAACAATATGAGTACATTGTACAGTCCGATCGAAGATTTATGGCAGCTCGAAACAAGTAACAGTAACAAATTCACGTGTCAGCGGAGGTGAGGTACTGTGCAGCGAGTACAGTCACGAACACTAATATGTCAACACTTGGCAACTTTCAATTGCGATTTTTTCGTGAAATAACAAATGCAACGTTGAAATATGACACTTTACATAAACCTATGGGTTCGAAAATACTATGTTCGTAATAACATAAAATTTCATTGAAAAATAAAGGAGATAATCGCCTTTGAATAAAACCAAGTGTATACATACTTTTGCTCGTGACTGTACAGCCCGATCAGACTTTATGGCGGCTACGAAGTGCGGTACTCACTGCGCAGTAACTCACCCTTCACCCCGTTGACAGGTGAATTTATTACTGCGCAGCGCCTCGTCTACTATTCCGAGCCTATATAAAGTTTGAATCGGACTGTAGCGCAGTTCAGAGCCGCGTAAATGGGGCCGTACATTCAATGATGCAAAGTAATATTAGTATTGTTGGCGCCATCGCCGCACTCTCTTTACAAAGTTAAGAGTGACCTCACCGGAGCGGCATGGTGGATCACGGAGAGGCGAGATGCGCTGCTGTATCCCGAGCCGCTGGACGTAAACATCGATAAGATAGGGTCCAAATTCAGCATGGGAATATAAACAAGAGCAGAGTTGCGACCATTGTTATATTAAGACTTTATAGGGGACTTTTACCGAAGACCTTTGTAAGACGCAGTCGTCAGTCGATTCATATTTTAAATATCCTTTGTCTTATTTTATTGTGTGGAAATATTATATGGTTAAACTATAAAGTTGTTTCAGTTAATAGTTAGTGATCTAAGCACATATTTAGTTTACACTATCTAGAACCTATGGATACATTACACAGATTGAACACGCAATTAAACGCTTTAAATATCACTAAAATACCATCATAATCATACACTCTAAACGTATCAGACCTTCTGCTACTATTTTTTCCGTGGTAGTAAACTTGTGTGAACGTAATGTGTGTGTGTGTGTATAATTTGTACAATAGCGAGAACAGCGTAGCGCCGCATGTATTTAGGTACCTAGATAAGTATGTATGCAACCATACGTTAACGTGCGTTCATTGGTAAGGGCGCACACTTGAGGATGTGCGATTATTTAATCAGGGATTTTGGGAGAGCAGCGGGATAGTATAACACTACTACATTGTAACTGATAAAAAGGTGGTAACGGACTGGCAACTACTGGTTTAAAACTTAATAGAAAGCGTGTGATAGGTACTACACACGCCTTGGTTTATAGAGTCCTTCGGTAACTTAAAATGTATCCAAATGATAAAACGGAATAAATTACACCTCGGAAAGTTTGGGCTTTTGTGATTTTCTCGACCTTTAATAGGTAGGTCTTCCTCCATGACTTCAGATTTTTAGTGCAGGGCTATTCTTCTAGTGATTTTTTCTAGTTTCTTTTTAGGCAAAGCTCACAAAACGCCCATACAAAGTACATCTTGTACACCTATTACTGACATGAGACAAATAAGTTGCAGACGCAACTGTGCGCCCACACTAACGGCGATAAGCCAAGAATGTTGGCCGCTTATGAATGGGCGGCCATTCATAGAATCGAACGACGACATTACTAAAGAATGCTTTGATTCAAACTACGAGGAATCGAATTTTCGATAACATCGACAACATAACATCGATTTATTATTAACAGAATTTAGAATTTGAGACGGAATTTGGAATTGATGTTTATCAATATAAATGATAAACAACAATTCCAAATTCCGTCTAACTCCGTGTTTTTCCGGATATCTATAAGTACACATAAAATGCTTAAACTTTCTCAGCTTAGCTATATTCATTGAGTTGTTTACTTTGTTGAGCAGGTGAATTTTTCAAACCTATGAAGCAATGTATTATGAACATCCTTCTAAACCCTCGGATTGCTACGCAATTAGGTTGAGTGTGGAGCCGTTTTGGGAGACCACACTCAAATAATATCCTTCGGAAAAATTTCATAGATCAAAAATAAATGGTGTAATTGCGATAAATACTTTAACTTTTAACATTTTCGTCTAATTAGAAGCGTGAAGATGGCGCCAGTAAATATATGTATGGCGCCAACGTGACAGGACGTCGTAAAAATCATCGAATTGTTATTCAAACAAATTATCAAATCATGATATAAGCACACTCTTTAAAAATCACTTGGTTGAATTTTAATAACTTCCTTTTAATAGTTTTGTAACACAGGGGACTACGAAAGAGGTGGTCGGCTGAATGATGCGGTACTTGAAGACTGCTAAGTAGGTATAACGCCTGACAACTTGACAAGTGAATTCAAAGGAGAGAAGGAATGAAAGAAAAATAATCTTGTCCATTAAATAACCTCCTTTTTTTAACGCGGTTGATAAGGGAGGATTTTTTTTACTCCATGAAGTAAAATCTACCGATGGCCCCGATTCTGTTGTTCACAAACTAAATTAAATTTAAGTTCACTGCGTCTTTTTCTTTCTATTTCATTATGAAAAGGACAGAAGATTAATATTAGTTTAGTCCTGTCAAATTAGATAATCCATAGACAAGTTTAGACGTGATTAAAAAATTGGCTACTAAAAATACGTCAATTTACGTCAGGCACCGACTAATTTGACAGGACTAAACTAATATTTATCTTCTGTCCTTTTCATATTGAAATAGAAAGAAAAAGATGCACTGAAATTAAATTTAGTTTAGTTAAAAGGATAAAAAGGGCTATTGATTGATTGATTGATTAAAAAAGGGGGAAGGACTTTCAAAACAACTATTTTAATATTGTAGGTGTTTTTGTACAAACTCTTAGGTATAATTATTAAAACAGTTTGGCCTATTAAACTATGTTGTTTTTAAAATGTAGTAGGCATATGTATAATTCACTCAAAACATTGTATTATATTTTATTCTAGAGTCGCATACCTATAATTTATAATAACAGCATATTGGCTTGTAATCAAAGGAATTTATATTATGTTGGAAACACTCAATAGGATCCACAAATCCTGGACACAGTATTAAAGACCTTACTTCATAGGAATTATCCAAGACGTGGCATTGATTTAGTGCCAGACTTCTGACGTAATCACGACGACTGACGTTACGGTTGCAAGGATGCACTAAATTGTATTTCATTATCACTTCTCTGTATCGAGATTTTAATCTATTCGGCAAGTGACTTTTATACCATTGACATAAAGTTGAAATTGCAATGACTTACGCGCGCTCTTGAAATGTAACTATGTACTTACTTACTATTCCTAGATGTTGTGTTTAGCCAGTCTGTCAGAGTAAACGACTTTACACCAAATAGGTAGCAAGTATAAAGGTATTATTAAATTACACTATTTTGATTTTAGGCCCCGCTTCATGTTTGAAATAATTGACGGCACGGTTGGCGCAATGGATAAGCGATTGTCTGCTGCGCTGCGTGTCGCGGGTTCGATTCCCGCACGGAACAAACATTTGTATGACCTACAACTCCTACAAGTAGTTGTTCCGGGTCTGGCGGTTTTTGTATGTGAGCTTAAATGTTTGTAAACGCACCCACGATATAGGAGTAATTCCTAGTGTGGGGCAACGTTTAAAAAAATAAATAATTAATATTATTGTTTTAAAAGCAAGTACCTATTACATCGCATTTTGACACTCTACGTACGACATAACATATTAGATACATGGATTTTTACGCAAAAGCCAAATAGTGCTTTATAATAAGCGCACTATAAGCTTGTTCTTACATCTTGCTAATTCTAAGTAAAGCTCTAGTTCTAAAAAACATGAGATAACATATCACAGTACAGGGCGTTAATTTATATAGTCCACGGCGACTGACAGACTTACGAATATTAGCTTCTTCAAAAACTCGATCTGCCATATTTATGGCCGAGTAGTTACTGTGAAAGGCCAAAATAGGCCAATTCAGAGCCTCCCGGCAGCAAACCGAATA
Organism: Globia sparganii; assembly: GCA_949316385.1. Classification (NCBI taxonomy): domain Eukaryota; kingdom Metazoa; phylum Arthropoda; class Insecta; order Lepidoptera; family Noctuidae; genus Globia; species Globia sparganii. The sequence continues at coordinate 17,645,226 of OX438674.1, forward strand.
ACGCCGATTGAAAATCCTTCTCACATTATAACTTTCTTAAAATAATCACTAACCTGTGTATCCCTCAGATCGGGCTCACTGGCTGCAGCCGGCAACACTTCCCCCTGCATGTCTGCGCCCGCGCCAGTGACATCACCAGCGCTTGCGCTCAGCGCACGTCGACGTTCCTCCACCTCCTTCTGTCGCTCACGGTCCTTGCCGGTCAGCATGTGCTTCGTCTTCGAGAGGAGGTTTAGGGGCTTTATTGATTTGCGTACCTTAGAGGAAAAGAAAAAAAAAAGATTAGTAAAGTTTATGGTCACAAGAAAGATGGAAGGAAAAATATCCTTGGTAAATATTCCTACATGTTGGTCTGATCACTATTTTATGCTTGGTTTCTGAAATCCACGAGAATTCTTAATTTGGAAAGTTATCAATTATTTAAGCAATTTGTTTTCCGTCACCGAATGTTCAGGAACAAGATATAGAAAGAAACTAAGAGACAAAATAAACCAAATCGAACTAATTGCACTATAAAATAGATTCAACTCCGATAGCAGAAACCGGAGGTTAGACAGTAGACACCAAGATCTTTGACGCACTACAACGCCACAAATCACAAAATGCCAAAGGACGCCACAAATGGAGAAAGATCGTCAAAAAGTTTAGCAGGTCACGACGCAACAAATTAAGGTGAATGCGCTCCGGTAGCCAGCGAAATACAAATATTCCCACGTTTTTTGCTATTTGCAAGTTACAAAAAACAAGAAAAATTGAATTTGGCGGGCTACCCTGGCGCTTTCGCCTTAAAGAAAAGGCATGGCAAACAAGCCGACGACCCACCTCATTGTAAGTAATCACCACTGCGTACAGGCATCTGAAATACCAGAACCATCGCAGATGCTACTAGACTACTTTGAGATGGGGACATCTCAAAGTAGTCTTTGAGATGGGGACGCATCTGCGATGGTTACGCTGGTTGCGCTGAGACGTTTTATGTGCCTCTCGTACCGACCCTCATTCTTATTAATGCAGTAACACATCGACGCTGCTTGACGGTGGGAATAGCTATGAAGATTGAAGAGAGGTGGGTAGGTATGGTTGAGGAAAGTTCCAACGATCAGATGAGGACCACACATGTCACCACTGTAAATAGAACAGTGAATAAGAACAATAAAATGAATGTTTACGGCTATTGTTTTATAATAAAACAACCATGCTATTGATTAATTTTGAAGGGTTTATATATTATGCAGTGGTAAATATAAAAAAAAACAAAGCCCAAGACACCGACTTCCGGATCTATAGGTAGAATACGAGTATTGTAATACGAAGTTAAAATTATTTTTCGACAAATAGTTTTCACATAATAGCAGTTTTCCTAGTTTTTTATTTCTTTTTATTCTCTATTTGTTTGTTGTTTTCTTTCATTTTGATTCTTAAATTAGTTACTTTGTAATTTGAAGGAAACCTATTTTACTTTTGTTACTGAACATGTTTTTAAAATGGTAAATCCTCCATAATGGCTTGCCTAGTTTGGGGCCAATGTAAAATTTCTGTAAACTTTTACCAAAAAAGTTTTTTTTAATGTAAATAATAACAAGTTACCTTGCATTTAATGCTGGCAGGATGCACAAAATTATCATCGTCCTTATCTCTGACTGGGGGCGGATCTCTTAGCCCTAACACCAGCATATCATCCAAGGAGGCCTGCATATGCCGCCTCCTCGAAGGTCTGGCTTCCTCATGAGACCTCGAAGAGTACATGGACACGGAATCCATACTAGCTTTACTGGTCCCTCCAGAGATCACTGTCACATTTTCCACTGACTCGTTTGACTGCCAATCAGGTGGATGCCTTGGTCTTTCCTCATAAATTTCTACAGAGTTAAAAGTTTCTGCTACTCGATCGATCTCAAGATCCATGTCCAATTGTGGTGGAATAAATTCATAGTGATGTCCCTCAGTTTCCGTATACACCTGATCGTAGACCACACCGTTGGCGTAACCTCGAGAACTTGAAGGAATGTTCCCATATAGATTGTTGTAGTTATAATTATCGTCTTCGTTTCTAGGGCTCACGTGGCGTACGGTTTGAAGGTCATTCGCGTTCAGGATGACGTCATCCAGGTTTAGAGGTCTCCCTTGACCTCCAAAGCCGTCTACAACAGGGGTGGTGTTTGATAAGAAAGAACCATCAGCATCGAAGCTACTGCAGCCAACTAACCCAATAGGTCGCCGAGGCATGTCTTGACGGAATCTGTTTGGCGCTGGTTGCTGTCCAGCGAAATCTACTACTAAGATTCTGTCCGCTATATTCCGACAGTCATTGTGAAAACCAATGCCAGAGTCGCTGTTGCTAGAAGTAGTTGTTATCTCACTGTGGTTGCTCGGTTGAGGAGAATTCGCGACGAAGTCTTGAGCTTCTACCCTCTCTTCGTTTCTGCACGGACGCCGGTCACGAGGCACTCGAAAAACCGGTCGGTTACATCTCGAAAAGTTGCCTAAAGCGGGACTATCTCCTTTTATCGTTAGCTTGGAGATTTGTTGCAAATTTGGACTTGAGCAATCCTCTGCTGGTAAGGAGTACATACCTCTAATGACACCAATAACATATTCAGCTGATGGTGGGAACTCCAAACATCTTTCAGCTACTGGGTCCCTAGTACAGACTATCTGGAATTCTCTCGCCCTATTTATATGTGCCTCATGTTCCGCCATTCGTGGATCTACGGCGAAAACATGGCAGCTATGTGAGGCTTCGGCTTCTGAAGTTTCAGCTGACGTCACAAGTCCGAAGTACCTTCTATCAGCGTCTGAACCACAGCCAGCGTAAACTATTCTTTCACGTTGGTACTGCGCTAACACTTGGCCGTTTGGACGACGAAGAAGTAGCGAATTTGGGAGTACAGAGAGTAGTACAGGGGCTGCAGGGCGTCTTTCCTGTCTTAGTTTCCTGACGGCAGTTCTGACGTCTCCTGGTGCAGCATTTGAAGCGGCTTGCGGTGTTTCTATGGTGCCTAAGTAGCCCACGACTGCGCGGCATTCGAGCCTGGCGGCGATGTTCGGCGTCAGCTGTGCTCTACTTAGGTTTTGAAGGATCTCGTTGACGCCTGATGTGCTAGGCGCCGCATGGCAGGCTGGAAGTATAAGGGTAAAGAGATTAGTTGTGTTTTAGAAATGGTGCTTTACAAGTAAAGGTAATGGGAACTTGTTCAGTTAATATACAGGCCTTTAGTAGTCTTTCAATCAATCAATCTGTCTAACCTTTGCGCAACTATGTTGGTGTCAGCTTTCAGTCCTGGATTATAGGCTAGTCTTTATGGCCAAATTTTTATTTATTTTTTACAGATAATGTTATACCACACATTGACCTCTAAATATTTAGTATGTATATTTTTTAAGTAGTATGTTAAGTACATAACATGCATACATAATCAGGCTATATAATGTGCCAACTGCTGGGACACAGGCCTTCTTTGGGTCAGAGGGAGTGAGCCTTAATGCACCACACAGGCTCTGTGCGAGTTGGTAGACATAAAATGTCTTTGAATTTTTAGTTCTAAAACATGCCAGTTTCCTCACAATGTTTTTCTTCACCGTTTTGAGAGGGCAGGGGTGATGTATTAATTTGCCCAAAGTAAAGCGCCTGTCTGGGTTCGAACCTATGACCTACAACTCGTTAGTCCCGGCCAGTACCACTGGACCAACTCTGCACTGCACTGCTGCTATATTAAGTACATACCAATAAATACAAATCATGAAGTAACAAAAATTAGTAGTATGCAAAACATGCATTGTGAGTATTTTTACAAGGAAGGCAGGCATTCAAAATTTGGTGTTTTTAGTATTGCTTACCTTTATGTAGAAGGTTATTCAAAAGAAAAATTACTAAAACAATGGATGTGAATGCAAATAACTGATGGGTTTATGTACAGTATAAATAAAATTGCATTTAATATTTAATGCAACATAATTTTGGCGTTGATTATTGATAGTCTATTTAAAAATAGACCTATCAAAAAACAGCTTTTCATTAAATGAATTCAATCTTTCTCTAGATGGAATTAATTTATTAAGAAAAAAGAAAAGCAGTTGTTGTTGTTGTTTTGTTACTTTTTTTCAAGTTTGTATTCTTTTTATGCATCATGTTTGCTCCAAATAAAGACATTTTCTTTAGTTCAAAAAGAGCAGCAATACAAAAAAAGAAACTTTATTTATTTTCAAAAACTATAATTCAACCTAACTTTGATTGAAAATCAGAATCTACAATAGACTAGTTTCCACCACCAATAAATTGAAAATCTATTTAGTCCGTCAGTTAGAGTATTGGAAAATAATGGACACATATTTTTTGTTTTTGGAAATCAATGATTATTGACAACGATAAAACTTGGATGTGGGGGCTCGTGATGTCAGAACTCACTAAAAATTATACTAAGGTGTGACGTATTGAGAATTTTAAAAGCGTCGTATCTTCATCAATTTTGGTTTACCTAACAAAAGAAAAAATATGGGACAAATATTTTTTGATAATCTAACTGATGGACTAATTAGATTTTCAATTTATTGATGGTGGAAACTAGCCTATTACTCTGAGTCATACAGCTGTATGCCCAATTCTTGCTCATAATTGTTTAACAGACACTTGAACTTAAAATGAGGAAATAATTTAATGACCAACATATTTTAGTGCACAGTGCAAGCTACAACACAAAACATTGACAGTGAGATCTTGTAATGCACTCACATAATGGTCAACTGTTGCCAATCCATCTGCAAAAAGAATAAACAAACATAATATTTGGTAAGACGGATATGCGCCCGGTACTTGAACATAACTGGCGAAATATGGCTCTAGTAAATGAACACCTCTGCCTAAACCATTTGGAATTACAGGTGTGGTGTTATATTTAATGTAAGGTGATATTATTAGCTCAAGAAACTCAGAATTTGCCTAGCTGGTAACAAATATAATTCATCCAATGATCAATTGTTATGCCTCTAGCACTATAACATCACCACTCCCAAGTAGAAAATCCAAATTTCTTCAACTAAAGGAGACCCATACATAAACATACTAATAATTATTAAGAATCTGTTTACAGTAAATAAGCATAAAAAGTTCTAATTCAATCTATCACCTCTTTATAAAGCGTTTTAAGATATTATTAATAATTATGTGTCAACTGAACACCATTAATGGGATCTATTATACAACAAAATATTATGCACCGGCCCCATAAGAACTAAACAAAAATAAGAAAAGTAAACATTGAACAGCTATCTCAACATACCAGGGTGGTGCAGCATAGCTTGAGGCCTACGTCTCGGCGGCGGATGCCGTCTCCTCGTCCTCGCTCGCTCATCAGGCTCTGTATCCTCAGTATCCGTCGGCGGTGACTCCCGCGGAGACACAGACAAAGCTATAGCCCCTGGCGCAGCTGCAACCATGCGAGCTACAGAGGCATGCGGCGCCCTCGCCACGCTAGCCCCATCCACGGCCAGCAGAGCGTCGCCCGCACGAAGACCTGCGCGCTCCGCTGGCCCCCCAGCCGCCACCGCAGACACCACGCACGGCCGCTGCCCTGCTATCGTGAACCCGAACCCCCCAGCTCCTCTAGCAACAACAACACGCCGCTCAGCTGTCCGCGCCAGTGCCGCACGGCGACGTCTTCGCCGTTGCTGCTGAGGCACCATCACAATAACTTCACAAAATTAATATTCTTCACTAAAACAATCCCATTTTTGGTTTTCTTTTGATAAATACGAAACTAGTATTGATAAAAAAGAATATTTTTGTTCTCTACAAGCACAGTTTTATTTTAGAAAACTAGAAAAACGAGAAGTAGGAAAGTTTCGAGGCCTTCCGTAACTGACATTTAGAAAGTTTGAATGCGTTCAAAAGTTTTTGCAGAAGTTCACAAAACTTTCGTATTCGCAATAAAATAAAAGATAATGATATATAAAATTTTGTAATATATATAAATGAATGAATAAGTTCAGAAGCCACTGAAAAAGTTTGAAAATAGGAAAGCAACCGATTTTATCTTGCTTTTATGATTCTAATACTGGTAACATTTTGAAAGCTTTGATAACTTTTTTTTTTAAACTAGACACCCTATGACTCCAATGTCAAAGTCAAAAGTTCTCCGAGTATCTGTCAAAATAATTAACCCACGTTGGTTTGTTATTTTGTATTAAAAATATAATTGTTTCTAATTCTATTTCTTATAAAGTGTGATAATAAATATCAAAAATGGCTGTAAGTATTTACATAAACTTTTACACTCTATAAAGACCTAACCCCACCATAAAAATACACATAACCAAAACATTCATTTGTTGCCGCATAAAATCGCAATATTCTTAAAATTTTACAGAAAAAAGGTAAAGCTAAGATCAGCAAGGTGAAGAGGAACAACCAGACTACGAATAAAATGAGGAAGAAGGGTCAATTAAAGCTGCAAAGGCACAAAAGGCACACGCAAAAGCAGAAACAACCAACCCAGCAGGAACAGATAGAATACAGCAGTGAGAGTGAACCGGCGTCAGGAGATGAGTTCGGAGACATGTTGGATGACGATGAGCAGCAGTACCTTATGAAGCGGCTGGCCAAACAGCCATCATTGCTGTCTAACGTGCCAGAAAATGAAAAGCAGGATAAAAGGTAAGCATCAAAATGTAATAGTTATTTTTTTCTACAAATGACTTACACATCTAGCAGGCGGGCAGCTTACATTTCATATCTAATATGTTGTGTGTGAGTATTCACACATGGTTTTATATAGTACAGTTGTTCCAATACTTCATTGTTTGAGTATGTGCACATTGTCTCACATATGTGAGTATTGAATACCAGTGTTTTTTTTTTTTTAAAAAATACTGGTATTCAGCCGCATGCTAGACTGGAAGCCGACCCTAACATAGTTTAGAAAAGGCTAGGCAGATAATGATGACACATTCTCGAAGAAAACCATAAGTAAGGGTCAATAAAGCTTATTACACACACACACAAGAATCATAATGCATCATGCCAGTATTCCAGAAGTCCAATTCTCGTAATTTAAAATATTCAAAATCTAGTTGCAGTCTCATCTTGGCGACAAACCACTGTCAAAAACTTGTCAAAGTGTAGGGAAACTAAAGGTATTTTTGACAGATTGAGACTGAGATCAGACTGTGAACATTCTTAAAATTACGAACTAAACTACTGAAGGGTTGGACAGAGGTGTATCACTCATTTTGCCAATTATGTTCAAGTCCCATGCAATAGGGGGCACGTCTATTCCCATCAGACATGCACAGATCTGAGAGACTCCGGGTCGCTACTAAGAAATTCCAGTTGAAAACTCACACAATAATGTCAGCCATTAATATGCCCTTTACAATTACCAGGTCAAAAAAGCGCAAGAGAGAGAAGAAAGAAAGGGTACCGAAGCAAACCACGGCCAGTGACAGTGGGGCTGAGAGTGATGGACTATCAGACAGTGACCTTGAAGACAAATATGAGAAGGAACAAGATGAAAGGCCGGTCAAGAAAATGAGGGCACTACTGCCTATCAAGACGAAGGAAGGGTTGATGGAGAGGTCTGAGGAGTGTGAAGGTTAGTGCTTAGGTAGGCTTTGGATGTTATTACAAATACTGCTGCGAGAGAATTTTGTAAATCTATACATGTACAAATAAATAAAATTGAAGTCTGTTTGTAATGTCAAAATTACAGCTTTTTATTAAATGCATATGAAAGTATATAGGGTGACTGGTAATTAGTGACCGATACCTAAACACGTGATTGTAATCATGATAACAATCAACTTTTACTACGGGACCAAACCTGAATTCGCGAAAAAAAATGTGCTGTTCAGTACCTACATTTTGACCAGCAGATTTTTTTTTCACAATTTCAGGTTTGGTCCCATAGTAAAAGTTGTTTGTTATCATGACTACAATCACGTGTTTAGGTATCGGTCACTAATTACCAGTCACCCTATATAGACAGTCATCATCATCATCTGCCTAGCCTTTTCCCAACTATGTTAGGGTCGGCTTCCAGTCTAACCGGATGCAGCTGAATACCAGTATTTTACATGGAGCGACTGCCCATCTGACCTCAACAACCGAAAGCACCGACCAATGAATGTATATACAGTACTTACAACAACAAAAAATTTCTGTCTGTTTGCTGAGAGCAGCAGAGCATTGGTGGCCCATTGGTAATGGCTGCGGTTTACGAGTTGTAAGTGGGGGGTTCGAACCAGGCACTTTACTTTGTGTAAAATAATTTCATCACCACTGCTCTCAAAGCGGTGACGGAAAATATTGTAGAACTTTTTAACATCAGGCTACGACCCTTATGAGCCAGGCAAAAAGAAAAAAAGACAGAAAAAACAATAAGCGAAAACGAAGTAATAGAGCGGGCGGTCGATGCTACGTGACATGGTGGTACCAAGTTTATATTGTCTATTCTTACGACTTCCACGATAACGAAGTCGCGGGACAAAACTAATCAACTAAATATATTTCTGTCTTTTTCACAGACTCAGAATCAGAAGAAGAAGAACCCTATCAACCTAAGAAAAGCAAACAGACAGACAAACAATCAGATTCCGAAGATTCAGCATCAGACTCGGGCATGGAAGGTACGGAGGAGGGTGACGTCCCTCCTGAGGACAGTGAGGAGAAGGTGGTGACGGCTGTGGAGCTGTTAGCGGCTAGGAGAGACAAGCTGCAGCACGATAAACTGAGGATAGGAGCTCTGTGCTCTTCTCTGCTTGAAAGTCCGGAGAAGAAGGTGAGTTGTTGGTGTTTATTTTGATTGTAGGGGTGTCTTTATGCACATATTCAGTCTATAACAATCCCACTGCTGGTACATAGGTTGATGTCACATGTCTTCTAATTTTTATTTCTAGGAAATGCCGGTTTCCTCACATTGTTTTCCTTTACGTTTTACTTTGTGTAGATATGCCAAAAAAACGTAAATTATGAGATCAGAAAATGATAAATACTTGCGTGTATTGAAAACTATGACTTGCCGTTGGGGCCGAAAGATTCTGGAGTGCCGAAAGACGTAGAATAGAATACTCTAGCATGTCTACTATAGAGTTGGAAGGCCTCCCATAAGGTGGACCGATGTTCTTGTAAAGGCTGCAGAAATCCTGTCGAATTGGCGGTGCTTCGGGGAGGTCCAGCAGTGGACGTCTTTGAGCTGAAATTAATGAACTCTAGATTTTTATTAGACAACCAAGTTATTTTATGTTATATGTTGGTTTCGTATCTAACATCTACTTGTGTTATTCTTTTCACTAACTTTTTTTTACAGAGCATTCATTGCGCGATTATGTGTCACCTGTGAAAATAACTGTCATATCTTATCATTTTATTATTTTCAGCTAAAAAACCTGTTTCCAATCCTGTACCTAATGGAGGACCGTCTGAAAGATGGGTCATTGAACCTGCTCTCTATCCGGAAGCTCGCCACGGTGTCCGCCTGCGAAGTGTTCAAGGATATACTGCCGGAGTACATGATACGGCATCAGGATTACTCTAATATTAAATGTGGGTAGACTGTCTTTATTCTTTTTTTTCGTATTTTATTCATGACTAGCACTTCGCCCGCGACTTCGTCTGCGTGTATTCGTACCAAATTTCAAGTTTATTAACTCAAGCAATAACATTTTTCATACAAACAAAATTCCCCCTTTTCACCCCCTTAAAGGTCGAATTTCCAAAAACCCCTTCTTAGTGCTCCTCCACAATAATAAAAGGAAGCCGTATGCAAAATTTCACGTTCCTAGTCCTTGCAGTTTCAGCTGTGCGTTGATATGTCATTCAGTCAGTCAGTCAGTTTCTCTTTTTATATATATCTATATATATAAAAATGAATTGCTGTTCGTTAGTCTCGCTAAAACTCGAGAATGGCTGAACGGATTTATCTTATCTTGGTCTTGAAATGTTCGCGGAGGTCTAGGGAAGGTTTAAAAGGTGAGAAAAATCGAATAATTCCCGGGAAAATCCTAAAAACAGCCCTTTTCTAATTCCCATACAAACGTTTTCTAAATAAAATGTAGAGTCAATTGTCTTTTATTTATCGATTGAGGCAGTACGAAGTCTGCCAGGTCAGCTAGTAGATGATAATTATATCATACAATTTTGCCTCTTTCTATCTTCGGAACTAATGACCCAATTCCAAAAATTAATTCACTAATGGGAAGCTGCTGTATTGCCATGTTAAAACAAGACATTTCACGCCGATGAAGTCGTGGGCAGAAGCTAGCGAATAAGGCCAGTATGAATAGAATAGTGCCTCAGCTCGATCTGTAGTCTGCAAATATTCAAAGAATTACTTAAATACTACTGCACATTTTATAATCAAACAAACGCTGTAAATACTCGCAGAATTTCCTCATCTTAAAAACGTCGTGAAATGACATCTTACTAATATTTGGATAAATCCACAGTAAAGAAAGACACACTATCCCTGTACAAGTACGAGAAGGAATTGTTAGAGTTCTACAAGAGATACTTGCAGAGACTAGAGAAAGCGGCCGGAGTGCTACGACGGAAGAAGGGAGACACAAGGTACATTTTGAATTGAATTATAATAGCAAGTTGAATATGAAATGCATATTACTTCATGAACTTTCAGAATTTTGTAGCTGTTTATTTTTCACTGCCAGAAGCCAACCACCACGAATAAAACTAAAATTTTCAGCAACTAATCGTCATTACCCTTATTCCAATTTATTTGAGGTCGGCGCGACATACATATACAACGTGTATCGTTAAATGCGCAAAACCTGAAAATAGTTTGTTCATAATTGACTACTTAACCTTTTGACCGCCACGGTCGTGTATAGACGACAAATGAAAAGTTGCCCAAAACGCCATCGTCGGCTAATGCCGACAAGAAAACACCATGTTTTAAGTACAAAATAAATAAACTAAATTCAGTTTTCTGTGTTTACACGACCGTGGCGGTCAAAGGGTTAATATAGGTTTTTTTTCTTAATTATGTATTTGCCATACTATCCGCCGATTGAGCCAAAGCAAATTAAGTCTTATCTTAAAGTAATAAGACTCAATTTTGAATGCATAAAGCAATGCTAAGATCAACACGATTTTCTTAATAAAAATAGATAACTTTAAAAAAAATAGTTTTGTTCATTGTATTATGATTTTAACTCAATGCTCTAATTGGGGTGTATGAGGTTCTGCACATTTAACGTTACACGTTGTATACAAAATACTTTACTACCTATATGATAATTATATACAATGTGTAACGAAAAGGGTATATATATAGACAAGGCATGGCTTCTTTGGATGATATCAAACGATATAGGAAGGGTTTTTTAATCCTATCGCTACATGTTCGGAAGTTATGAGATTTTTTAATACATTGATACCAGAAACCGAACTTTTCAAATTGAAATAAACACATCACTAGCACTAAAACAGCTGATCGGTGTCAACGAACTATTTGTAAGTAAAGATAAACCTCCTACTCCTGGTATTTCTGAATAAACGGTTCCGCATGTTTATTTTTTATTCACAAAATATTATTAAGTACTGACTTTTCCTAAACTTTGATTATGTTTGTGAACTAGCTACCTACAATACAATTAATTGGTCTAGGTATCAAAAGTTAACGAAATATTTAGATACCTGCTTGAATTGTCACGTATCATTTACACACTTGTTGTTTTTTTACGTAGTTGTCCTTTTGTAAAAGATTACTTTGTAGATAATTATTATCTACCTCGTAGTAATCTTCCACCCGCCACCCACCTTTCCATCATACCTACAACACAGTAAATACCTAATTCAAAAACAATATTCCTGTAAATTTCCTAACATTATTTCTAACCTTTTATTTTGGTGGCCATAAAGATGAACGATTTTTTGCTTTAAATCGATTTTTCATTCGATTCACAGATTGAATCCCGTGCTCTTCTTACATCGATCTTCTAAAAATTCATTCAAAAATCGTAATTAAAAAATTTTAAACAACATTTAACACACCTCTATTTTGTGACATATTTACAGTTGCCAGTCAGGTAGGTACGTCAATAATATTTGATAACCTTTCCGGCGTAATTCAATTACTTTAATTCAGATGGATGACTAATATGTTTCAATCTTCGGACAAGTTAAAAAGTGTCGGCATACTTATGTAATTGATCTTGTTTGAAATAGATAAACCTACCTATTCGCTGTTTATGATTGTCAGTACAATGCTTTGGGCAAATATGAACTTGAACTATTAAGAGCCTTTATTTACACATACGATCCAAGAGATTCGATTCACGTTACTATTGAATCGATTTGCTTGAAGATCGCATTAAAACGATTTTTTCGAAAAATCGACAGCTTGTACAACCATTGAATTGATCATAAAAATCGAATCCTTACGTGCATCCTACCGGGAATTAATTGCTTAAATAAACATTATTATTTGCCATTAGTACTTAGAATAGGAAAAGGATTTAGAAACCATTTTTTTGTCCAACTGAACCCAAAACATCATTTCAATTCACCTCTTCGCAACTTATTCTTCTCCTAGTACAAATAAAATCACAGTGGGTTCCGTTCATAATTTTTAAAATAAGGTTATTTTTTTACTAAATAAGACGTAAACTATTAGCAACAAGTTAATCGTTTTTTTTTTATTACAAAATAATACCACGCACGCATAATTTTTGTGTGTAGGACTAACCGAAAGAATTATCGGAGTTCACGGTCTGTCGGTGCTGTTTGAGTGGTACATAAGTTTTATTAGTTTGAGCACGTTTAGTCTTTGTTATTATAATTCAAATAAAAAAATGTCGCAAAATTGCATCTAACTGTCGAAAGAAATTAATAAAAGTACTAGAAGCGCATGAGTAACAGGAATTGTTATTTCCGAATTGAATATCGTTTGCTCACAGAACCCTGATTACGTCGCTACACACACAATGTAACATCGATGTGTGTGTAAACCTAATGACTTAGGGTTTTAGGGTACGTGAACCAATTGCAGTCCGTGTAGTTTCAATTACTCCTGGTAAATACAATTTTTATTTCAGACTTATAACGAGATAACGCGAACCCATATTATGATCTTTAATGGATTGAAATGAATGATTTTCCTGAGTTTTGGGAATTTCCGGGATTGCGGGAATATTCTAACGAGATAACCCGGAATGCAAGGGCAACTGAAGGAACAGGGTGGTATTTAGTCAGTAAGAGTCTAACACTTCCTTCAGCCTTCCGCCCCACCCATGGCGGCAGCTGAGTCATTGATTCGATTTTTATGATCAAGTCATTGATGTTGCAGTGAGACAACAGAAGTTACCCCTTTAAATAACCAATTATTATTACAGAATAATAAAAAGGTATCTTCTGGCAATATATTTAATAACACTAAAAAACCAAAGGGAGTGCAACATAATTTAAAATTATTTCATCAAAATATCCAAGGTTGCGCTTCCAAATGATTGGAAATAGAATTGTTTTTGGAAAACACCAAGTTTGATGTAATTTGTTTAACAGAGCATTGGCTGAAAGATCATCAAGTAATGTCAATTAATTATGAAAATTATTGTGTAGTTAGCCATTTCAGCCGAAAACGTATGATACATGGCGGGTCATTAATATTACTTAAAAATTCTACATCGTCGGGCTGTCTGTTGAACACACCATTGAATTGTCCTGTGTTGAGCTTGATAAGCATGTTATAGTATGCGTATACAGACCTCCCAGTTACCAGAATCTATCTGTATTTGATTCTGTAATGGAAGATGTGTTAAAGAAACTTAGTACTAGTAGTAAATCAATAATCGTATGTGGAGATTTTAATATTAATTTATTGGAAAATAACTTGAATACTGTCAGATTGTTAAGCCTTTTTAGGTCATTTGATTTGTCAAATGTTTTTATTGAACCAACCCGAGTGATAGCTTCCTCTGCCACTTGTATAGATAATATTTTTTGTAATTGTGATTACTTACACAAACAAATTGTAAATAAGTTGCCGTCTGATCACAGTGGACAAACAATTACATTTAGCTCCTACATGCCGTTACAAAAAATTCAAATAAGGTTTAGGACAATTACATGTAAAAATTTGGAAAAATTAAATAATTCTTTGGCCAGTAAATTATGTGACCAGAATTTTAAAAATATAGGTGACCCAAATGAGTTCTATGCCGAGTTCTTTTCACTGTTAAACGACCAGTTTAATAACACTTTTCCACTAAAAACTAAAAGCATTTACACAAAGTTTTTATTTAGTGACTGGGTGACTCCAGGTATTCGTAAAAGCAGGGAAAAACTTTTTGAACTTTATGGCTTAAAGCAACATTTGAAAAATGAAAACTTTCATCGGTATGTTGCAAAATATTCAAAAACTTTTAAAAGTGTGTGCCAAATAGCTAAAGCTCTTTATATTAGCAATAAAATAAAATCAGCTGATGATAAAATAAAGACTACCTGGCAAATAATAAATAATGAAACAGGTAGGAAAAAACAGCGTAATACTGAATTTAATTTAGAGACTGCACATGGCCCCATCAACTCAGATGTAGAAATAGCTCAGGAATTTGAAATTTTTTTTGCGAATATTCCCTTTAAAACTACTGAAGCTTTAAATTCATCCCCCACACTTTCTGCTGCCTTGCTTAAAAATAATGTAAAGCCATGCCCTTTGGAGTTTAGGTTTCAGCATACAAATCCCCAGGCTGTTATAAAAGCTTTTAAAGATCTTAAAATTAAATCAACAGAAGATCTCTGGGGAATGTCTGTAAAAGTATGTAGATCTCTCATAGAAACCATTGCGCCTTATTTAGCTTTCATATTTAACACCAGTGTTGATCAAGGAGTTTTTCCGGATCTTATGAAACATAGTAAAGTAGTTCCATTATTCAAATCCGGTGACAGTAAAGAACCCAACAATTATAGGCCTGTGTCGATTCTGCCAGTTCTCAGTAAGGTGTTTGAAAAGCTTATGCTCAATCAAATGTTACGTCACTTTAATAAAAATTCCATCTTTCATGAACACCAGTACGGTTTCACCAAAGGGCGTTGTACTACTGACGCCGGTGTTACCCTAATAAAGAACATTTTTAACGCCTGGGAAGAAGCACAAGATGCCATTGGAATCTTTTGCGACCTCTCTAAGGCGTTCGATTGCGTAAACCATGAGACACTTCTGATGAAACTGGAGCACTATGGGATTAGAAAAAAAGCACTTGATTTGCTAAGATCGTACCTGAAAGATAGAAAGGTTAAAGTTCAAGTAAACGGCATAAACTCATTAGGGTCTGAAATGACAATGGGCGTTCCTCAAGGTTCGATATTGGGTCCATTCCTCTTTTTAGTTTATATTAACGATTTACCCCAATTACTTCAAAATCAACCAAAGATGGTGTTATTTGCAGATGATACATCATTGATCTTTAAAATAGACCGACGGTCACAAAATCTTGACGACGTGAATAACTCTATTCTTCAGGTCCAAGATTGGTTTACGGTAAATAATTTAGTACTTAATGAAAAAAAAACCAAATGCATTAAATTTAAATTGCCTAATGTTAGAAGCAGCGAATGTGACATCATATTGAATGGCCAAAAACTAGAGTTTATTGATCAGACAGTTTTCCTAGGAATCACGCTAGACGAGAAATTACAATGGGGGCCTCATATAACATCTATTGCGGGGCGGCTAAGCTCGGCCGCTTATGCTGTTAGAAAGATAAGACAGTTAACAGATGTAGAAACCGCGCGTTTGGTCTATTTTAGTTACTTCCACAGTATTATGTCATATGGCATTTTACTGTGGGGTCGGGCTGCTGATATTGAATCCATTTTTATTTTGCAAAAGAGAGCTGTCAGAGCCATTTACAATCTACGTCGTCGTGAATCTCTTAGGGAACTATTTAAAAAGGTTAATATTATGACGGTACCTTGCCAATACATTTATGAAAATATTATGTATGTAAGAAAAAATCAACATCTTTTTAATAAAATAAGTGATAGACATAATTTTAATACTAGAAATAAAGATAAATTAGATCAACCTTTTTTCAGGTTATCTAAAGTGCAAACATCTTTTATGGGGTACTGTGTTAAATGCTACAACAAAATACCTTTTGATATATTACAATTAAATGAAAGAAAATTTAAAACTCATATAAAAAGTACACTTTGTAAACAAGGATATTACAAATTGGAGGATTATATCCAAGATAACAATGTTTGGAAACATGCTGGTCCTGCTCCATAGGACAATCTAGAGTCTAGACAAAATCAAACTGGTTGCTAATTTAATTTATACATAGACATTTTTTTTTTTACATTGATTTTTACATTCTTTGACAAATGTAACTCACACACTTTTTAAAATACTAGTAAAATTTTTCAATCTTTGTAAATATGTGGACACCATGTATCTATCACATAATTGATTTACCAGTCTGTTATATTTTTAATTCTTTTACCATTTTTGGTAGACTAAATTTTATTTTAGGTGCATCGTCTTCACATATAATTATATAAACAATGTATACAAAAACTTGTAAAACATTTTAAAAGAGTAACGGTGGAGTTTCTTGCCCATTCTTCTCCACACGAAAACTACATTTTGGAATGGGCGACTAGAATCAATTCTATTTTTTCATTTTAAATTTTGACGTTCAAAAGTGCCTTTTAAGTGCCTAGTTGAAATAAATGATTTGACTTTGACTTTGACTTGACTTTGACTTTGATGATTTACCCACCCAAAAAAAAAAGAATGATTTTTCAATTTTGAATTCGTAATTAGTTTGCTCGGTTGTGTTAGATTTACTTAAAAGTTTAACGGAGTTTAGTTGAAATTATTATTAGTATGTAAAATAATCTTGAAATCTTGAATAATATTTTTAACAGTAGTGGACACTAATAGGGACAGCTACCCTATAGGTATCAAATTTAACGAAATAATATTTAGGTACCAGGATAGCAGGGAATAGGAGCTTCATTTTGGGCATTATTGTTATTGCTTTGCTCGTCGCCGTCAGTCGACGTCTGTCCTGCGTCTAGTACACTCGTTTTTATCCCTATGATAATTATGCGCATCAGTAATTTGCGAGCTGCCCGAGAACTGTACCGTCGCCGTTTTATTGAGGGTAGACCAGATGCTGAGCGTCGATAGATGCCTTCGTCGGCATGTTTTAGTTTGGTCTCGGATGGTACATCGGCTTGGTGCCTCTAACCATAGGTAATCAGGTACCTATGGCGAGTGCTGAGCAACGACGGTCAGCACCCATAGTGCGTGTGTAGTGTACGCAGTGCAGTGTGATACAAATTAAAATGCGGATTGAGGCCGCTTTCAGGACAATAACACCAGACATGCTATGTAATGTGTGTCCATGAACAAGTGAGCGGCCTTGTGCATACAATACCAAGGTCACCACATCGAACCGCATCTTTAAAAATGTAAGTCAATTTACTAAATTAAGCAAAGCTTTAAGATTTTACTGTTTACTCGGTATAAAGTAATAATAAGGGATGAAACTAGTTAACCTAGGTACCTACCTAAACTTTGTTTCGATTGTTTACGTAAGTTTTGTTATTCCAGTTTTTACGTGCAATTTCTAGCTTAATAACGAGTAAACTGTAAATCAATAATTAGAATTTTACACATTAATTTTTACATCACGGTAAAGTAGGTATGGCTTATTGCGCGCGCGCGCGGCAGCGGCGGCGGAATATTCCGTCAGTTGGCGCCGACAAAGAACACCGCCTCGCGCCTGCGCAGTAGGCTACGGTACTAGGCGCGCAGAGTTACGGAAGAGATTTATTGTGATATTAGCAAGTAACTTAAAAAGTTATTGACCTACGTAGTGCGGTGACACGTTTGTTATGATTTGAATTTAAGAAACCAATGAAACCGAAAATTTGGTATCAATTCTTAGAGTATTTTATTTTGAGTTGAAACTATGTACACCAGCCAGCCAGCCAGCCAGCCAGTCTATACCAGCTGTTATATTTACTGCATAAGGATACCTACAGCGTATAAATTACACCCTGTATAATAGAAAGTTAACTAAATTTTCTGAAATTGTAAACCTTTTACATGTAACGCTTGTTTTAGTAAAAGCGTATTACCAAACCAAATAAATAAATTCCTAGTTTCTTATTACTCTCGGAATACCAACATGGAAAAATGGTAAAAGAAAAAATAAAGTAAACTACATACAACTTTTTGTTACAGAAAACTGGACGAACACACAATGTCCCTCGCCCTGGTGTCTCTTCGCTGCATGTGTGGTCTGTTAGTGGCTCGTCCTTATTTCAACTACGCGACTAACATCGCGCAGTCCGTGATACCACACCTCGACAGCAAGGACGAGAGGGCGCGCAGTGCCGTCACCGAGTGCTGTACCAGTGTGTTCGCGGAGGATAATAGAGGGGATATTACTCTTACTGTAAGTTCATTTTATCTTCTAAGGCGAGAGCGTCAGGATAGCCCGCGAAATTCAAATTGTCTAACGTTTTTTTGCAATTTGCAGCTCAGTATCAAGTTGTATTATTGATCTAAATATGATTCGCAGCCGTTACAAATATTTATTTTATGGAATTACTAGCTGACCCCCAAACGTCGTTTTGCAAAAAAAAAAAAATAGATAGTAGCCGATTCTCAGACCTACCCGATATGCACACAAAATTTAATGAAAATCGGTCCAGCCGTTTCGGAGGAGTATGGTAACTAACACTGTGACACGAGAATTTTATATATTAGACTAGCTAACCCCGCAAACGTCGTTTTGCAAAAAAAAAATTACATAGTAGCCGATTCTCAGACCTACTGAATATGCATACAAAATTTCATAAAAATCGATCAAGCCGTTTCGGAGGAGTAGGGTAAATTGGTAACTAACACTGTGACACGAGAATTTTATATATTAGAAGATAATCATAAAAATCATCAATACAACTCTCTAAGTTCATATTACTCTATTGAATGACCAAGGAATTGTATTGCTGATTTGAATGATTTTTATTCTTTAATCATTGACTGGTCGCACGGTTGCTAGTATTTACATACGTACACCGTGCGATCAGAAAATTAGTTAAATAATTTTTGTTGTACTTTGCAATCAGTAAATTATAACAAAATAATTTGCATAACTATTTTCATCATGGTTATTTTGTGTAAAGTGTATGTTGTAACCAGTTAAAACTACATATCTGTCATAAGCTTTGAAAGGTGAATCACTAAGCCTCATAAAGTGCCTAAATTCTAATGAGATAATGTAACTTAGGATAAGTGCATTTTGTTTATTGTTCTGTAGCGGTATCTACAACGCCACATGCGAACTGCGCGTCATACTGACGTCACGCAAAATCCTGCATCTCGCAAGCAGAGTCAGTCAGTTATATTCTACACTATCATTCTAGTCAGTAAAAGAAAATTTACAATCTCCCTGCGCATCCGCAGGTGGTCCGTCTAATAAATCAGTTAGTAAAGCGACGGAACGAGCGCTTAGACCCGGCCGCACTGGACTGTCTGCTGACCCTCAAGATACGAGACATCGACATGGACGCCGAGGCCGAGATCAAGAACAAGAAGAAACTAGACGAGAAGCACAAGAAGAGGATCGTTAACTTGTCTAAGAAGGAGAAGAAGGTAAGGATAGTGTAGTACAGTTTAACCAGTAAGAGTATGCGCTTCTGTAATTTTAGTGATTCTGAATTGGGGATCTTGCAGATATTCACCATCATCAACTTGCACTTAGCCAATTTTTATTTATTTATTGGGGAGACTGCACTTATTCGAGCACTGTTAAACATTGCGTTCTTTATTAACTTCTCAAATCATAAACTACAATAACGTAACATAATTTCAGCGAGCAAAAAAACTAAAAGAAGTAGAACGCGAGCTCCTGGAGACGCAAGCGCAGGAGAGCGACATGGCGCGACGCAAACAGCTGACCGAGGTCACCAAGACCGTGTTCCACATCTACTTCCGCCTGCTCAAGACTGCACCGCGGTCTAAGTTACTGGCTGCTGCGCTAAATGGACTCGCCAAGTAAGATATATATTTTTTTTTGTATCATAACAGGCGGCTTCTCCGTGGTTTCTGCCAATCTCCATGAGAAAAAGGCGCGAGTAAGCGAGGTTATGTATTCATGTGTCTTTGAATACCTAATCATAATATTGGCTGTTGGCGATCCAAGAAATAAATAAATAAAGTAAATAATCGGTAGAAAATCGAAAAACAGTACTTTATTTCCTTTTATGAACATATAAATAGTTATGCTGAGTTATTGAAAATCTCACTTATCGCGTATACAGAGTTGATACGACAGAGGGGCATTAAATTACACTACGTATACTATACGTGTTTAGTATTAATTCGATACGGTATAAAAATAAAAAGCACCATAAATGAGATTTTTTTTGTTTTAAACAAACTAAATAGCTTACAAATCAGAGTAAAACGCAACCACCCTTTGTAAATAAAGGAGAAACCCAAACTTCATAAAAACTTGGGCCTGGTGACTGACCTTGGATAACTATACAAAGTGGCAACGTCCAACGTCGCGCGCGGGCAGTAACTCGAAACACACTGTGGATTTTCCAAACTGCAGTACCGGAGATTTTGCCGATTTCAGATCGGTTCGAGTAAAAGTACTCTCATCGGTCCATATTAAATTAGTTAAGAAATGACGGTCTTCGGATGTTTTATTTAGTATTGGCAGTAACTGTTGCTGATCGGCAAGTCTCTCGATAAAAAAGTTTGCACCTTCAGATATTTAGAAGGTTTGCGTTTTTTACGTTTTAGAACCTTGTGGATAGTTCTATGCAATGATATTATAGTAAACAGATATGTTATGAGCGCGCAAATCGTGAAGACTAGAAAACGTCCTAATTGGGACGTATTGCCTTTAGTCTGTGTCACGCACGTCTACGAGTGATACGGTGCGCACTGCTACGTAATTACCATCCAAAATGCCATCTTGTGTATTTAGAAAGTGTACCAATTATGATACCAAAGTTAATAAAACACAAGGGATCTCATACCACACGTAAATACACGATATACTTCGATTTATTAATATATTTCAATTATTTTCCTAATATTCTGATATTTGGAGGTTAGAAAAAAGAGAGAGATGGAAAATACATTTTTTGTCGTAAGAACGACAAGGATGCGTGCACTCCGGACATAGAGTAAAAGTACAGATGCGAATATTAGGCAGTAAAGTCATCTTTACAGCAGAGTTCTAGTTTCCCTTTTAATAACTTTTCTTTATAATTTTGTTTGATATATTCAATTATAAATTTAACATGTCATATATAGGAAAAGAAAATATTAATAGCTTATCCTTACCATAATATGTCACAGATAGTGTTAAAATAAAGCTACCATTGAGATCAGGCTTCAAGAATGGATCGCAATTCGCAATTGTTCGTAAACAAATAAATTAATCGTTTATATTATTTTACTGTGTGACAACAGCGAGTTTGACTATTTGCTGTCTTTTCTTCGTAGGTTTCCAACCACTGAGATCCGGCTTCAAGAGTGGATCGCAATTGTTCGTAAACAAATAAGTGAATCCAGTTGAACGCCTTCAAAAAGCAGTAGAATTTGTAGCAATCATTTCAAGGCTACTGATAAATATACTTCAAACAAAGGTCGAACACTTCTCAAAAAGAACGCTTTATATTTATTATTTTTACAATTATTTCACAAAATATATCTAAGTATATATTTCTTTCTTTTTAAAACGTTTTTATTTTTCACCTACCTACTTTTAAATAGTGTTTATTCGTTGCATAGGCACAAATCCCGATTACAAATTCTGTACACGCGGTTTGTACTTTCTGCCTGGTTAATTTGTTAGTCTATGATGCCAACGTGCGGTGATTGGTGGCTCGAATAATGTTTGTTTATATTCACGCGCAATTGACAACATCTAGCTGTCACTTTTTTTCTTATTGGTTTTATCAAGCTATCCTTTTTCTGTCCTTTTTGCTTGTAGTGAAATGTAAAATGAATGAAAAGTGTGTATGTGTGCTGCCTCTCGGCGCGGAACACTTTTTTCTGTTGTTTTGTAAGTGTATAACCTATCTGTTTACTAAAATATCATTGGTTCTATGGCAACATCTAAACTGCCGGGCGGCTCTGTGGAGACTCGTCGGGCTGCGGGAAATATTGTCTAAAATTCTTTCGTCCCAAGCAGCGGGCATTTACCGCGGTGGCACTCCCTCCTGTTACAGCACTATACGTTTGACCCGTAATCTTTGTACTGCCAACTGTATGGTGCGGGCATTCCTAGGGCAATTGCGGCTATCACCATACCTTTCTCTGTAAGTTCGTAGAGCTAACGTTGCGTTTCCACGGCATTCGCCGTAGATTAAAATCATGTCAGTGTATTCTGACGCCGTGTCAGTTACACGAGGTATTTTTGAACACTTTAATTATACACACACACAACCAAAGTTTAACTATCACAATAAAAACAGTCAATTACAAAAAAAAAAAAACACTAACACTAAATAATAATAATCCCAAGTTACGTGTCCTGTCACAATAAAAAAAAGGAATACTGTCTTAAACTTATTTAGTGTTCTATCACAATAACAAAACAAATTCACAATTATTGTCAGCGCACAAGTTCGACTAAACAATAAGGGCGCAGGAGCTTCCGCGTACGTACCTACGTTCCGGAAGGGTAGCGTCGGCGCACTGAAAAAACAAGTTTTTTGGAAGCCCCACTTACTGATCGCAAGCACACAATACAGAGAGTACAGAAGTCAATCTACATACAAAGTGCGCTCGAGCAACGCACACATAGACACCGCTCACGGACACGATATCTCGGACTGGTTGGGACTAGTGCGAGCGCAAGTGCCATCCGCTTGAGACATGCGTCTATGAAGTGCAAAAATGGAGCAATAAAAAAAAATTATAACTGTTCAGTGGACGGTTGTTTAAATTCAACATTAAACGGTGAATTGTCGTTTTTTAATCTACCAGTTGTTTCAGAGAGGTAAGTAGGTATTTGCTTGTATTTCGATGGTTTGTATTAACGTAACACAGTAGTTAGGTAGGTAGGTAAGCGCCCCGGCCCCCAGTCCCGTGCCGTAAAGTAAAAGCGAACATGACTTTGTAGCACTTTGTGACAAATTTGTAATGTAACAATAACATTAAAATTAAAATATTTTAGTTATTATTGGTTTTTTCGTTTCTCATCAATAAATCAAACAACTAGATGCGAGTGCCACTACCACGATAGTTTTTTGTGCATAAGCCAAAGTTTACAACCATAGCGCGACCGCCGAGCGTGGACTTCTGTACTTTCGGTATTTTGTGTCGCAAGGATCTAAGATACAATAGCAACACACTGACCTATTTCTATTTCTTTTACGCACGTGATGTTTTGCCAATAGGATTGTCACTCTCTTATGTAGTACGTATTGGTTTATGACTTGCCTAAGAGCGGCAACAACGTATCGTAGATTTATCGTTTTAAGGTGCATGACCTATGCCTATAGACATAATCAGCTGTTAGGAAAAATACATCGTGTTCAAACGGTGCAAAAACTTAAAAAATCATTTGCGACTAAACAACTGTTTCAATTTAATTGATTTTTGGTAGAGAGCTTGATAATGATACCTAGTATAGGCAGTTTAAAGGAAAGCCCATCTGTCGTATCAACTTTGTATATCCAAAGATTTTTCGAAAACATAAAAAGCTATCACTTTTAATTAAGAAACTATCATTTATTGGTACTTTGATAAGATGTCTGGGTTACCTTTAGAAGCGGTTCCGCACTACATCCGATCCGAATCCGAATTAAAGATCCGACTTCAATCCGAATTAAGAATGTTCTAAATTCGGACGGATAGAGTGATCTAGTGAGCAACCCCTCATACAAACAGGACTACGGTCACTTGGGACCGGAATTTCTCGGATTCAAATCGGATGTAGTGCGGAACCGCCCTAAGGAAGCGCCAGGGAAGTCCGAGAAATTCGTGTTGCAAAATTTGTGCTTCCCCTTAGTCATTCGGAGTAGAAATAATCAAATCTAACCTGTGCATTCTTCTTCATCTTTCAGGTTCACACACGTAATAAACCTAGAATACTACTCGGACCTGGTGTCGATCCTGGCGCGCCTCATATCCGACGAGCTCATCGGCGCGCGAGAGCGGCTGCTGTGCGTGCGCACGGTGCTGGCCATGCTGGCAGGCGCGGGCGACGCGCTCACTGTGGACCCGGCAAAGTTCCACGCGTACCTGTACGCCACCATGCTGGGGGCTCATGCTGGTTAGTATAGCTATGAAATTCTTGAACATACCGACATCACAAGTTGCTTGGAAACTGTTGTCGAGACTCGCACATTTTCAACTCAAAATACCTTATAGGTATTGTCCCATACCTGTTAGTCATGCCCCCTCTCCGTGGCTCAGAAAGCACGTTAAGCCGTTGGTCCCGGCTGTCATTCATGGATCTTTGACGATCGTTACGGGTCGTCAGACGCCCGAACATCTGACAGTCTTACCAAGAGGTATCGTATTACCACACCCCGGACACTCCGTACAACGCGCGCAAAATAATTACCTACTACTACTACATAGCCAAATGACGTTGGTACACGTGCAAATGTGTGCGTAAACTCTAGTAGGGTTGGTTGTCGTGCGGAGCGTAAAAAAAATGGCGGGAACGACGACGACGCGACTAGAAAGGACTAGTTTGATTGTTTATCTAATTAGTCGGGTTCGTAATGAAATAAAAATAATATTATAATACACACATCAAAAGTGTCTAGGGATCAACATATATTTTTGCAATAACTTTTCTCCTGATTGATATTAATTAAAATTTTCTTTAAGGATTCATCAAATAAAGTGTTTTCGTTTGTCACAGTAACGATAAACCAAGTCACCTTTGCATTAATAAAGAAATTTGCCATTTTCCTAATAAAGGGATTTTTGACATTTGAACCACTAACACAAAAGTTCGAAAAAAAGACTGAAATAACAGTTTTCTCTAAAATTTTATTGGGTAACTTAAACAATTAATAATCCGTGTTTCTACCGCGAACACTAACAACACAAGAACATCGGTTTGGCATACTCAAAATGAGTTCATCCAAATCACGCTGTGGAATGGCCGCCCATGTTCGTTGCAACAACAAAAAAAGGTCTTCTTGCGACTGGATACCCTCCATATTCGGCAGAGCTCTTCTCTGTAGCATATCCCATGCATGCTCAATCGGGTTCAAGTCTGGCGACTGAGCAGGCCAGGGCAGGACATTGATGTTAGCTGCGGCGAGAGTCTGTCTTACAACTCTTGCGGTGTGCGGTCGTGCATTATCATGCATTAACTGAAATAAGGGACCGATTTGCACTTGTAGAGGAACGATGACGTCTGATACAATCGTCTCAGCATAAATTTGAGCGTTGAGGTTGCCTCTGATCCAAATCAACTCAGTTCTTCCGCCGATCCAAATACCCGCCCATACCATGATGGTTCCACCACTATAAGGATGGACTTCCTGGCAGGATTTTGATCGCTGTTGGCGTCCAGGGGTTCTCCAGTGTCGTATACGTCTTGTATCCGGTCTCATACCAAAACGAGACTCATCAGAAAAGCACACGAAACGCCATTGTTCTTCTGCACAATTTCTGTGTTCAAGAGCCCATTGATATCGAATCCTACGATTGTGCATTGCTATAGGTGGTACCCGTAGCGGTCTTCGGGAATGAAGGTTCACTTCATGCAAGCGGTTTCTGACTGTTTGGTCGCTAATTAAGTTCCCTGAAGAGTGATGAAGCCTCACGGCTAACATCATGGCGGTTATTGTTGGAGCTCTTCGAGTTAAGATTTGAATGTATCGGTCTTGTCTCCGTGTGGTGCAGCGATACCGTCCTCCATGGCGCTCAGCCACGGTACCAGTGCTTCGGTAACGTGTCCAAAGTCGACTGATAACACTCTGACTTGTATTCAGAGCTAAAGCCACAGTACGTTGCCGGGAACCAGCTTCTATCATTCCCACGGCTCTGAGCATTTCTTCCCTGCTTAAATGACGTCGCCGCTCCATAATAACGTTGGTTTTAATCAGTAGTAGGGAAACAGTAGCACTAATAATGTCTTCAATGCGTTGTATGTTTTTATAGGGAAAATATTGACAGCTGATTTTCATCTTTTACTCGAATTTGATTCACAGTTCCTGATTCAAATTATGAAATGCACCAAAAAGGATCCATATAAATTTATAAAATCATAAATTTATTACAAAGCCACATCTCAATCTCAAGAAATCCGCATAAAAATGCTTGATCCCTAGACACTTTTGATGTGTGTAGTTAAGTAATAAATGTAAAACTTTTTAATAATAACTTTAATTTCGGAAGTCGGTGTCTTTGGATCCGTATTTTAGTTTATTGCCACCGACTTACGAAATTAAAGTTATTTTTCACTTTGTACTTAGTGTTTTTTTGGAAGTCGGTTTTTTTATGCTAAAAAGTTTTTATTTCTCGCTTTTTAGTGGGTCTGTTTATAAAGTATCTAAGTTACAATAGCCTAATGTCAACTTGCTCATCGCATTGTACAAAATATTGCTTTTCCCGATGCAGGGACGTTAATTGTTGAGGAGTTCTCTTGGTACTCCATCATCAGCTCCATTTCACCATTCGCATTGTGACGAGCATAAATTGTGCTTAGCAAGCATATTAAAGTAATCGAATCGCAACCTGTGAAATACTTATTATTGAGTAGACCCGGTGGCCATCTGTGGTCTTCATCATCAGTTCCACTTCAGTAAATGTTGCTATCCCAGAGCAAATACCCATGCAAATAAGGTACTTAGCTAAATATTGCTTAAACTAAAATATTTTCGTTTAAATGACCTACTTAACTATAAATAATCGGTTATTAT
This sequence comes from Globia sparganii, assembly GCA_949316385.1. Taxonomy (NCBI): domain Eukaryota; kingdom Metazoa; phylum Arthropoda; class Insecta; order Lepidoptera; family Noctuidae; genus Globia; species Globia sparganii. The sequence continues at coordinate 17,672,113 of OX438674.1, forward strand.
ATCGCATGGTATTAAAATGCGATATCTTACAAACATTTATGTAAATACAAATTCGGAAAAGCATCACAATATCGAACCATCGTGATTAAAACTCAGATACGTTCTTCTCCAAGAGATCTACGTTTTGGAATGGGCAACTAGCTTCAACTTTCTGACTAACTGACCGACTAGTTAATTTTGACAATTCAAAAGTGCCTGGAAATGGTTTAATTGAAATAAATGCTTTGAGTTTGAGTTTTTTTGAGTTTGATAAAACTTTTAAATCGCAAAATTGTGTGTTCGTGTCAGCAGTACAGTGCTGCGGTTCTTTGTGAGCGCCCCTAGCTAATGAACCGCCGATAATGTCGCGGGTGTGCGGGGTGAGGTGCGGTATCTGATGTCAGCGCGGGGTAGGGAGTGGCCATTCTGTACGAAGTACTATTAGGTATTCTGTGGTATTACCCAGCAACTGGGTTGTGGAGGCGAGACAGGCAGTCGCTCCATGTAAAATACTGGTATTCAGCTGCATCCGGTGAGACTGGAAGTCGACCCCAACATAGTTGGGAGAAGGCTAGACGATGATGACCTCACCTGGACGCCATGGCGACGTCGCCAGGTCGCCCTGTGAACTAAATGTATTCACCTAAATGGTGGGTGGCTCACCTAGCTACCTTTTGGTCACGCAGCTAACCGTACATTCTGCTGGCGACGCGACGCGACCTGGCTGCGCCGCCTGACGTCGCGGGTGGTATGGCTCTTATGCATAATTTATCTTTTTAAAAAGGCGTTCTGAGCTGAACTGATGCCAGAACCACAAAATGCTTCTCTCAATAATTGTTTTATTTTTTTAATATTTGCGACTCTTAGTTAGGAAGGAAAATCGCAGAGTAAAAACCCGAGATCATTTATAACTTGACAGTCGACCGCACGTTCTGCCTGTGGTCACAATTTGAAAACGCCACATTTATGTGGTAGCAGAAAGAGTGGTTTTCGTAGTTCCAGTATCACTACATAGTATAAAACAAAGTCGCTTTCTCTGTCCCTTTGAATGCTTAAATCTTTAAAACTACGCAACGGATTTTGATGCGGTTTTTTTTAATAGATTGAAGAGGAAGGTTTATATGTAGTGTATTTAGTATCAGCATTGCACCCGTGCGAAGCCGGGGCGGGTCGCTAGTTACCAATAATTTACATTTGACAGTGCGTTGCACATAAACTGTCAAAGTTCAAGTCATTATTTTAATTTTTATTTGATTTGAATGTGTGGATATTATATCAATTTTATGTTATAATTTTTTGTAATGGACAGAGTATTACAAAAAACATAATTTAATTGATAGTCTGAAAACTAAATTAATTATTATTGCGTTTATACCTTTTTATTTTTCAATGTAAAATACAGTTTTAGATATTTCTTAAAAAACAGTGGTCCTCCGGTGTCGGAAGCGGGCCCAAGCTACCGGTGTTTAGGGCTCTAGAGACAGGAACCTCCTCACGATGCGAGCCGTATCGAGGAGTACTGCCTGCTGAATTCAGGCCCAACCTCCTAACGAAAGCCCCGGGAGATATTGAACGAGGCTATCCAATTATTATTATTCTCATTAACGTTTGCAGGCAAGACCCACGCCGACTCGAAGATAATGCTAGAGTCCGTGACACAGATCTGCGCGCGCGCACGTCGCGTGTCGCCGACCATCTTGCAGGCCTTCGCCAAGCGCGTCGCCACTCTCGCGCCACAGTTGCACCACAACGGAGCGCTGGCGAGCTTGGCGCTGTTGCATCAGTTGGCTCAGGTATGTCAAGATATATTATCATCATCATCAGCTCATCACTCTCCTGATCTTAACCCAATTTATTTGGGGTCGGCGCAACAATTTTTCTTCTTCCATGTAAAGATACATCATTATTCAAAATCAAGGAACGATAGAAAGAAATAGCATATTTTATTTGTGTATTTATTTAACCAGAGCGCCATAAAGCTAGTTACACTCAGTGGCACCGATTCTGTTGTTCACAAACTAAACTAAATTTAAGTTCAGTGCAACTTTTTCTTTCTATTTCATTCAGAAAAGGACAGAAAATAAATGAAGACATGAGCGGGTGAAAGTGATATGTCGCAAAATTCTAATTCCGAGAAAATTGAGTTCAGTTTCGCATAAACATTTTAGGATATTTCAAAACATAAAACTAAAAATGAGACATAATCACCTTCATCTACTCATGTTTTCAAATATTAGTTTAGTCTGACGTAAATTGATGTATTTTTAGTAGCCAATTTTTTAATCACGTCTAAACTAGACATAATTATGGATTATCTAATTTGACAGGACTGGCGCCGATTCCCTTGTTCACAAACTAAACTAAATTTAAGTTCAGTGCATCTTTTTCTTTCTATTTCATTAAGAAAAGGACAGAAGATAAATTTTAGTTTAATCCTGTCAAATTAATCAGCGCCGTAGAATAAAATATCACAATATGTACCCGTAGAATAAAACATCACAATATGTACGACGTTAGCAGTCCACTTTTCTGCTCATAACTCAATCCTGTATCATTTCATATCTTTTCTCATACAACAGCAAAGCAAAGCCGTGTCGACTCTCCTCGAAGCCGACAGTGAAGCCAGCGGGTCAGGCCGCTTCGACCCGAAGTTGCCTTCCCCGGAGCACTGCAACGCGCACGCGGCCGGCCTGCACGAGCTGTGCGCGCTCGTGCGACACTACCACCCCACCGTGCGGACTGCTGCATCTGCAGTTATGAGAGGCAGCTTGCCGCAGGAGTTACATAAGATGTAAGTGTCCTTGTTGCTAGTTATCTATTATCAAAGTTACTTTGTATGATGGCCCGTGAAAGCCTGAAAGTTCATACAAAAACAAATGCTATGTATTTTTAACAGACTTGTCTGAAAAAAAGATCACTCAATCCAAATGCACATCTGACATTTCACATTAGGCATTTGATAAGTTTTTTTTATTTTTTGTAGATGTTCAGCATATGATTTTGATTTTTACCTATTGAGAAGTAATGAGTGTTTATGTAAAATGAAATTACTTTTATTTTAACTGTGTAGTAGTTTTTTGTATACCAGTTCTTCTATGGGATGTGGTTAAGGGTGGCCCCGGGCATTTTAGGGGCTGTCTTTTGTAATTTTTTGGACGACCAAAAGAAGACAGTTTTCAGCTTATAAATAGTTTTACCCGGCTGCGTCAGAAAAGGTATTATTTAAGGCGGTTGCTTGTTTATGAAATAGTTTTTTTTTTCTTTCCCAGGACACCCTCCCAAATATTCAACGCATACGACGGCTCAGAGATGGCATTCAAGCCGTCGATACCTCCTCCGAAGAAATCCGACAGTATCAAGAAATTAGCACACAACCATCTGTGGGCGCAGAATGACCTCAAACAGATGTGCGAGGCCGTCGAGAGTAGCGTTCAAATGATCTTCACCGAGAGATAAGGAAATAAAAGTGATTCTCTAGTAAAAGTATGGCGTTTTATTTATAATCAACTTAAATAGAAAATTGAATTAGAATTAAAAACAACTTACAATACAAAAAGTACATCTTTTGCCTTTGGAATCATTTTGTAAATTGACATAATTATTAAAAAAGAAACTTAATTCTAAATGGAAGGTGATACGAAAGCGACCATGACAACATACGAACTATCATTTTTATAGGATTCTACAGGGTGCATTTGATATCATGGGCATTATTTTAACCTAAGGTACTACTTATGATACTAATTGCATTAGGGCTACTATTACGCAAATCAAAAATATTATTAATGCAAGTATTGTAACAAATCTACTAACCTAACAAAATAAAAGGGTATGAAGTAAATTTGAACAATATAATTAGAGATAAAAAATACATAAATGATTTAAAAAAATACCAATAACACTCAGAAAGAAGAGAGGTTTTTGTAGTTGCAGTCCGTTTTTCTTTCTTCAAGTGCGAAGCCACAGGTCACAGTAGTGATAGATAGTGGAGAATAGATGAAGAGAAGATGGTCCTCTGGACTTCAGCGTAGTCACTCCGTCAAGATATGAAGCCAAAATAGTAGTTTAGTTAAGTTTAGTTAAGGCTTGACTTCTGTTGTACTTTTCCTTTAGTAATTGGACGTGGTCTGTAGCGGAGATGTTTCTTTGAGTGAAACCAGAGCAGAATCCTCACAATAATGTGTCAGAGGTCCTTTTATATGAGTCCCCCATTTGTTTTTTCATCTTCACTTCTTTTAGTTCTTTCGAAAATTGAAGTTTTCTTCATAACATATGCTCCTGTCATGAGCTTGAAGCGGCCAGAGATATTTGTTTAAAAACCTCTTTGATGAATACTGAGAGAGTGTTAATTATTTTTATGAATTTAAATTAGGATACAGTTATTCAATAAATAGTCACAATTATCTATAAAATACAATATTTGAGCTAACATAAACATAAAAATAATTTAAAATTATACAAATCAAAAGTAACCTTCATAGACTAAGCCAGTAAGAAATTACGAAAGAAAATTAACAGAAAAAAGTAATAGCAGTTTGACAGCCTGACGTAAATGTCATAACAATGAAACTATAGAAATATTTAATTTGGAAATTATATAAGGAAATGAATCGTTTTAGGCCGATTCGCAAAATAAAATGTAAACCTGATAAAAGAGCATGATGAATAAATGTGAATGTATGTAAAGTGTAAGTATATACATAGGTCTGTAGTAGGTAGATGCTATATTTCCCCATCGACCCCGAGAAAATTTTTGGTCTAGAACAAAAATTTTGTAAAGGTTAAAAATAAGTCCTTGATCTAACACACAACCTCTTCCATGCTTTCGTCGAACACTCCCATTCAATCACACATAGGAGATATGGTTCACATTTAATGACGCATACTCCAACAAGGAAATATTTATTTATAATTACGAAGGCTTATTTTTTTAATTAGGTGTCGTAACCCGCACCTGTTTGAAAACCCAATTAGAAAGAGAGCATTAGGGCTTTTTTAACGAGTTGCTTATCCGCTCGAAAGGTTCAAGGTTTAAGAAAAACCTCCAGTTGAGAGAAAACTCAAGTTAGTTTTGAGTTTAAGAATCACCCAAGTTTAAGAAAAACTTTGAGAGAACTCAAATTTGAGTCCTAGTTTAAGAAAAGCTCAAGTAAAACTTGAGTTTAAGAATTAGAGGGTTTAAGAAAACCTCTAAAAAAAATTTGCATTAGGGGCTTATTTAATGAGTTGCTACCGCTCCGAAAACAAGGCATTAGGGGCTTATTTAGTGAGTTGCTACCGCTCAAAAAGAGAAAGATGGAATAAGATTTTACCAAATAGGTTTTAAAGGAGAGCTGAGTGTTTTAATGTTGATGAGTGAAATGATAAGTTTAAAATGATTCAGTAAGTTTAAGATAATATCTTCAGAGAAAAATAAAAGTCTAGTCATTGGTTTAAAGAGAGAGTTTTTACCACAAATCAGTTTTTATTAAGAAGAACAGAAAAATCCTATCAAATTATTAAATGGTTTGTTTAGATATAATTTAAATCGAAAAGGTAATTCCAGAAGTTTTTATACTAGAGATAGTATTTTTTAGAATTTTGAAAAGAGTCGAGCCCACCCTATAATTATTATTATAGGAGGAAATCACTAAGGAAAACATCCTAGTTTTTTTTTTCTTAGAAAGGTTTAGATATAATTTTTAAATCGAAAAGGCAATTCCAAAAGTTTCTATACTAGAGGTAGTATTTTTTTTGAATTTTGAAAAAAGTCGAGCCCACGCTATAATTATTATTATAGGAGGAAATAACCAAGGAAAAGATCCTAGTTTTTTTTTTTTTTTTTGAAGGTTTAGATATAATTTAAATCGAAAAGGTAATTCCAAAAGTTTCTATACTAGAGGTAGTATTTTTTTTGAATTTTGAAAAGAGTCGAGCCCACGCTATAATCATTATTATAGGAGGAAATAACCAAGGAAAACATCCTAGTTTTTTTTTTTTACTAGAAAGGTTTAGATATAATTTTTAAATCGAAAAGGCAATTCCAAAAGTTTCCATACTAGAGGTAGTATTTTTTTTTGAATTTTGAAAATAAAAACAATTCCTACAAGGAATTGATCCAATCAACTACAATAGTTGATGAAGACAAATTAGTCATCAAAGAGAAAAATAAGTCAGTCAAATAATAAAGGTTAGGCAACATACCTAAATAAAATTATCTGAAAAGAACAGATAAAAAGAGAAATTAAAATAATCTTCTGAATGGTTTACCAACCATTAAAAAAAAATCTAGTTTTAAGAGAATTATTTACATAATTATATACTAAATTTTAAAATCTTTTATATGCCATTTAGCTTGGTTGCCATTAGGATCCTCTAGTATATAAACCAATGGGGATAATTTCTGCAACACAGTGGACTTAACATATTTTGGCGCTAATTTTGCGCTGAAATAAGTCCCAGCCTGACTATTTACATAGTTTCTTCTCCAGACTATATCTCCCACGTTATATTCTTTAAAGGAACGACTTTCGTTGTAACTTGAAGTGTTACGAGCATGAGCAATATGGAGGGCTATCTGAACTTTATCAAAAGTTGCAGACAATAAACCTATGTTAGTAGCATAGATGTCCCTAGGTAGAAACACGATTTCATCAAGATTATTAGTTGGCGTATAAAGTGAGCCAGAAGTAACTGTTTCACGTCCAAAGAGCAAAAAGTTAGGAGTGAAACCAGTAGTAGTATTAGTTGTACTATTCATAGCGTATTGGACTTTAGGAAGATGGGTGTCCCAAGATCTATGGTCTTCACCAACCAAAGATGACAAAGCTGTGATTATAGTACGATTGTATCTTTCAGTGGGATTAACCTGAGGGCAGTAGTTAGGAGAGAAAGATACGTATGGTATATTATATCTGCCCAGAAAGTTTCTAAATTCATGGGATTGGAATTGCGATCCATTGTCCATAATAATAGTTTGAGGTACTCCATGAACTAGAAAAACAAAATTTTCTAAGTTAGAGATGACATTAGCGCTAGTAGCTCGTTTTAGTGGAAAGATCAGGGAATATTTAGTGAAACAACAGTTAACCACTAAGATGAATTGATTTCTACGTCTAGTCATAGGTAGAGGACCCATTAGATCCAAAGAAATTGTTTGAAAAGGCCTGGAACAAATTTTTGGTTTACCCATAAGGCCAAAGGGAGAGTGATTTGCGTGTTTGTAAGTTAAGCAATTATCACAGCTAGAAATTATTTTAGCGATATCCTTAAACATAGCTGGCCAGTAATAAAGAAGTGATAATTTTTTATAAGTTTTAAAAATTCCTAAATGTGGTTGATCTGGGAATCCATGGTTATCTTTGATAAGGGTTTCCCGGAGATTAGGATGAGGAACTTCTTTCCACGCGAAATCTTCAGATAAAGCGTAAGGAGATAGAGTATAGCGGAATAATTTATTTTCGCGAATAGTATAATTGGGATATTGATCAGGATTGTTACGGCATTCCAAAAGTAGTTTGTTATATTGTTCCAATGCTGGAGATACGGGTTGAGAATTAAGTGAGATAGGATTAACACCAAGTGGACATGTAGAATTACGAGAGAGTAAATCAGGAACTAAATTGTCTTTACCTCTTTTGTGTTTTAGAATAAAATTAAAAGATGACAACCTCAGAGCCCACCGCGCGAGCCTACCGGATGGATTGGATAAGTTTAGAAACCATTTAAGTGCTGCGTGATCCGTATAAACAGTGAACTGTTTACCATTATCGATATAACAACGCCAATGTTCTAAAGCTGTAATTACCGCAAGAGTTTCTCTTTCTGTAGTTGAGTAATTGCGCTCATTTTTATTAAAAGATTTGCTCATATAGGCTATAACTACTTCTTTATCATCCTTAGTTTGGGTCAACATACCACCGATGCCAAAATTAGAAGCATCACAATGTACAGAGAAAGGAAGATCATAGTTAGGACAAGCTAGTATAGGAGTAGTAGTAAGAGCTTCTTTTAATTTATTAAAAGCTAGAGTAGCATCATTATCCCAAATGAATTTCGGGGCGTTTTTACCGGAAGAAGTTAATTTATTAAGTGGAGTTGCAATTGTGCTGAAGTTAGGAATAAAACGACGAAACCAGCTACAAGTTCCAATAAATTTTCTCACTTCTTTACGAGTAGTGGGAATAGGAAATTCGAGTATTGATTTAATTTTAGCCGGATCTGAGCGTAAACCGTTTTCATCTACAATGAAACCTAAGTATTTTAGTTCATTTTTAAAGAATTGACTTTTATCGAAATTAATAGTCAAATTAGCAAACGTTAATTTCTCAAGAACTTTAACTAGATAAGAGATATGCTCTTCAAATGATTCAGAAACGATTATTATATCATCAAGATAACAAAAGACTTTATTGTCAAATTCAGGAGTAAAAAGCATGTCCATAAGTCTTTGCTGAGTAGCTGGAGCATTAGTTAAGCCAAACGGCATCATTACAAAACGATACATGCCTCGACCAGGAACATAAAAAGCCGTTTTATTTTTATCTGCTTCTTTCAGAGGAATCTCCCAAAATGCTTTAGCAATATCGATGCTAGAAAGAAATTTAGCGTTTTTAAGATTATCTAAAATTTCATTAACAAATGGAAGGCTGTACGCGTCTCTACGAGTAACTGAATTTAATTTACGACTATCTACACAGAAACGCCATTCGCCATTCTTTTTAGGTGTAATGATAACCGGAGAAAGCCAAGGACTTTCGCATTTTTCAATAACACCCCATTCTATCATTTTATCAACTTCCATAATGAGAGCTTTTTGTTTTTCAGGAGAAAGACGGTAACAACGTTGTTTAATAGGAGGTGTATCCCCAGTATCGATATGGTGACTAATAAGATGAGTGCGGCCCAGTATTCCTCTACTTTCAAATGATATAGCTTTAAATCGATTAATCATGTCATCAGCGATAGTTTTTTGCTCTAAAGTGAGATGATTATAAGGAAGTACTTGTTTCGTAGTTTCAGTAACTACTGAACATTTAGTATTTACTTTAAAAGCCGAAGAAAGTATATGTGGAATAAGATTAAATTTTTTCCAAAAGTCGACTCCCAAGATAATTGAAGGAGATATATCTGGGAACACGAAGGCTTGGATTAGATGAGTTTGATTATTGTATTTAATCGGAATGTCAATTGAGCCAAGGGATTTACTTTTATGATTACTGGCAGTAGTAATTGTCATTGAAAATGACTTGGATAACTTGAAGCCTAATTTTAAGATTTCTAGATGGGAGTTATTACCAAGTATTGTAATAGAACTACCGCTATCTAGTAAGCCGGAAAATATTTTGTCATTTATAGCAATATCAATAAAAGGACGATTAAAATCTTTTTCAGTATCGTATATTGAAGTTGTTTTGTAACAATGAAAGAAATTTTTAATGGTTTGTAACCAATCATGCCAGTCTGATTGATTAAAGTTTTTATTACCCAAGTCATTATCTAGTTTTTTGGATTGTTAGTTTTATTACAAATAGGGCAATCAGTAGATTTAACATCTTTTAAACCACATTTAAAACAAATTAATGTACGAGGTTGCGAACAATTAGTTAATGTATGACCATTAGTACGGCAGCGTACACAAAAAGCATTATTATTAATTTTATTAATAGTATTAACTCGAGGTTTATTGTTAAATCGATTAAAATTTGTTCCAGGAGAAAACGCGTTAGAGGTTGAGGGCTTTGACGTTAAATTAGAAGATTTATAGTTAAATTCGACAGTTAAAGGATTATTTGTAGTTTCAGGTTCGCGGAAACGTTTCTCTTTGTCTAGGAATTCTTCATATTTTTGACAACATGAAATAAGCGCAAGAATAGAATTAATATTATTATTCGCGATATAAGGTGAGTAACAAGGTCGGATGTTACGAATAATGATTTGAAGTTTTTTAGTTTCCGATAATTTTTCAGAAAGTCTAGAAAACATGCCAGTCAGTATGGAAACAAAAATAACTATAGGTTCATCCTTGCCTTGAGTTCGGCTATTAATTGCTTCTAATAATTTATGGTCATAGTCAAAACCGCCAAAGTCTGTAACCAAACCTTCACAAAGTTCGTCCCATGATAACAAAGAGTCACGTTTAAAACGGTACCAGTGTAAAGCGTTGTCGGTAAGTAATTCGAAAGCATGATCTAATAATTTGTTTGAAGAAATATTCCTAGAAATACTAAATTCCTGTATTTTCTGGATAAATGAACGTGGACAAGAGTTTCCGTCGTATTTAATTCGTTTTAATTCGTTAAGGGAATTATAGGAAATTGAGTTTAGAGGTTGAGACTGAATATCGGGGAGTATAGTATGAAACATAGTACTATCATTAGGGCTATTAGGAGTAGCAGAGGGACGATTGACTAATATAGATTGAGGGTTGATGTCATTGGAAACAGTTAAAGAAATAAATTTTGATTCTAAGGTGAAAAATCTCTCTTTAGTTTGAGCTAAACGATTTACCTCTGAGGGATCTGAATCAGTATCAATCCTCTCTAGTCGATGAAATACATGATTAATAAAAGTTTTAATTTTTTTGTTGAATCTATGGTTACCCTGTTCTAACAATAGTAGTTTTGATTCAATATAATTTAGTGAAGTGGTAAGTTCGTCCAAATCAGTTTTAACTTCCAATATTGAATCTAAAATATCTTCAGAGGGAGTATGAGGTGCGAGTTGAAGAATTTGTTTTTTAAGTTGTATTACTGTATTTTTTGGTTCCTCTAATCTAATTTTTATTTCATACTCAAGCTCAGCTTTGTTTAGAAGTTCAAAGAAAATAGTCCTATCCATAATTAAAAATTAATGTTAAATGAGGATAAAATAGTGTTAAAGGGAGGTAGATGATTAGAGTGCTAAAGACGACCTCGGAGTGAGTGCTAAAGACGAGTTTAAGACTCGACTACTCGAGAGTATTTAAGAGGACTCGGGAGTTTAAGAGGACCCAAGAGTGTTTAATTTAGGGAGAGTGAATCGTATGATACATGTGTTGTGTGTATGTAGAATAGTGAAGTATTTGTTAAAGTGTTATAAGTTTAAGATTGTATAAACTACCACAGGATATTGTCCTGTAGTTGTCGTGGAGTGTACCAGTCCTCAACTTGTAAATGACCACAAGTGGTTTTAAGAACACTTACAAGCAAAGACTGGGTACGATTACCAGTGGGTAAACGTAGTGGTGTGCAAGTGTGTGGGGTGCAGAGTAGTGAGGTATAAGTAGAGAGTTATGTGTAAGTGGTAACGACTACAGGATATTCTCCTATAGTACGTCGTAGAGTAAGCCAAACCCAACTTGCAAGTGACCACGAATGGTTTTAAGAACACTTCCAAGCGAAGAATGGATGCCAATTACCAGTGGGTAAAGGAATGTGTGTGGGGGTGTAGTATAAGTGAAGTATGAAGATGTGTTGAGTAAAGGAGTCTTCAAGAGGAGTGCTGAGGGCCTGAGGAGGAAAAATTAGATATTAAAAATTTGAAAGAACTAGCTATTTTACATTGGGCGCCAAACTGTAACAAATCTACTAACCTAACAAAATAAAAGGGTATGAAGTAAATTTGAACAATATAATTAGAGATAAAAAATACATAAATGATTTAAAAAAATACCAATAACACTCAGAAAGAAGAGAGGTTTTTGTAGTTGCAGTCCGTTTTTCTTTCTTCAAGTGCGAAGCCACAGGTCACAGTAGTGATAGATAGTGGAGAATAGATGAAGAGAAGATGGTCCTCTGGACTTCAGCGTAGTCACTCCGTCAAGATATGAAGCCAAAATAGTAGTTTAGTTAAGTTTAGTTAAGGCTTGACTTCTGTTGTACTTTTCCTTTAGTAATTGGACGTGGTCTGTAGCGGAGATGTTTCTTTGAGTGAAACCAGAGCAGAATCCTCACAATAATGTGTCAGAGGTCCTTTTATATGAGTCCCCCATTTGTTTTTTTCATCTTCACTTCTTTTAGTTCTTTCGAAAATTGAAGTTTTCTTCATAACATATGCTCCTGTCATGAGCTTGAAGCGGCCAGAGATATTTGTTTAAAAACCTCTTTGATGAATACTGAGAGAGTGTTAATTATTTTTATGAATTTAAATTAGGATACAGTTATTCAATAAATAGTCACAATTATCTATAAAATACAATATTTGAGCTAACATAAACATAAAAATAATTTAAAATTATACAAATCAAAAGTAACCTTCATAGACTAAGCCAGTAAGAAATTACGAAAGAAAATTAACAGAAAAAAGTAATAGCAGTTTGACAGCCTGACGTAAATGTCATAACAATGAAACTATAGAAATATTTAATTTGGAAATTATATAAGGAAATGAATCGTTTTAGGCCGATTCGCAAAATAAAATGTAAACCTGATAAAAGAGCATGATGAATAAATGTGAATGTATGTAAAGTGTAAGTATATACATAGGTCTGTAGTAGGTAGATGCTATAGTATGGAAAACCTTAAAATGTAGTAAGTCATACAAAGTATCAAATTAGTTGCGCTTCTCGATAGCAAATGCGTAGGTACACTATGCCGTACGCGCGTCATTGGGCGTGAATTCTTTGACCCCGCCCGACTCACGTGACATTCGTAAGTTGCCAATGAATTGATTCATAATAAATTCCAATTTTCCCTTCGTACTTTGCCGGCTTAGGACGGTCAAAACTACGTCAACTAACATACATTAAAAAAAAACATTTACGTACCTAGCTTGTGGATTGTTTTGAAAAAACCTTATTTGTCGGTAAAGTGACAGAGGGTAAACGGGTGCTCTTCCACGAGCTTGTGCATGTGCTGGCACGTGAAAAGACGAAAAATCCAACAGGTTCTGAGTGTTTCTGGTGGAATGAGACCCCGTGAAGGAATAGGGTCGTTCGGGTAGCGCCGATGGAACATTTCACGAGTTCATACTAAATTTCTTGCGCGATCGTAAATTACAACCATTTGTGGGTATTGTTGGTTGGTGTACCTAGCCTGCACATTACGCGGTCGAGGCATCGTGTACACAAACACACACACAACACACAACTACTACACTAACACTTAATACACTGCAATCCAAGCACCGTATGCCGCGAGCGGCGAGTACGGCGATTACGTCACGGGATCAATAAATCAATTACGCGTCAATGCACCTGCGCAGTCGTTATGACACTGGTTCCGGGTTCGTGACTTCGTGTTGCGGCGGGAAGCATACCCCGCGCGGGGGTGATATTCGTATTTTTGCGAGTGAGGGAGTGGGACGGAGAGAGTTCAGGGAATCCCGCCGGACGGAATGTCTTGTAGCCCATTGTTATTATTACTTGTAAGGAAAAACCCGCGCGCGCGCAGGTGATGTTTGTTTACATTTCGCTTTGCGCTGTACTGCGCTTTAAGATTTTGATATTTCAACAATTATTGGCTTTAACGAAGTATTTTGTTTTAATTACTTTAAGTGTTTATTTGCAATAATAAGCCTTGTGCAATTTGACTTACTACATTTTTATGGTTTTCCTTACTTGCATTAATAATATTTTTGATTTGCGTATTAATAGCCCTAATGCAATCAGTATCGTGAGTAGTGCCTTAGGTTAAAATAATGCCCATGACTTCGATTCCACCCTGTATAGCCAACTATGCCAACTTGACTATATTTACAAAACCTACGCAATCTGTCGGTTTGACTCGCACAACCGATAACTGAGGAAAACCTACTAAATTATTATTTACACTTTTTTCAATACTTACTTTGAAAAAATCTAATTCAGGGCTGTCTAAATCAAAATATTTTATTTCACATAAACCTACAAGGCCACTTATGAAACGTCAGAAGCTAGGTGCACGGTTCCAATTGGTTGTTTCCCCATGGAGAAGAACCAGCAAGAAAATCGGTTACTCTTTAAAAAAAAAATTGGCTTTTTCAATGTTTTCAAATTACAGTAGGTATGGGAGGACAGCGTAGGCATTTTTTATTTTTTTTTTTTTTTTTTTTTTTTTTTTTTTTTTTTTTTTTTCAGGATGGGAAATCATCGAATGACCCCTCCCGCTCTGGGTGGAGCAGAAGGGAGTGTCAGACTTTTACTGACTAAAACCCACCCGTGTTCCTTCCTTAGCCCTTTGTGTTCCGGGGTAGCGGTAACCCTTTCGGACAATCCCGCTGCCCACAGCGTAGGCCTGTCAACAAGTACCAGGTACTTGATAAAAATAAAAAAATGGTCTACAGATCAAAGTTTTACAGGGCCTACAAGGTACATACTTTGTAGGCCCTGTAAACTTTGATCTCTAGACCAAATTTATATTGGATCCAATTATAAATTTCTAAATAGATTGGAGGGCCGCAGAAACAAATTCCTACTTTTGTTAAGAAATGCAACTTTACCATTTTAATGGAATTGAACCATAGTAACCAAAAAACATTGGTTAACAAATCTTTCCATATTATGTTATTATGTCGAGAGCCGTGCTTTTGACAGCCCTGATCTAATTCTAAATCATGATAAATTTATTTACTTGATTACCTTTATTCGCTTACACGATTAAATATAGTTTCAAATTAAAACAAACATGCATTTTGAACCTTACATTGATATCACAATTTGTGTTAAAACATGACCACTACTTAAATTCTAAAATCATTGCTCCAGCTTCTCATTCCACTCTCGAATGTTGTTGCCGACTAGTTCTGTTCTCTTCGCGCGCGCCGTTTCCAGCAAGCGCTTAGAATTCGCGCTTTCAGTCGCGATTTTTTCTTTCAGGGCTGTTAGTTTGGTGCGCCAACTGGAATACAAGAAAATAACATAAGCTTCGTGCCTGTAGGCTGGAATATAATAATAATACCAGTATATTATTGTCCCACTGAACGGCAAGAGCATCTCCTCTTAAACAGAAGGCGCAAGCATTATTCACCACGCTTGGTCCAGACGGGTTGGCTTTATCACTTATGTTGACAAGTCCAGGGTTCCTCTCGATGTTTGCTTTTACCAATGTGATGCAGGCAAAGGTGTAAACTAATCGCAGTTTTCGCTTGCTATGTTAAAAGCACTATGTAATATGGGACGTGCCCATTATCATATGGATAATCAGCCTATTACGTTCCCAAAGTCCTCCTATCTGTGAGAGGGAGTGGGCCGTAATCTACCACGCGGGCCCAGTGCGGGTTGGTAGATGTCACTTGTCTTCGAATGTTTTGGTTCTAGGACTTGCCGGTTTTCTCATGCATACTTACATAATTTATTTTATCTACACCCATGCTATAAATCCTCTATAAAAGTTTCTGAAACAGTTAGCTTATTGCCAACATTAACACAACCAGTGTCATAGTAACCATAATATGTATCATCCAAAAAAGCGTTATAATGTTGTACTAAATTTCATCATGCAACTCCTTTGCTTTTTCGATCCATTCCTTAATCATCAAACAGCCACATTCTCACTACTCAATTCGTGGTATTTTTATGAATTAAAAAAAAAAGAACTTTGTTGTTTAAAAAAATGAGTGATACAAGCTTTGACACTCAGAAATTAAACTTTCCATGAACTTAGGTACATAGAGTTCTTAAAAAACTACAACATCCTATGGTTTCAGAACCTTATAAAGAAGATTCATATCATGGGTGTAAATAAAGTCTTTTAAGTAACTGTACATAATTACGTATGTATTAAAATACTATTATCAATAAAACCACATTCGTGTTTTAATCAGGGACCGTACAACCCCGAATATAAGTTAATTCTTTCGAAAGTGTTACAGATTGTGCGCCTAGAGCAACGGAAAATGTTACCTCTTGGTAGTGGTAGCTCTTTCATAACCCTGACGTTAGGGTAACCCTATCAATAAGTTAACTAGTACAAGATGTTACCGGCTCTTGTATGATTTCTAATTGAAGAAGTTAACCCTTTGAAAGGGTTTGTCGGGGTAATCAAAGGGTTTTAAATCAAATCATTGTAAATTACATTGGAGTCGAGGAAAAGGTATTGACCTTGGAAGTTTGGAATCGTATAAAATCGTTCATTAGTGTTTCTTACTCAGTTTGATAGGACGGTGCTTTCTTAATTCTTATTTAAGACGCTGAAAACCGTTATTGAGCTCCGATGTTTCGGTATTTTTAGCCACGCCCACTATTTCTCCGATATCCTAGCGCCATTCTTAAAAGGCGGTGAAAATAAATAATTATATGTCATATCAATTTAGTAATATAAAAATCGGTTGGGGTGTCCGAGGTTTTGGGTTATTTCATTAACACTTTGTATTATTGGACCGCGTGTTAAAATTCTTCCATACACATTTTGCCACCCCCCCTATCCGTCTTTAGGAGGTAGTTTAGAAAAACAAAAAATGCCAAACTTCCAAAAAAATCCATACTTCCAGGGACACCTTGTATAGAGTGGGCAAGAAACAATGGACAAACCTACGAGTATTTTCCTATAAGTCCAGTTCTAAGATGAGTCTATGTAAATTCGATGTTTCTCACTGGACTTACATGTGACTTTCTTTTTATCATCTAAGTAATAAAATTTTTGGTGAAAAACAATTTCCGAAGCTTCACCTGCTTCTGAACTGTTCACCAAACGTCTCTTTTTACTGAATATATATATATTTTTAATATAAAAATAAAACAATGAAAATTTCCTAAAATTACAAAATAAAAAAATGGATCCTAATCAAATTTTCTAAGACTTTTGACTTGGTTTCGAACTCTAAATTAGTTCACCAGAACCTATGTTAATACCACTAGACCAACCATGCGTTATCGTTGTAGATGAATTTACGCTATGAGTTGTACAAAATAGCCTTTAAAGTACCTATTTAATTATAATTTCATTTTTGTTCGTGTACTTGTTTTGTCAATATTACATTATAAAAAATTACTTATTTTACTACTTCCATGAGATATTTTTGTTTATTAGCTTAAAAGCGCTTTTTTTGCTGGCCTCGGCATTTTTGTTTGCTTCCCATTTTGCACAGAAAATATTTACACAACTTAGAACTAGTTATAATTATGTGCAACTTATAAAATATCCTATACAAATATCTTTACGTGCCAATATTTTTACAATGTATTGTAGTTATAAAAACATAATAAAATAAGTTGTCAAACAACAAAATATTAAACGAACGGATAGCGGGGTTGCGGGGCAAAGCGACATACGTCCGTCTAGCAGCGCGTCTATGCAATCACTGTCGAACTGCATACATAAGAAAGAGAAGCGCGATGACGCGACGCTCCTAACTTTAGACATAATTATCATAAAATAATTAATTACTTTTATATAAGTTGAGTATTCAAAAATAAAAAAACAACCAGTTCTGTATTTAAATATGATACGTTATTGTTATAAATTTTACCAACGTACGTTGATGAGTAATACAGATATTTTTGTTAGAAGATCATTTTAAGAGGTTAGTTTATTATTTTTTTGTATCGAGAAAACCTTTCAAAAACGTGTTTTGAATACAACAAGGTTCTCAGAAATATGTTTAAGATTAACATATATTTTTTTCGCCGTTACAAACTGTACAGATTTGGCTAAAAAATTGTTTGAGACAAGCCTATTTCGTTCTTGTCAGCGTCTTAAGTTCAGACAGAAAATCACTATAATAATAACTATAGTCAGACAGAAAATCACTATAAGACAGACAGACAACTATAATCAGACAGAAAATCACTATAAGACAGACAGAAAATCACTATAATAATAACTATAATCGTATGTGTATGGAGTCGCTACGGCTAGGGCCTAGACTGCGTGTTGAGACTTGACGCATACCTGCCAAATGCATGCAGTTTAGAACTTTAAAGTAAAGGCACGAGAGATAAAATTACAATACTTGTAGTCCGAATGGGTAACTCTGTTACAGTCGTTAAAAGGGTAACCCGTTCAAAACGTCTTACCATTAAAAAGTATAACCCACCAAGAATGGGTTTTTGAATATACAGGTAATCAAATCGAAAGGGTTTGGAAGAGGTTATCCATTGATGAGGGTTTTCGTCAAAGAGTGTAATCAATATGAAATTGGTTTTAAAACAACACTTTGTCAAAACCCTATCAAAAACCCTTTCAATGGGTAACCAAAATGGTCCCTGGTTTTAATACCCCTTATTATACAACAGTTGCATAAATATAATTTACCTGTCATTCTGCTGTTCCCAGAATTGCAGCTCGGTATCGACTCTGTGGTACTGTTCTTGCTGCTGTTTCAACTCTTGCATCCTCGCGTTGAGTTCTCTGAGCTCTGCGGCGGATGCGGCCACGTCTGTGGCTTCCTTGCTCGTCTCGTTGTCTAACATGTCTTGCTCGCGTTGCACCGTTGTTTTCATTTCGCTGATTTTCGCGCGGGTTTCTTCCTGTTTAGAGTTAAAAAATTAACAGCTTTGAAGGTCCGTGGCATACATAAAAAAATATGATTGCCACGACACCAACTTAAACCGTTAATATCTCGGAAACGTAATGCGTTACGGGGCTTGGTGTTATTATGTTTTCTGTTTGCATAAATGTCGGCTGTAGATTTATTATATAGGTTTAATGGGTGGCCGGCATTTTGAAAAAAAAAAAGAAAAATGGCGGACACTGTAAGTATGCCAGGCTCCATATAAAAATCTTCAATTCCCTTTGTATGGTTGTTACTGGGCATCTGTAAAATAAACCATGTATTTTATTGGCAACTAGCTGACCGGTCTTACCCGGCGAACTTCATTCCGCCTCAATTTTTTTTTTGTTAATTTTTTCCCATATTTTAATAGCCATTCTGCTATTCGAGGCGAAAACAAATCCAACAAGTCAAAGATCATATAAATCGGTCCAGCCGTTCTTGAGTTATAAATGGTGTAACTAACCCGAATTTGTTTTATTTATATAGATTTGGCATACAAATGTGACTTATTGGCACATAGGAGTTTTTGGTATGCTATGGGGTGAGAGTAAACACGAAAATTGCATGCTTTTTAGGGTACTTCGGCTCGCAAATCTCGGTAATATTTATACCAGTAAAAAACAAATGTCGCCGATATGAGATTGCGCATATAATAATATATAGGGTGGATTTATGAAAAGGGGAAGTAAAGGTAGCGGTAACCTTATTTGTTGTCTAAACGGCAGGAAAACGGTCTTAGAAGAGTCCTTAACTTTTCAGAAACTTTGATCTGCATTCACAGATTTAGAAAAGAAATATAGTCAGCAAGGAAATTGGCACTTGTCACAAAAAAAAAATGTCGATCAGTCTGTCGATCGGTCCTGTTTCTAATTGGGATCAAAAAAACTTTCAACTTTGAGGGAACTAAAAAAGTCAAAAATCGCAAAAACTTTTCCCATACATTTTGCAGCAAATGAGACTAACTTTTTTTTATTACGGATAGACTGACTGTAATCAAAAAATTATAGGAGAAAAAATAAAATAATAAAGAATCAAACATTTTAAGTCAATTTAAAAAAAAAAAATTCTCAAAACATTTATTTCAAATAAACCAATTATAGGCACTTTTGAATTGTCAAGAATCGGTCAGTCAGAAAGATGAAGCTAGTTGCCCATTCCAAAGCGTACGGTAGGTACCTGTGGAGAAGAACAGGCAAGAAACTCCACGGACACTCTTTTAAATCATAAAAAAAACATATTTTTTAAACATAACATAATAACTTACGAGTAGCGCTGCCCGTTTCCTCGCTAGAGTAGTCTTCTCCCGCGTTTGTTCTGCACGTTTCTGAGCCAGTAGTGTAGCCAGCGAGCGTAGCGCATCCAGTCCGCGCGACACGCTGGTCGCACATTCTGCGCTCATCAGTTCCCTGACAAACATATATGATAGTAACATGATAGATATCATCATCTGCCTGCCTTTTTCCCAACTATGTTGGGGTTGGCTTCCAGTGTAACCGGATACCAGTATTTTACATGCAGTGACTGCCAATCTGACCTCCACCCAGTAACTGAGTAATACGACACTCTCCTTGGTAAGACTGGTTGTCAGACTTTCGGGCTTCTGACTACCCGTAACGACTGTCAAAGATCTACGAATGACAGCCGGGACCAACAGCTTAACGTGCTTTCCGAGGCACGGAGGGGTCATGGAATGTAAAGATGGTCACCCATCCACAGACCAACTGCGGTAAGCGTAACTTAACCTGATCGATCGACTTGTGCGGCTGTTATTATTTAGCCACGGGCCCCTCAATAACATGATAGATATAAATGACTACTAAATTCTAATTCAATTTGAAAAAATAAATCAATATCGAAATTATTTTGAGTTGAGTATGGACCAGAATCCAGCAATTAAATTATTTATAGGTACTGTAAAAAAATCGGTCAGTTAGTAAATATGTTGAATTTGTCCACTGCAGTCTTAATAATTATGTTCTTTATGTACGGAAAAGCAGGTAAACTACATGGTCTCTCTATAAAAAATCAAGTTATATAAATATGGTACAATATGGTTACATTTGAGAAACTTTTTTTTAATCATCAAGATTGTTCCACATCTTTCAAATGGATTTGTCCCAGTATCACCTAATTATTCAATAGTAAACAAAAAATCATCGAAATTGGACTACTCTGTAAAGAGTTATGCGTGGCTATATATGAAAAAAATATATACGCGTCACCGTCGACTTGAGAACCACCACCTTTTTCTTTCGTCAGTACGAAATGCTAGACTACACATAATGTTCATTTTAAAACTTACTTCTCATCAATAGCCAGTGAGGCGAGATCAGGGAACTGCGCCGATAAATGTATGAGTCCTTGTTTGTACTCCACGCAGCTGTCCAGGGTCTTCTTCTGCCAGAGAGCCAGCTCGGTTTCCTTACTGAGCACCATCTGTGATGTTTGAAGATTAGTTATTCCTTAGGCGCCAACTCCACGGGCGAGAGAATCGCAGCGATAGTCTCGCCGTGCCATAAAATTATCGTCGCGATGATATCGCCGTGTGGAGATTGATTCATAGAGTTTCTATTGACTTTGATGGCACGACGATAATATCGCCGCGATTCTGTCGCTCGTGGAGACGGGATTTGTTCTCTATTGATCATGATTTTTTAAACCAGGGCCTGATATATGATGTTGGGATAAAAAAAAATATTATTATGATTTCTTTAACAGTTGGGGCGGTTGGCTCACTCGGTATTAGACATCATCTGGTAAGAGTGGAAGCCGACTTAAATATACAAGGTGGAGACCAAAATACAACAATAGATTAAACTGCGTATTTCATTGAATATATTTAATAGTTAAGCCACTATAGCTACTTGAAGTCGAATTGGCAAAACCCATAGTCGGTCCATTACTACTATTTAGTCTGTTAGAAAAAAAATCACTAAGTATTTATTTCAAAATACTCTTATGCATCAGTATCGCTAGTGTTTTCATTAAGGTGAATGCGCAGTGGTAGACCGCGAAATTCAAATTTTATTACACACAAGACTTGTGGTACAAATCTAAGTTAGGAAGATGTATTCATGATTCTAGTGATTATAATTCTTTAGATACGTACCTGTTATAGTCGCGAATCTAATTTTCATCAAGATACAACCTGAAACAGACCTGCAAATTGCAAGAAACGTAAAAAAAATTGAATTACGCGGCAACCACTGCGTAATCACCTTAATGTCGTATTGTTGTCTCCACATTGTATTCGGAAAATGCCAATGAGCATGCAATTTGAAATATCACATTACCTTGCCAATCTGCTCCGCGAGTGATCGCTTGGAGTCTTGCACACGCACTGCATAGTCCACTTCATCCAACTGTTTGGTGCGCTGTTCCACACTAAGTTGCTGCGTCTCCAATTCTTGTTTGAGCTGCTGATTCGCCGCCCTGAGGTGGAAATTATAAATTAATCAACAACAAAACAAACAACTTTTACTTTGGGAAAAATGCTAAAATCGCGAAAAAAATGTTCTGTTTCAAAAAAGCTATGTTACAATAACTCCATAATGTTCAAAGATCAGTTAAATTACTCTTTTTCGGGGTGTGAGTTATTTCAATTACAACTTCTTCGCATGGGAGTGCATAAAATTGTATAATACTGGTATACAACTTAATCCTTACACTGGAAGTTAACCAAACATGACATGTTAACCGATATAACCCTAAGACTTGGCAAACTTAAATGACACTGTTAGCAGAACGAACAGCCAATACGGGACGGAAGGGAAGGTGATGTGTGGCTTGTCCTCCCACAAGATGGATCGCGGACCTGGTGAAGGTAGCGACAATCCGTTGGATACGAGAAGTACAGGACCGGTTGATGTGACAACGTTTGGTGAAGACTTTGGGCCTTTTAATGTCATGCGTGTTTGCGCCCGCGTGCAGGCCAGGCACGCATGCGTGCTGGCCGCAACCTATCGTATTATACATGTTTTTATTGTCATGCGCGCCACACGCACGCGGCACACGGCGGAGCGCGGGTGGCTCGGATGGATGCGTGCCGTCCGTGTGCGTGTGGCGAACATTGACAGTCAGTGTTGTTTTTACTGTCAAGCGGGTTGCACGCACGTTGTATTAGCAACTATTATTTTTTTTTTTACATTCATTTTGACACGAGTTCTGCTCTGCGTGCGGCCCGCAACAAGCATGCGTGCCTGGCCTGCACGCGCGCGCAAACACGCATGACAGTAAAAAGGCCCTTTCGGCTGAAATGTATGAAATGATGACTCACGTGGCCCTGTCTATTTCTGCATCGATATGTTTGATGCAATCAGCCAGGTCAGCCCGCAGCGTGCACTGCACGTCGTAGGTCGCGCGGTCGGCGCGTCGCGCAGAGCGCTGCGACTTCAGTTCGTTGAGAAGCTTCTCCCGTCGCTCCACGCGCCGCACCTCGTCTGCACGCGCGGCGGCTTCCACCTCGTCTTCGAGGCAGTGTTCGTATTCTGAAATGAGGGTTATGAAACGAAATTGTTTATTCTGTAAATAGGATAACGGAATCACTTTTACACGTCATAATGGCCCCGATTCTGTTGTTCACAAACTAAATTAAATTTAAGTTCAGTGCATCTTTTTATTATTCTATTATATTATTATTATTATATTATATTATTTTTATTTTATACCTAAGTCTTATAAATTTTATGAAAAATCATATTGAAGTTAGGTTATTTTGGTTACTTCGCGTTCTTAAGGTGCCACTTTTCGATATTTTTTCTATACAAATTTCGGGAGAATATTACTCCACTGTTTGATATCGTTTTAGCTTATTATTAATTGTGTCTGTACGGAAACAGAATAGTAAAATAAAAAGCCATTAAAAAGTTATGAGCCAACAAAGATTCGTTTTTCTTGCTATTTTTAACGTAACTTTGGGTGTAAATAAGTATTAAAAGAACTGTAAAATCTTCAAAACCAAGTCCGTACCGACAAAGCTCAGTTGTCGAAGAGATCAATAAACTTTATTTGTAATTGATTTATGCAGTGGTTTTTTTCACAAAACTCGATTTTCCGAAACACTTTTTGAATTTTTTTACGCGCCCTGCAGTTCGGAACGGTGTTTTTGTGCATGAGAACTAGACGTTGTTCGTTTAAACTAGAGTCTAACTGCTCATAACTAATACAAGCGCTGTCGGACACGAAGCCAGGCGAGACAGCGTGCTTTTGGCCATGACCAACAGTGAGTTCGAGCTCGCGACTAGTTTACTCTTAAGCAGCTTGGGATACTCAAGTTAAATGCATTGTTATACGAATTGTGTGTGTTTGTCTGGCGAAAGGGCAAGGAAACATGACGACATATTCAAACCTCGACTTCACGCAACTTACTTTTGATAGTCTGTTTCAACTCAGCGATCTTTTCCTCATCATTACCAAGCAGTGCCTTCAAGTTCTGCAGGTACTCTTCATTTAGGTCCTCAAACTGATAATCGGGGTCTTGGAATCTGTAGAAGTGGAAAATACTATACTGACCAATAACAGGAGCCTACGTGGACGAAATATATGGAGGATAAAAATTAATAATAGTAGGTATTAAATTAAAAAAGTAATAATAATATTTACACTAGCAGAGTGAAATGCAAAGGACTAGAGGCCTCATAAAGACAAGGAACAATATAATCAGCCTATAATGTTCCCACTGCTGGGACACACCCCTCCTCTCTGTGAGAGGCAGTGGGCCGTAATCCACCACGCGGGCCCAGTGCGGGTTGGTAGATGTCACATGTCTTCGAATTTTTTAACAAACCATGGTTAAAATTCATGCACACTGCGTAATGACGACCAAAAAGCAGATATTTGTGAATAAACCTTAAGGGCCTATACTACTTCAAATGGCTTAGCATGATCCTCCGTTATGTCGAAAATACTGCAGCATTAATTTTGAAATAAATATATAATGGTAAAGTTGAGGATTAATGTTAGGTCTTATAAATGTTTGACGAAAACACGATTCCATAAAATTTTCTCGATTGTAAAAAAATCCAAAGTTACCTCCAAACCGAAAAATAAACCGCTGGTATTCAAAAAATACTTCAAATTATATCATGAAACTTTGTATACTTTTATTTTTTTTTAAATTACCATTATTTTCACCGTAAAAAGCAAATACCTAAACTATTGGCGCTGCCTGCCGCCTAGCACCGCACTCTATCTCGCTCTCACTCAGTCCACGAGCAGTGTCGTGCGAGCGAGATAAAACCGAACAATTTTATTGGCCAGCTTACCTGATCCAGCACTTGTACAAATAGTCTCTGCGCAGACACGACAGCTCGTCCTTGCCGACGTACAGCCACTCGTCACGCACCGGCATTTCCTACAGCAAACATCTATACATATAATAAAATCGTAGGAAAGTCAAAACTGTACATTGAATATTTTTTAAAAAGAATACCTGGGGCGTGATCTACAATCGATACCGAAGCCAAAAATATAGTTTTTAGAATTTTTGTCTGTTTGTCTGTTTGTCTGTCCGGGATAAACTCAAAAAGTACTGCATGGATTTACTTCAAATTTTGCATGAATATTACTAAGAGGTCGGGTCAACATATAGGCTACATATTATCACGCTATCACCTACGTGGGAGGAGCTGCGAATCATTATTTTTCTTACGCATTCTGTGACAGCGTGTAATCTAACGACGCATATCTAAATGTTGTTTTTGAGTAAGCCATGCTATTATCTGACGTTACACTATAAAAACTACGCCATTTAAGTAACTTGGGCAGAGAAATATAGTTTAATGAATGTTAGTAGTATAAAGACAATTTTAAAACAGCGCCATCTATGAGATTTCATAAAAATCAAATCAAGTTACATGTTAACATTTTTTGGAAATTTACAATTTAAATTTGATCATGTTGGCGAGGTAAGTAGTTAGTTATTCTTAAAATTCATAGATGGTGATGTGCATTTTCTTCATAAAAGTTGTATCGTATAGTTCGTTTTGACAAATTCAAGTTCCAACAAAACTCTCAAAATCTTGAGCAGAGTTGAGGAAGACAATTTAAAAAAAATGCGGTGTTAAGTATTACAAAAAAGTTATGTTCATTGATGATGATCATTTCATTTCATGACACCCTCGCGGAGGCGAGCGTCAGTGACAGTCCCAGCCGCATGCGTCATCTGTTTGCCGTCATCTTGGTGTTTTGTGGAGTCGCGAACCCGGTAGCTTTGTGAGAGAAGTATCGCCATCATCCGTCTGAAGATTTTCGACGAGCTTTGAGGCGCGCTACTGGAGACGAAGTCGAAGTAACTGATGAACGCGTGCTGAACACCTATCTCAGTTCACTTCAATATGTGGTCATTTCTATCGGTGGCAATCCACTGATCGAATATGGGTTACCAGCTCCCCAATGATCACCGTATCAAGACCGTGAAAATCGGGAGTATAACACGAAATTACCACCATACGAAATGACCATGTCGCTTTGTTCTCTTCAGAGCAAAAGCAAATTTATGACACCGTCCTTGAAAGCGTTGGGCAAAACCAGGGTAAAATGTTTTTCTTGGATGCTCCTGGTGGAACAGGAAAAACATTTGTTACCACTGGCATACTTGCAGAGGTCAGGAGGCAAGGCAAAATTGCTATTGCTGTAGCGTCGTCGGGAATCGCTACCACACTGCTTCCGAGTGGCAAGACAGCACATGCCATGTTTCAAATTCCCATCGATTTAGAGAGCGCCGAAACGCCTGTTTGTGGTGTGTCATGTAACAGCGATAAGGGACACGTGCTCAAGGATTGCTCTCTGATCGTATGGGATGAGTGTACGATGGCCAATAGGAAGGCAGATGAGGCCGTGGACAGAATCCTGCAGGACATCCGCAGGAACGAACATTTGATGGGTGGTGTCACAGTTCTGTTCAGTGGTGATTTTCGGCAAACGCTTCCCGTGGTGACGTGGGGCTCGAGGGCTGACGAGGTGAATGCTTCGTTGAAACGATCTTCGTTGTGGTCACGAGTTCGTACGCTTCGCTTGACCATTAATATGAGAGCTCGGCTCAGCGGTAATACACGTGCTCAAGAATTCTCCGATGTCCTTCTAAGTCTTGGCGAAGGCACTCTACCAGAAGAGACAGGTGGTGCTTCCAGAGTCTCTCGGTAGAGTGGTATCCAGCTTAGAAGAACTAATTCGCTGTGTATACGGGACATCAGTCGTATACCACACCAGCAGAATTCTTGGGTGTGTGAGCGGGTCATTTTGATGCCCTAAAATGATCAGGCTGCAGCAATTAACGAATGCATTCTCTCGGAAATTGAGCGGAATAAGGTGGTCTACACCTCGATAAACACTGTTGTCGAGCAAGATGACGCCACACATTATCCCGTGGAATTTCTGAGCTCCCTGTCAGAAAGTGGACTTCCAGTGCATACCATCAAGCTGAAGGTCGGTGTTCCGATTATGCTTCTTCGGAACCTATCTCCTCCGAAGTTGTGTTAACCGCCTTAAAGTCATCTCGCTCCACAGACACACCATTGAGGCGGAAATTCATACGGGTTGTGGCGGCGGCGAGGCAGTATTTATACTACGCATTCCCCTAATACCTCATAACTTCCTGTTCCAGTTCAAGCGCGTACAGTTCCCCGTGAGTGTTTGCTTCGCGATTACCATCAATAAGTCGCAGGGCAGCGGGGTTCGACCTCAGGACGAGTTGCTTCTCACACGGGCAACTGTACGTTGCTTGCTCCCGCGTCACCAGTCCTGACACTCTTTACATTTTGGCTCCTGGCAGCATAACTACCAACGTAGTTTATAGGGAAGTGTTGTAAAGTATGATACCTTTGTACGTATTTTTACTGTTTTGTGTCCTGGAATGTATTCCTGCATTATTTTCTCTATTTCCTTCAGTCACATCTTATGACTGAACTCAGCAGGATTCCCATAAAACTCTCTTCACTTGCTTCGCTTGCAAAAAAAAACTTATATTTTAATGCTATTTTAAAAGTTGTGTACTTATAATGCTATAGCGACACTGGCCTCTTAGGTATTTTTGGTGCTGTAGAGCATGCACGCAGACGACGTCGCGGGCAGCAGCTAGTAATCTTTATAAATGATAAACGATTTTATTTCTGTAAGTAGGTTTGTACAAACACTTTTACACGTCAATCATATTTTTTTAAAACGAGATGAGGTCGGCGTTTCCTATCTGACTACTCTGAGAAGAAAGGCCGAAACAAACTCAGAGGTCACAGTCTCTTTTAAAGTCCAGACATAATCTTGGTGAGATCATGTGGAGACCATGTAGATTGGTGTCTGAAATGGTCTTTTGAGGAAAGAACCACACAGATTGAGTGGACCCGTCCAGTCAGTGCACGCATTTGTCAGTAATCATGCAGCTCAACTCAAACTTAGGGAGCTCAACGATTCGACGAACAATACCAAAGAAAGGACATTTGGGTAGGTCGTATAAATTACTCAAACTGCCAGACCATGACTAAAACTATCTGAGAAAAAAACAAAGGCAAACTAAAATTAACCCACATAGTCTTCACATTCACAGTCATTAAAAATAACATAATACTTTACAAAGTAAATATTCATGTCACTGTATATGTAAAATTTATCAATGTCAATGTGTATATAAAAATCCAGAAATAGTCTTGGTCAGATCATTTTGAGGACCATGTAGATTGGTGTCTGAAATGGTCTTCTGAGGAAAGAACCACACAGATTGAGCGGACCTGTCCAGTCAGTGCTCCCATTTGTCAAAAAAATGTGCAGCTCAACTCAGAACTTGAGGAGCTCAACGATTCGACAAACAATACCAAAGAATGGACATTTAGGTAGGCCGCGTAAATTACTCAAACTGCCAGATCATGAATAAAACTAACTAAGAAGGAAAACATAAAAAAAAGATAGAAAAGACCCACATAGTCCTCACTTTCACGACAATTAAAATAATATTATACTTTACAAAGTAAATATTCACGTCTATAAAGAGAGAAAATAAAATAAATAATAAGCAAAAAAAAAACCAAACAAGATTCACTGTGTAAATTTATTGGAGCAGCTCAATCCCAAGCATGTTTATCCTCAATATAGTCTTTAACAGAATAAAAGGCTTTCTGGCATAGTTTCCGCTTTATAGAAGATTTGAATTTATTAAGGCTTAGATCTTGAATGTGGCTAGGAAGTTTATTATAAAAACGTATACATTGGCATCTAAACGAGCCACTTATTTTCTTAAGCCTGGTTGTAGGAACAACGAATTTGTGTTTGTTCCTAGTATTTATACAGGGTGGAATTGAAGTCATGGGCATTATTTTAACCTAAGGCACTACTCACGATACTGATTGCATTAGGGCTATTAATGCTCAAATCAAAAATATTATTAATGCAAGTAAGGAAAACCTTAAAAATGTAGTAAGTCAAATTGCACAAGGCTTATTATTGCAAATAAACACTTAAAATAATTAAAACAAAATATTTCGTTAACGCCAATAAATGTTGAAGTATCAAAGTCTTAAAGCGCAGTACAGCGCAAAGCGAAATGTAAACAAACATCAAATAATAGTAATAACTTCATAGAGCGGTCGACCTGCGCGCGCGCGGGTTTTTCCTTACAAGTAATAATAACAATGGGCTAAAAGACATGCCGTCCGGCGGGATTCCCTGAACTCTCTCCGTCCCGCTCCCTCACTCGCAAAAATACGAATATCACCCCCGCGCGGGGTCTGCTTGCCTCCGAAACACGAACATGGAACCAGTGTCATAACGACTGCGCAGGTGCATTGACGCGTAATTGATTTATTGATCCCGTGACGTAATCGCCGTACTCGCCGCTCGCGTCATACGGTGCTTGGATTGCAGTGTAGTAATTGTGTGTTGTGTGTGTGTTTGTGTTCATGATACCTCGACCGCGTAATGTGCAGGCTAGGTACACCAACCAACAATAACCACAAATGATTGTAATTTACGATCGCACAAGAAATTTAGTATAAACTCGTGAAATGTTCCATCGCCGCCGACCCTATTCCTTCACGGGGTCTCATTCCACCAGAACCACTCAGAACCTGTTGGATTTTTCGTCTTTTCACGTGCCAGCACATGCACAAGCTCGTGGATGAGCACCCGTTTACCCTTTTTTTTTTTTTTTTTTTTTTTCAGGATGGGAAATCATCGAATGACCCCTCCCGCTCTGGGTGGAGCAGAAGGGAGTGTCAGACTTTTACTGACTAAAACCCACCCGTGTTCCTTCCTTAGCCCTTTGTGTTCCGGGGTAGCGGTAACCCTTTCGGACAATCCCGCTGCCCCGGCAGGCTTCGGCCCTTTCGGGCCCCTTCCTTTATGCTGACATCTCTTTGAGGCGCGCGTGGAACACGTACGCGCCGTCCGGCACGGGCCTGGTCCTGATCGGACGGAGAGTTACCCATTACTCTCCGCCCGCAGGCCCGCGCCTACGGTGGCCGGGAGTCGTCTCGCGGCTCCCGACGCCCGGAGCGTCTCCCGCGGCGGCTGGGACGTGAGGCCCTTTCCCTCAACCGTCCCGCCACCTCCTTCGCTAGCATGACTGCTTCGCAGAAGGAGGTGACTGCCTCCCACTCCCTCTCGCCGCGGACCATGGCCTGAACCAGGGCCGGACGCGAGAGGTCGCCGCCGCCGCCGATCGCCTCTGCGAGAACACGGCGGTGCTCCGCCCAATTGGGGCATACCGCCACCGTATGCTCCACCGTGTCCTCCGGGCGACCCTCGCAGTGGTGACACCCGGGCGTTTCCTCCCGCCCGATGATGTGCAGGTACCTCCCGAAACACCCGTGTCCGGTGAGGACCTGCGTCAGGCGGTAGGTGAGGGCGCCGTGGCGCCTCTCTAGCCAC
The DNA here is from genome assembly GCA_949316385.1 of Globia sparganii. Classification (NCBI taxonomy): domain Eukaryota; kingdom Metazoa; phylum Arthropoda; class Insecta; order Lepidoptera; family Noctuidae; genus Globia; species Globia sparganii. The sequence continues at coordinate 17,702,314 of OX438674.1, forward strand.
TCCTCAAAGAGGGGTCTTACCGCCACTATCGTGGCGTGCCCTGCGCTGGGTTGCGACAGTCGCTCTTTCCATGCCGCCATGAGATCGCGCCGGAGGTCGGTCCGCTCCGCCGCGATTTGCCGCGGAAGCGGACCCGTTTACCCTCTGTCACTTTACCGACAAATAAGGTTTTTTCAAAACAATCCACAAGCTAGGTACGTAAATGTTTTTTTTTAATGTATGTTAGTTGACGTAGTTTTGACCGTCCTAAGCCGGCAAAGTACGAAGGGAAAGTTGGAATTTATTATGAATCAATTCATTGGCCACTTACGAATCTCACGTGAGTCGGGCGGGGTCAAAGAATTCACGCCCAATGACGCGTACGGCGTAGTGTACCTACGCATTTGCTATCAAGAAGCGCAAAGTATTTGATACTTTGTATGACTTACTACATTTTAAAGTTTTCCATACTTGCATTAATAATATTTTTGATTTGCGTAATAGTAGCCCTAATGCAATTAGTATCATGAGTAGTGCCTTAGGTTAAAATAATGCCCATGACTTCAATTGCACCCTGTATTATGGATATCACTGTATTTTTTAAACAGATTAATATTTTTATGTGCGTACAAAAGATTTTCATAAATATACTGAGAAGGCACAGTCATTATATTAATCTCTTTAAATTTGTCTCTGAGGGAGTGTCTGGGACTTAATTTATAAATTGAACGAACTGCCCTTTTTTGTAAGACAAATGTTATCTGAATATCGGCGGCATTTCCCCACAACAGAATACCGTACGACATCACACTATGAAAATAACTAAAGTATACTAAACGGGCTGTCTCTAAATCAGTTAAGTCACGAATTTTTCTAACGGCGTATGCTGCGGAGCTAAGCTTTTTTGATAATTTATCTTTAAGGGGGCCCCATTGAAGCTTGGCATCTAAAGTTATGCCCAAGAATACGGTGGTATCTTCGGGATTCAACACTTCATCCTTTATAAATAAATTTATATATAAAAACTAGCTGACCCCGCAAACGTCCTTTTGCAAAACAAAAAAAAATAGGGGTATAAGAATTAGTTATAAACCTATTCTCATTCCTACTGAATATACATATAAAATTTCATTTAAATCGGTCAAGCCGTTTTGAAGGAGTATTTAAAACACTTAAACTGTGAGACAAGAATTTTATTATACTAGATAGATGAAATGGGTTTGTTAAATAATTCATTTTGATATTATAATATGTGCTTTAATTCGTAAAATCCTTTTCATAAGAACCTTCCTATACAGTAAATAACTAGTAACCATTCTGATATTTGTTAATTGGGTAATATACAGGGTGGAATCGAAGTCATGGGCATTATTTTAACCTAAGGCACTACTCACGATACTGATTGCATTAGGGCTATTAATACGCAAATCAAAAATATTATTAATGCAAGTAAGGAAAACCTTAAAAATGTAGTAAGTCAAATTGCACAAGGCTTATTATTGCAAATAAACACTTAAAGTAATTAAAACAAAATACTTCGTTAACGCCAATAATTGTTGAAATATCAAAATCTTAAAGCGCAGTACAGCGCAAAGCGAAATGTAAACAAACATCACCTGCGCGCGCGCGGGTTTTTCCTTACAAGTAATAATAACAATGGGCTACAAGACATTCCGTCCGGCGGGATTCCCTGAACTCTCTCCGTCCCACTCCCTCACTCGCAAAAATACGAATATCACCCCCGCGCGGGGTATGCTTCCCGCCGCAACACGAAGTCACGAACCCGGAACCAGTGTCATAACGACTGCGCAGGTGCATTGACGCCAAAGAGTACTTTGTATAAACTGAAATAGAGGGCCATCTCGCGAGATTTGGATGATAACAGAATAAAAAGCGCCCTCTGCGATGAAAATACTAAACTACATCCGTGTCGGCAGTAGGTTATTCGCGCGATCTATATCCATCCATAATGTTGTTTTTATCTAAATATTCTTGTAACAGATAACTCTGTTACAAGAATATTTAGATATTATTTGAATTACATTAATCTAAAATTCTAAATAAATGGGAAATAAAACAATATAGATACTTTCATTTCTTTTTGTTTTTGTAAGATTTATTGTAGTATATTTTTCAGCCATACTCTGAAGAACATTGTTATTGTCTTTTTTTCTTTTTCCACTTATAACTTTATTTACATCATTGCACTAAGATCGTTTAAAAAATCTCACTGATTTTAAAGCACATGTCCTGAATTTGTGAACATAGATAGTTAAAACTTTCATTTGGGTAACACATTGAACCACGCCCAGAATATTCTCTGCACCTCACATAACTCACATAGAGTTAACTTAGCGGACAACGAAGAACGATTACACATTACAGCAGAACGACATCGAAACAAAAACAACCATTTTTGTTTATTACTCAGGGCTGCCAGTTGAGTTTTTTTATTTTTCCCCAAATTTGAAATATTTTTTCTCCAAAATGATACAATTTTTTTAAGTTTTACCCAAAAGCAAAAACTTCATAGTAGAAAAAAAAACCGCCCGACTTCTTAACAGTTGTCGTGTCCCCAGCACCCGGCACAGTGATTTGAAAAAAAAACAGTGTAATTAATGAAAAAAAAAACCAGAGTAAACGAGCTCTGATATGTGGTCGTTAATATACGACCCTGGCGAAATGGACACGAAAATATTTGCGGATTAATCCGACGTACCTAAGCGCTTAAAAGGTTAAGCAATTGTAACCATTAGGAAACAGTTTTTAATGACAAAATTAAGTAGACTAACCTAACTGAACACAACATCGACATAATTATAAAAGAGCATTGCACGTTCTTTGAGTGAAACTAAATGGACATCAGTAATGTAGTAGATTTTATTAATTAACCATCAAGCAAATTATTTCAAGTAATCTATAAAAATAGTTTGAACTTCGAGCTTCTACTTACTAAAATAGCGTACCATGATGCACATCGTTTTTTTCTTTGGTGTCTCTAGAGGTACACACGACGAAATAATATCAAGCTATACATTTCCGGTTTTAGCTGAGCTCACATTGTATAGGCTTGTCGTACAATAAGAAGTCATCTTATACTGGAAATGTATGGTAAAATATGTCGATTACTCTCATCGATTATCATCGAATAATTATAATATTAAAAATACCCAAAATTCTCCATGATTTTTTTCCTCTTTCCAAACATTTCTCCAAATATTTCATTTCTCCAGGAGCCAAATTTTTGCCTGAAATGGCGAAAAAAATACCCAATCTGGTAACCCTGTTATTACTTGCCAGTTGCCAGTGCTGCCAGGGCATATATTTAAATATGTCTAAATTCTTACCAAAGTATTTTTGTTTCGACATTTTTTTCAGCAAAAATGACTTATCATCATGGACACGTACTTTTATATTTAATTTATTCTAACAAACCCTATATTTACAATAAACAAATGTGTGTCTTTATCTCCATTACAACTTTCAAACTCCTATTTAGCAAATAATTAATTACTTATAGCAACACATTTCCAATAGTACTACTATTATTATACCATTTATTTAAGGAGAACATTGTAAACCTTAGTGCAGTATTAAGTTTTGAGTATTTTTTATTTTCTTACATTATACGCTACACCAGCGCCTCTGGATTTACAATATTAAACTAGTAGATTAAAATACTACAAAATTGTAAAGCTGTTAACTAGCTGGAAATATATCTTATGTACTGTCATCCGTAATAAGTTGGGTTATCACGATGCTGTGTTGCAGGGTGTAAAGTACTAAGATTGTATGGCATGATTGACGCGTAATTGATTTATTGATCCCGTGACGTAATCGCCGTACTCGCCGCTCGCGGCATACGGTGCTTGGATTGCAGTGTATTAAGTGTTAGTGTAGTAGTTGTGTGTTGTGTGTGTGTTTGTGTACACGATGCCTCGACCGCGTAATGTGCAGGCTAGGTACACCAACCAACAATACCCACAAATGGTTGTAATTTACGATCGCGCAAGAAATTTAGTATGAACTCGTGAAATGTTCCATCGGCGCTACCCGAACGACCCTATTCCTTCACGGGGTCTCATTCCACCAGAACCACTCAGAACCTGTTGGATTTTTCGTCTTTTCACGTGCCAGCACATGCACAAGCTCGTGGAAGAGCACCCGTTTACCCTCTGTCACTTTACCGACAAATAAGGTTTTTTCAAAACAATCCACAAGCTAGGTACGTAAATGTTTTTTTTTAATGTATGTTAGTTGACGTAGTTTTGACCGTCCTAAGCCGGCAAAGTACGAAGGGAAAATTGGAATTTATTATGAATCAATTCATTGGCAACTTACGAATGTCACGTGAGTCGGGCGGGGTCAAAGAATTCACGCCCAATGACGCGCGTACGGCGTAGTGTACCTACGCATTTGCTATCGAGAAGCGCAACTAATTTGATACTTTGTATGACTTACTACATTTTAAGGTTTTCCATACTTGCATTAATAATATTTTTGATTTGCGTAATAGTAGCCCTAATGCAATTAGTATCATAAGTAGTACCTTAGGTTAAAATAATGCCCATGATATCAAATGCACCCTGTATAGATATAAATATACTTAAAGATTATACTGCGTTATCCTAACACGTTCGTTGGTAAGCGCGTCACTTGATAACGGCGGAATTGGTTATTTTTTTGTTTTAAAATGTTCGTAATATTTCGAATTAGGTTTTTATGGAAAGAAAATATTTCAAATACCGGAAAAACTGAGTCCTTATTTCTCTCTCATGGTGCAATTTTCTTGACACTGTTATCTCTTGAAGGAAAGGTGAAAAATGTGTTTTCATGAAAAAAGTAATGAAAAAGCTAGAACTTTGACTTTCAATATCTCCGTAACCAGAAGGTTCCCAAGTATGGTCCAGTACAAAAAATGACCATAATTTCGGCGAGTACAAGTGACTCTCAGTACACCCGTTATACTCACAATATGGGTGACGAGGTCCAACAAGTACGCTATAAGCGCCAGCGCGTGCGGGAACGCGTGCAGAGTGTTGACTGTCTTCAGCCAGGACTTGGTGACAGTTCCAGGGTACAGGAGACGCTTCGATAGGTGCGGGAGCTGGTGATAGTGAAATATAATATTTTACAACATTTGTTAGATAGATTCAGTTAGTCTATTAGGTCCTCACGTATGCAGGGCATGCGGAGAAAGAAGGTGGGCCATTGTCTGTAGCATTATACAAAGTAGAGATGACAATACAACAATAAATTAAACTTCGTATACCTAATGACGTTCCCAGTCTGCATATAAAAATTCTATCCAATTTATCCACTAGTTTTATCACTGGATATTATTTTTCATTTTTAAAATTTCCTACATGATATATCTGTAACAAGCTAACACCGACAGGTTAAAGACATCTGCAGTTATTGCATTGCATTGCATTAGTATTGTTAGTGTTTTCAATTATTGTTGTATTTTCACCTGCATTTTGTATATTACGGTGATAAATAGAATCATTACTACCTACTATGTGTACTCTACAAGTCTACATAGTAACCCCCTTACTAATAAACGTATTATATCAGATGAAAAATATATATATATACAGGGTGTCTCAGAACGGTCCAACTATTTCGAGACGCAAACAAAGCGGGGTGAAGGTGAGGCAGAGGTAGTGTTTGAAAGATCTGTCCTTATATTTTTAGTTGACACAGGAGAGCAACGCTCGTTTTGCGTGCGCGCATATTTCGAGAACGATCGATCGCTCATTCGAATTCATCGGTTATTTCGACTTCACTATGGATTGAGCAATATTGGAGAAATTCCTAGTAATGCCACTATCCTCGCGTGAATCCAGGCATTCAACGTTACTGGAAACACACTAGGCGATTCATCATGCTCGTCATCATGCTCGTCCAAGAACAGCAAGAACCCCTGGAAACATCGAGTTGGTTGCGAATTCCGGAGACGGTGGATTCGGCGCGCTATGTTGAGATGATACGCAATTTTTTTGATCCGAAACTTAGAGAAACTGAGCACTATAATTGTCAATCGTGGTTCTAACAAGATGGAGCCACTGCGCATACAACTAACAACTCGCGAGCAGCACTGCAAGAGTTGTTTCCCGAAAAAGTGATTTCTCAAACGGGTAACATTGAGTGGCCACCACGGAGCCCTGATTTAACCCCACTTGATTTTTTCTTGTGGGTTTATCTTAAAAGTGTTGTCTACGAAAACAATCCACAAAGTTTGGTAGATTTAAGAAGAAATATTGAAGAGAAGATCAGACTGATTCCTCAGCAACTTCTACAAAAAATCTTCGAGAATGTCCGCAAAAGGTTTGAAGAGTGTCGCCAAAGAAACGGTCGTCATTTATCTAATGTAATATTCAGAAAGTAAAATTTCGTTCTTTGTATATATTATGGTATCAATAAATAAATAATTACAATTAACATTTTTTTCTAATTATCCTTCGAAAAAGTTAGATCGTTCTGAGACACCCGGTATTATTATTTATATATATATTTTTTTTATTTATATTATTTTTTTATTATTATTATTTGAAGTATTAAGATTTCCATCGATTTCTCTCTTTCAATCGTCAGTAATTTGACTTTCGAAAGAAGAAGTCAAAGCGTTGTGTAACTCGTTTATTAGTAAGGGGATTATAATAAAGATGAAGTTTGTTTGTTAGTTTGAACGCGCTAATGTCTCGGATTCGAAAAAAATCTTTTTCATTAGGAAGGCTATTTAACATCACGCTAGGACCCAGGCGCGGTCGCAGCCCAAGATTTTGGGGGGGGGTCACCATGGGTGCCTAGGAATATTTTAAGGGAACTTCTCTTCGTTAGTGTAGTGGTCGCAAGCGTTACTGCTGAGCACGAGGTCCTAGGTTCGATTCCTAGGTCGGGTAAACTGTTGGATTTGTGCCCGGTTGTTTGCAGTAGGCTCGCCTCCAATAACATATGACTTCAACATAACTGGCGAAATGTGGGTGTAAGTACTATATCCCTTTGACCGCCACGGTCGTGTATAGCAGACAAATGAAAACAAAATAAAACTAAATTCAGTTTTCTGTTTATACTTAAAACATGGTGTTTTTTTGTCGGCATTGGCATGTTGGGCACGTTTTCATTTGTCGTCTATACACGACCGTGGCGGTCATAGGGATATGAAGGTACACACCCGCCTAACGCTGCGGCACAGAATACCTAATAGTACTTCGTACAGAATGGCCACTCCCTTAGAGCATTAAACCAACCGGAGACGCCATTGTCAGGCGTTCCCCGCTGCCAAAGGTACGAGACCGCCGGTCATATCAGTCATATAAAACTAGTTGCCGCGCGTTCCACGTCATTCAACAAATCACACTAGCGCGGAACGAACGTAAGAGAAAAATGCCGAATTGCAGTGTTTTTTCGTGTAAAAATAGATCGGAAACATCTAGTAAACAAAAGGATAACCTTACTTTCCATCTATAAGTATTATTTTGTCCTAATAATAACATAAAATGCAATAAATTTGCAAAAAACCAAAAAATATTGTCGGTCAACGAATGTTGCCACTAAATTGTACAAGACCTAATTTAGTGTAATTTTTAAAGTTGTAATTTATAAATATTGACAATTATTTCAAACTTCTATTTCGCATTTGTTATTCTTATTACTGTTTACAGCTTATTTTGTTACTTTATAAGATTTTTTTACTAAAGCCTTTAAAAAATTGCTATTTATTATCAAATAATTGATTAATGATATCAAACTTATGTTCCACAAATCTCTTACAATTTTCTCATATCGTTATTCTTCATTACTATAAAATATTTACGGGTCAAGTTATCACGAAACTACGCAATTTTTATATTTAAAAACAGGCCACACTGTAGCAAAATGAGGGCTGTGACTGCATTGAAACAAATATCGATATCGACTTTATGAGTATGTTATTCCAGGGACTGAAAGCGGTTAAGGTTAAAGGTTAAGATACCTCAAAAATATAACGGTACCGATTCAAAATAGAGGTTGAGCTATACCGGTACCCATATAAATAAAGGTTAGGATAAATTGTTATTTAACCGTTATACGATTTCGGTACCGAAAAACTTGGTGACGGTGCGGCGCGGGTGCACGGGGGCGTCTACAACAACTTGCTGCAACTTGACCTTATGTTTGTTGTACTAGTGGTAGGCAGTTAGCGCGTGAAGGACATGGAGTGATTTAACAATCGCTAACGACAGAAACAGACAGAGTGGCGAGGCGGTGTGTCAAAGAAACCCTTATTTGAAAAGGTAAAGGTATTGGTACTGATATTATTAAAAAGGTTATGTCTTCTACTGAAATATACCGGTATGAATTTCGTACCTTAAAATACGGCTACTTTAAAAAATAACGATATCGTTATATTTCGGTTATCGTTATTCAACGGTATGACTTCATACCCAAATTTAAAGGTACCTTTATTTTTGGGTAATTCAGTCCCTGTGTTATTCTACTTATTAATTTTTCAGATTTCTAAAAGATGTAATGACTCGGGATGTTTGGATTTGGGCTTGAGCAAATCATGTTTCGTGGACTCCTAAACGTACTAGTACAATTTGCTCACAGCATTTTGAAGCTTCATGTTCTAGAATACATTCTAATATCAAGAGACTCCGTGCTGCTACTGAGAAATTCCTAATAAGAAAACCAATAACACTGCCCGACCCGGGTATTGAACTCAGAACGTCGTGTTCAGCATTCATCCTTGCGAAAACTAGACCATCGAGGCAGCGATGATATTCTGTGAAAATCTTACCGTGAAAACTCAGGTAAAGTGAGCGTGGAGTGAGCTGTCAATAGTCTCAATTCCTAGAAAAAACAAACTCACTTCACCTAAGTTTTCATGGTGAGATTTTTACAGAATCGACCGGCAGTTCTTGTACCGTGGCAATGAATCCTTATAGACTAACTTTAAAATCTAAATCCTATGTTACCTATTTAAAAAGAATTGATCTGCATTGAAGATCAATTTGATAAGTAAATATGAAAAAACAATTAAATAAAGAAGAGCCTTTTTTATCGCAACTATTGGCTGAACTCATCGACAACAAAATATCGATAGTGTCAAGCACTTTCATCGCTTACACAAAAATGACGTCATGCCGTATCCTGACAGGGCGTCTCTGTGTGAGTTAGTACATGTGTGCGTATAGTTTATGCTTGTGTTCGATAATTTTTTCGTGTGCGTGAGTAACAACGCGATCGAAAATGCATTAGTGTGTTATCACTATTTGTGTGCGTTGCCTCGTCCCCCGCGATGAAAGTGACAGACTTATTCGCATAGATATTAGTGCTCGTTGCGTCTCCGGTTGGTTTAATGCTCTAAGGCCACTCCCTACCCCGCGCTGACATCAGATACCGCACCTCACCCCGCACACCCGCGACATTATCGGCGGTTCATTAGCTCGGGCCGCTCACAAAGAACCGCAGCACTGTACTGCTGACACGAACACACAATTTTGCGATTTAAAAGTTTTATCTGAGTTTTAATCACGATGGTTCGATATTGTGATGCTTTTCCGAATTTGTATTTACATAAATGTTTGTAAGATATCGCATATTAATACCATGCGATATAATAACCGATTATTTATAGTTAAGTAGGTCATTTAAACGAAAATATTTTAGTGTAAGCAATATTTAGCTAAGTACCTTATTTGTATGGGTATTTGCTCTGGGATAGCAACATTTAGTGAAGTGGAACTGATGATGAAGACCACAGATGGCCACCGGGAATACTCAATAATAAGTATTTCACAGGTTGCGATTCGATTACTTTAATATGTTTGCTAAGCACAATTTATGCTCGTCACAATGCGAATGGTGAAATGGAGCTGATGATGGAGTACCAAGAGAACTCCTCAACAATTAACGTCCCTGCATCGGGAAAAGCAATATTTTGTACAAGGCGATGAGCAAGTTGACATTAGGCTATTGTAACTTAGATACTTTATAAACAGACCCAATAAAAAGCGAGAAATAAAAACTTTTTATAAAAAAAAACCGACTTCCAAAAAAACACTATGTACAAAGTGAAAAATAACTTTAATTTCGTAAGTCGGTGGCAATAAACTAAAATACAGATCCAAAGACACCGACTTCCGAAATTAAAGTTATTGTTAAAAAGTTTTACATTTATTACTTAACTATTATAATATTATTTTTATTTCATTGCGAACCCGACTAATTAGATAAACAATCAAACTAGTCCTTTCTAGTCGCGTCGTCGTCGTTCCCGCCATTTTTTTTACGCTCGCACGACAACCAACCCTACTAGAGTTTACGCACACATTTGCACGTGTACCAACGTCATTTGGCTATGTAGTAGTAGTAGGTAATTATTTTGCGCGCGTTGTACGGAGTGTCCGGGGTGTGGCTGCGGAGGAGTTACATTGTCGATTTATGCAGGCAAGTCCAAGCAACTATAAGAATTTATATAGCAAGAGCGAGCGAAGCGAGCTCGAAAATTTTAACAACCCGCTTCGGTTTGGTTAGGTTTTGTGTGATACTTTTATGCTGAAATAGGAGTTACATTGTCGATTTATGCAGGCAAGTCCAAGCAACTATGAGAATTCATATTGCAAGAGCGAGCGAAGCGAGCTCGAAAATTTAGCAACCCGCCTCGGTTTATTCAGGTTTTGTTTGATATTTTTATGCTGAAATAGGAGTTACATTGTCGATTTATGCAGGCAAGTCTAAGCAACTATGAGAATTCAGATTGCAAGAGCGAGCGAAGCGAGCTCGAAAATTTTAATAACCTGCCTCGGTTTCGTTAGGTTTTGTTTGATATTTTTATGCTGAAATAGGAGTTACATTATCGATTTATGCAGGCAAATCCAAGCAACTACAAGAATTTAAATTGCAAGAGCGAGCGAAGCGAGCTCGAAAATTTTAATAACCCGCCTCGGTTTGTTTGATATTTTTATGCTGAAATATGAGTTACATTTTCGATTTATGCAGGCAAGTCTAAGCAACTATGAGAATTTAGATTACAAGAGCGAGCGAAGCGAGTTCGAAAATATTTACAACCCGCCTCGGTTTGGTTAGGTTTTGTTTGATATTTTTATGCTGAAATATGAGTTACATTGTCGATTTATGCAGGCAATGTCTAAGCAACTATGAGAATTTAGATTACAAGAGCGAGCGAAGCGAGTTCGAAAATATTTACAACCCGCCTCGGTTTGGTTAGGTTTTGTTTGATATTTTTATGCTGAAATAGGAGTTACATTGTCGATTTATGCAGGCAAGTTCAAGCAACTACAAGAATTAAGATTGCAAGAGCGAACGAAGTGAGCTCGAAAATTTTGCACATTCTCGGATAGGCTCGATTTTCTTTTCATTCTAAAAGGACTAGGAATTGCTTGCTTTTCCGACTTATGAAGAAATGCTCAAGAATCAACAGAATGTAGATTGCAAGAGCAAGTGAAGCGAGCCTGAAAATTTTAGCACCCTACCTTATAGGTTCCGTTTTCTTTTTACCTTTATACAGAAAGAGAACTTCATTTATCGAATTAAGACGAAATGCACTCGTTTACAACAGTTTAGGCTTTGCAATCTGGCCTTACGAACGGGGTGCCCAATATCCCGAGTTTAAGTCGCTCGCTCTTGCATACTAGATTCTACAGGATGAAATTGAAAACTTGCTCCAAATCGAAATAAGAGCCGTCCGATAAGCAATCTAGTCATCGCAGAAATCACAAGTTCACAACATGAATCATATTGGCAACACGTTGAACTACATTGTAGTACTTACCTACAAAAAATTTTTTAATTTTAACCGTACCTACGAAAAAAAGGACGCGCGACGTCGTTGTCAAACCGCTTGCATATGCGCACGTATCATGTGCATCCCTTTCCGTAATGACATGCTCTAAATTTTCTTTATATCACGTTGAATTAGATGTCTTAATTTGGCGAACCTATTCAATTTCATCCAGTATATTTTACAACAGGCTTTTTGAAGTAAAAACTTTTTTAAGCGTGTTAAAAAACCCACTGTAATTTCATAGTTTTAAGTTTTTACTTCTGTGGCAGTCCCCATGTCTGCCTATGTTCTTAATGTTTTTGTATATGCTCATCGAGGTCTCCGTGGCACAAGTTAAGTTAGTACAAGAGAATTATTCAGACTCTCGACAGCTTGAATGATTTTGGAGGGGGGTCATGACCCCCACAACCCCCCCCCCCCTCGGACCGCGCATGCTAGGACCTTTAGGAACCGAGCATAAATACAACAAAAAAAAATTCGGAAAGAACACTAAGTGAAAACGAATAATAGCGCGAGCAGGCGATGCGATGTGACGGGGTGGGTCGGGGATCAAAACATTCACACAGTTTCACATAAAAGACTTGTAGAAACTCACCTTAGTAACATAATTATCGGTATTTAGCTTGGCGTCCCTGGTGATGGCCGTCAGCAAGGCCGCCGCGATGTCCACGAAGCGCGCGATGGTGAGCGGCCGCACCAGCGCCGCGCCCGCGCCCGCGCCGCGCGCCGCCAGCGCGCCGCCCACGCGCGCGCACTCGCCGCGCTGCCACGCCACCGCGCCCAGCGGCCTGCCCGCGCACGGGTTAGCCAAGCGGACACGTGCAGGAATCGTCCAGTCACAAACGAGACGAATGACGCGATTGTTTCAACCATTGTGATGAGTCGATTCCTGCACGTCTCCGCTCCGCTACGCACATCTCCGCTTCAGTAGAAACGCACCCTTACACCGCTTGTTTTATCAAGAATACCACGCCGCCGCGCCTGGCGACTGCGGGCTGAGACGCGTCGCGGAGGGAGCGCTCGATATGCGCTTGCTCAACGGACGGCAGTTCGGCACCGCGCTACATCATCGTCCGCGCTACTGAGCGATTGCATATTTCTTTGTCGCCAATTCAAATCTATATTCTTTATAGAATTTTGTAATATAAGGAACTAACCACACTTATTCAGCTCTGTTCAGCTTTTGTCCATAGAAAACAACGATTTTGTATGGAGTCCGTTCAGCTTTCCGCGGCTGAACGGATGCTTACGCATCTAATACAAAATCGTTGTTTTCTATGGACAAAAGCTGAACAGAGCTAAATAAGTGTGATTAGTCCCTAATCCACTATAGTCAAGTTACCGTGTTTTAGTCCTCGCAACACCTGGAGAATATTACCCATCTTTAGAAAGTCTAATTTCATTATTTTGCCGAAAGTGTGTTTCAAAACTATTAGATGCTTACCTATGAAATTGCCGATTTCTAGGTTTCCGTAACTCAACCGGAAAAAACGAAACCCTTATAGAATCACTCGTGTGTCTGTCTGTCCATCCGTCTGTCACAGCCAATTTGCTCCGAATCTAATGGACCGATTAAGTTTAAATTTGGTACACATATGAATCTCTGTGACCCAAACACAGACGTGTAATTATTACTGAACAAAAACAACAAAATCACGTCGAAGCACCGCACAACCGGCCGTCTCAAAACTATAGGAGTTACGACTGGCAACTCTCCGTCACCCACCATAGGTACTCACCAGGCATTGCTCCAACTAATTTCCATTTTTATTCGGAATTTGGATAACTTTTTTTACAGGGAAAACATTTCAAATCCTACAAGGCGGTGAAAAACGCTTCTAAAGAGTTCATCGATTCCCGTCGGCAGGATTTTTATAACAGAGCCACCAACGAACTTCCACTAAAATGACAAAAGTTCATCTTCACGATTTTGTTTATTTTAAATATACTTCGATTAAAAAATACAATTATTTTATTTGTTTTTTTTTTTTAATGTACAGAGGCCAGCACATCATGCTACCCCAATCTGTCAAATTTTCCCAATTGAATATGAACCTTATTCCTTTTTAATAAAGTTGAAAATCTATCAAAGAAATTTGACAGATTGGGGTAGCATGATGTGCTGGCCTCTGTACCTATAGGTAATGGCAATTTCATAAGTCACATCATCTGCCTAGCGTTTCCCAACTATGTTGGGGTCGGCTTCCAATCTAACCGGATGCAGCTGATTACCAGTATTTTACATGCGACTGCCTATCTGACCTCCACAACCCAGTTACTGGGTAATACGATACCCCTTGGTAAGACTGGTTAATCAGACTTTCGGGCTTCTGACTACCCGTAACGACTGTCAAAGATCCACGAACGACAGCCGGGACCAACGGCTTAACGTGCTTTCCGAGACACGGAGGGGTCTTGGTATGTAAAGATGGTCACCCATCCACAGACCAACCGCGGCAAGCGTAGCTTAACTTGATCGATCGACCTGTGCGGCTGTTATTATTTAGCCACAAGCCCCTCAATGGCAATTTCATAAGTAGGACAGTAATATCAACCATGCAACTAAACTCACCTCTGATCTTTGATAGTAACAAAAGCCAAAGCTCTGTCAAGAGAAGTTTGCCAGCTGCGACTTGCACGGTCTTCTGATGGGGTTCTCTGTAAACAGGAAAGAACATCATCAAGGGTGCGTTCCGAGTTGCGATGTAATCGATTTGACCGTGCTTATTCCCGTTCTGAATTACCGTGAGCGTGATAATAATGTCCCGTAAATCGTCATAAACGACGTCATGACATGTGCCATCTTGCGATAACGCCGACCATACCTTAAAATAATATCACCGTGAGCGCGGTCAAAAATGACAGTGTGTGTATGTATCAGGCTGTCGGTGTGGGTTTTGTTTTGAGTTGCATAATATCTTTAAACTAACCCACGTGTCATTTTCGAAATGTGCTTCTGGCTGTCAGTCGCCACCTAACCAAAGAAGAAATGTGGTGTATGCACAAAGAAATACTGTAATCCAACCATGAGTATTCAAGTGAATTAAGTTTTGACATTGAGCTAGCACTGTGAGCGCGTTCATGAGCATTTTGAATTGTTGAAAGCTCTCAGCTGTCATAATCGTGATCTAAATCGAAACGCAAATTATTGATGTGAGCGCTGTGAGCGATTATGGCATAATTCGGAATGCAGTCAAAGACGATCACTCGTTATAGTCCGCGCGGAGTTAGTTGGCCGCGCCTTAGTTGTGTGAGCGGTGGGACGGAGGGGCGGGGGCGCATTACTCAGTACGGGCGTTGCGAACCGCCGCCTCACCCCTTTCCCCACCTCAGCGGCCAACTAGTTCCGCGCGGACTATAGTTAATCACAGGGTCATAAAATAACGATTTAACGCTTAAAAAGATTGATTGAGCCATTCCTGTATTCCATAGTCAATATAGGTATGAAGAACAGGGCGTAAAGTTTACTCCTCCTCCATAGAAAAGGAAAGATGAGTGAACCCTCCTAACAGACGGGTGTCGTGTTGGGGTCATTGAACTCATTATTATGAACAACTTTTATTAAGGGACCAAACCTTTAATCGTGAAATAAAAATCAGCTGTTTCCTAAATTTATGTTCACTTAACACGTCAAAATGCAGGGAACAGCTGTTTTTTTAACGCGATTTCATGTTTGCTCCCATAGTAAAAGTTGTTTATAATAATGAGTATATGAGAAAACCCTATATGAGAAAAACGGTGATTAAAATTTCAACCTGTATATACTAGTTCTGCGGTAAACTCTGCTTGCGCGATGCAGGATTTTGCGTGACGTAGTTCGCGTGTGGCGGCCCGTATTACCTATTGGAGCGGCAGTTAATACGGGCTGGTGTAAACAAATCAAATTGGTTCTAGTTTTACATATAAATAGTAAAGATACTTACAACAGGTGTAGTAGTTGGCCTGGTGGAATATTGACTGGAGCGTAGTGGTGTCATGGAGGACTGACCAAACCTCTCTCCTTGCTGGGAGCGGGATCTCTGTACAAGTATCTTACTTACATTAGAATACTGACTATTATCATATCAATTCAATTGCTATGCCGCACTAAGTCCTATTACTTGGAACCGAACATCATCATCTGCCTAACCTTTTCCTAAATATGTTGGGGTTGGCTTCCAATCTAACCGGATGCAGCAAAATACCAGTAATTTACATGGTGCCACTGCCTATCTGACCTCCACAACCCAGTGACTGGGTATTAAGATACCCCTTGGTAAGACTGGTTGTCAGACTTTCCGAGTTCTGACAACCCTTTAATACAATATTTATTTATATTTAATATTTATTTATAACAACTGTCAAAGATCCACAAATGACAGCTGGGACCAATGGCTTAACATGCTCTCCGAGGCATGGAGGGGTCTTGGTATGTAAAGATGGATCACCCATCCATGGACCAACCGGGGCAAGCATAGCTTGATCTGATCTATCGAACCATACAGCTGTTATTACTTGGCCACAAGCCCCTTTTACCTGGAATCAAAACATAACACCTGGCAAAATGTGGGTGAACTATACACCTTTCCTTTAACATATTTAGGGAATATGCATGTTATGCTGTACCACAGAATACTAGCATAGCTGTGCTAAGCTGCATATGCATGCTTATTAGTACTGTAGATCTACTAGTAATATAATGTAAGTAGATAGTCAGTTAACTAAGGGAGAGGGGGCCAAAGGATGAATGCGTAAGGAATGATATGAAAGAGAAGGGAGTGAATGATACCGTGACGGTAGACAGGGGAGAGTGGAAGAAGAAAACATGGAACAAGGGCACAAATATGATGATAATAGTCTAAGTAATTATAAGAAACTTTTGTTTGGTGATACTAATATAAGTATACAATGTGGACATGACAAAACAACAATAAATTACTTACTAAAAATGTCACTTTTTTTACGAACCTGAAAAAAGGGGTGCTCAGCACACTGACTTATGCCATTTTTTCAGGTTTCGCCCATGTTTGTTGGGTCAATAACTCCGCGCTGTTGCCGCAATATTAAAAGTGTGTTCTTTTTTGTGTACACTTTTATGCTATTTAATATGTTGCAAAAAATTCACATTTTTTAATTTCAATGTTAGGATTTATTTTGATGCTTCCTAAATACGCCTATGCATTAGTATTATTAGTGTTTTTATTTATTGTTGTATTGTCATCTCCACATTTGTTATAATTTTTTTACCTAAACTAAGAGACTGGGTAGTCTCTAAGTACTAACACTTATGTAAAAAAAAAATTGACGCAGTGGGAACGTTTAATTTAACCACATTTTAAGTTCTTTTTACAGAAACGGGAACAGTTTATTAAATAAAACTTACTCCATTCAGAGGTATCTTGGTAGCAGAAGCTTCCCTACTCAGCCTGCCGCCTCCAAACGTTCCTCTGGCAGGCTCTGCACTGCTGGAGCGGTGTCCCACAGCGCTAGGCCGCCGTGCCTCAGTGGAGAGGCGGTCCGTGGAGCCAGGGCGACGGGGCTTCGGAAGCAACGATCTGCCTTCAAGTCTGGAGTTATTGAACAATATACGTAGTTGACATCCTCGGAATCAAGTTTATATTAGCCAATAATAATAAGCTTATTTGCTACATCGCATTGATCGATAACTTTTGGCTAGATAATAATTAAAAGGGTCACAATTTATATATACTATTCAAGGCGAAATTCTAATATAATAGTTTAAAGGTAGTACCTAGATTTCCGCAGCGCGCTGGATTGGCCAGGAACATATCTATTTGGATTCATTCTTGGAGAAGTATAACGCAAAAGGTAGAAACAACAAGAAATAATTACAGTTTCATTCACTTTTTAATCAAAACAATGAAACAAATTCAACAAATTTTCGTTTGAGTTTGAAATTCAAAAATCTGTCACTAATCAAAACTACGACCACAGATAATAGGACGTCCAAAACGATGCGTTCTGAATAACATTAGGCCTGGTACACACAAAATATTACTAAGACTTATTATTTATTTCATTGTGTACAATTTTTTCTGCTTCAAACACCAACTGTGGGAATGTTGGGTCCATTATACATAGTTTCATGAAATTGGTCAAATTAGTAGGTATGTTAGAAGTACTCATCACATCTGGAAATAGAAATAAAATTACAGTCACCTTTAGATCTTTATCAGTCTTTCACCAAGGAAAACAATATATTGATAAGTCTAAAACAGCCAACAGATTAAGTACGCATAAATTAATGTAAATCAACAGCTATTTTACCTACCCTTATTTTCTAATACGTGTCTTAGAACATCGTCCAAATTTCGATATTTAGCGTTAATGATATGGCTGGCTTGCTTATTATTATGGTTTATGACAGGGAAATGTTGACTAAGCATCTGAAGGCATTGCGGTGGATTTGATTTTATTTGAAACTTTATTTTCCTTATCTGAAACGTACGATATAATTATTTACTATTATTTCCCAGGTTGGGACATTATTTTGTTTTTCTTTCAACTACGTAGTAATGTTATCATAACATTAATCACTACAAAACCGATCACAGAGGACGTATTTTTTGCTCAGAACCAAAATAGTGCAGAAATGTTATAAGAAATCTCATGGTCTAAAATATTTATCTAAAAATTTACCACAGAGGTATAATGTCTCCCAAGTTTATTATAAAATGAATGCATCAGATCAAAAAGATACTGGCTGCAAATAAAAATCTGTTGAAACCGACTGGGTGAAAAAAAAAAACAAATGGCGCGCATTTTGTACCTACCATTAAAACCATTAGATAAAACTTTGATACTTCTTTTAGATCAAGAAAAGTTTGAAAAAATGGAAACAGACAGTGGTAGCGATATGAATTCGACTCCAGAAAGTATAAAACAAGCTGCAAATGAAATTGTCAATAACCTTTTGCCGCAAAAGTCGCGGGATATTCTATATTTTTGAATACAGTCTGCTAAGATTTAAGAGATGCTAATGTGAAGTTATTTAGTGGACGGCGAATAAAAAACTCGTTAAAATAAACTTACTTCTTGACAAGAGTCGTTAACGATTAGGATAAGAACATCTCCTTTATATATTCCTTTTAATTTATGATGCATGTTAAACGATTCCAAAATCTTTGTGTCTGCTGTTATTAAAAGTTGATCGTACTGAACACGAAGGAATGTGTTCATTAACTTGGAATCATATTTGGTCCAATTTCCTCTCCATAACATTAACTTATTAATCGGGGTCGCCCATATATCTGAAAACAAAGTTAAATTGAATAACTATTGCAAAACTCAAATAACTTGTAATGTATCTCTATTTACTTATATTGCTGTTCATTTTGTGCTAGTATTTTATTAATTTGTTCACTGTTAGAAAGTCGACTACTCCCTCCACAGAGTACATGGACTCGAGTCTCGCCAAAGAGTAAAGTAACTTTATAGACTCTCGCTCTCGACTGTTTGTTTGACGAAATCTTCGTTATGAGTAGGTATTTAGTAATGTTCTGTGGACGAGATATCGCCATTTTTTTTTAAATCTGGCACGTATGTTAGAATTCTAAAGGCACGTCCCCATTGGGGCCGCATGACCTTTTGGGGTCTCGAGGACCGGCCTGGCGAGACTTTGTTATTTTTGCAACACGTCACTTATAGTAATAAGCATACAGCAATCTCCATCATTCCCTTTGATTTTATTTGGATAATTGTAGCATAATAGATGTAAAACCAACCAAGAAATGTGGTAGATGTAAAACCAACCAAGAAATGTGGCTTTATTTAACTAAAAGAATTATACTAACTAGACATTGAATAGCTTACAATAATATGACAAAGATGGTAGCGCTGTGACAAACGTCACGTATAGTCACTGTTACCATAAATACTACATTCAAGGAGGTTGCCCACGTTGCATATCACCTCATTCTTCCCCGGTTGAGTTTTCACTCCCTTCTCGATGTACCACAAAGTCGCTCAGGTAAGAGGGTGGCTTTCTGGTTCTGTTTGATCTCCGAGGGAGAGCTTCGGTCTGGAGTATCGGAGAAGGCGACGAGCTACGTAGATCCTGTGAATGTCGCGGCGATGATAGCAATGGGGTGATAGTTACGGGTGGAGCTGTAGTGCTATCTTCCATCTCTTCAGAAGCTGATTCAAAGCTATCATCTCCACTGTAGTCAACAGTATTTGGGAACGGTGCCAATTGACGGTTCGATACTGTTGATGTTTCCCCATTGTCACGTCGAATAAGAGAATAGTGAGGATTAGTTTCAAGGAGTTCAGCTTCTTCGACTAGAGGGTCTGTTTTAGATTGTCGGACATTCTTCTTTACCAATATGGGGCCTGGTGTCAGCCAGGACGGCAGTGAGTCTCCATTCGGGGATCTTCTAGGGTATGTAAAAAGTTTTTCATGTGGGGTGGCGTTAGTAGCTGTACATAAAAGAGAACGTACACAGTGCAATGCATCCTTCAGTACCACTTCCCAGTTTTCCACAGATAGTCCCTTTGACCGGAGACTGAGTTGGATAGTTCGCCAGAGAGTCCCGTTTAGACGTTCCACTTGACCATTACCCTGAGGGTTATAAGGTGTCGTTCTTGATGAGGCTATGTTTGCTTTTCTTAGGAATGACTTGAATTCTTCGGACATAAACGATGAGCCTCTATCACTATGAACATAGAGAGGCTGGCCAAAAGTAAGGAAGAGATCTTTCAAGCAGTTGATGACAGTGGCAGATGTCATATCTTTACATGGATATGCAAATGGAAATCTGCTGTACTCGTCAATTATCGTCAATATGTACTTGTTAGAGGTGTTAGACGGCAGTGGCCCCTTGAAGTCTATGTTGATACGTTCAAGAGGGGCCGTAGCTTTGATCAAGTGACCCTTTACTTTGAGGAACCTTGGTTTTATTTCAGCGCAGGTCGGGCACGAGGCTGTTATCTCCTTAACGTCGTTTGCTGAATAGGGCAAGTTTTTGGATCTCACCCAGTGATACATTCTTGTCACGCCCGGGTGACAGAGTGCGTTATGGAGCTCTTTCAGCTTGCAGATATTCATATAGGCACATACGCGGGATAGAGCGTCCGCAGCTGCATTTTCTGAGCCTGGTCTATAAATAATATCATATTTGAAACAAGACAACTCTAATCGCCAACGTAAGATTTTCTCGTTCTTGATTTTACTGTTATGATTCTGATTAAACATGAAGGCTACCGATTGTTGATCCGTAATTAAAAGAAAATGTTTGCCAATTAGGTAGTGTCTCCATTTCTTTAAACTTTCCACTATAGCGCAAGCTTCTTTCTCGATTGTAGATTGTTTGCATTCAGAGTTTGACAAAGTTCGCGAAAAGAATGCTACTGGTCGTCCTCGTTGAGTAAGTGTAGCTGCTAGAGCGAATTCTGAAGCGTCAGTCTCAACTGTGAAAATATCGTCATCATTAATCGCTACTAGAGCCGCCGCCTTGATGTCCTGTTTGAGTTGTTCGAAACACTTGAGAGCCTCGTGTGATAACGGGAAGCTAGTGACGCAGGTGAGTGGTTTTATCTTTTCTGAGAAACGCCCTATCCATTTTGCATAGTGCGCGAACATTCCTAGGACTCGTTTCAGTTCACTTGCTTTAGTTGGTGCGGGGAGGTCTAGCAGAGGCTTTAGCCTTTCAGAATCAGGTCGGACAGTATGATTTTCCACGGTAAAGCCAAGCAGATTGATTTTAGTTTTATTGAAAACGCTTTTTTGTTCATTGAGAGTTAAATTAAACTTCTTAGCGGCGTCCATAAATCGTTTTAGATTGCGCTCGTGATCCTTATCATCCTTGCCGCAAACGGTTACGTCATCTAAGTATACGTACGTTCCATCTAATTTTTCTTCTGATATTATAAAGTCCAGAGTCCGCTGGAAGGCAGCTACGCCGTTAGTCACTCCAAATGGGATGCGTGTGAATTGATAAAGCTTGCCGATCGCTTCAAACGCTGTATATATCTTCTCATTTTCCAGGATTGGGACCTGATGATATGCAGATTTCAAATCTATCTGACTGAAGACTTTAAATTTTGATACGTTGTTTACAACCGTTTCGATATTTGGCAAGGGGAAGGCATCTAGATCAGTAAATTTATTGATAGTCCTTGAATAATCGATCACGAGCCGTTTACGATGGGTCCCTCCTCCCGCTACGAGGACTTGGGCTCTCCAAGGGGAAATGCTCTTTTCAATTACCCCATCTTCGAGCAACTTTGATACTTCTTCTTGTATGAAGTCAACGTCTGCTTTAGTGTAGCGCCTGCTTCTGACAGCAATCGGTTGGATGTTTGGCGAAAGATTGGTAAATACAGAGGCCGGTGGAACTGAGGCTTGCAGAACATTACAGATTTGTAAGGGCTCGCCGGGACCTCCCAGATTGAAGTGGATGCTTGAATGTTGCTTGAGTAAGTCGTGACCCACGATAACGTCTGCGCAGAGGTTGTCAACTACTAAAAGCGGCGTTTGCTTGTAGGTATGTTGATTCATTTTAATAGTTACGAAACATACCCCTTCAACGAACGAGACTTGGTTAAGAGAGGCGAGATTTACAGTTTGTTTGCACGGTTTCTTGGGCAACTTCATGATGCGAGCCACTTTACTGTTTATAAAACTGACTGAACTACCAGTGTCGTCGAGAGCGTCAGCTTTGTATTCGTTTATTGTGATAGGGATTGTCGCACTCCTAAGACTTGAAGGAGAAGCAGCAGAAATAGCCCCGCTGTAAAAGTGGTCATTGCTCGAGTTGGCAAGTTCTTCAGTCCACACAGAGTTTATGTTATGCCCGGATCTGCAAACGTTAGCAAAATGGCCTTTCTTCGAACACTTTTTACAAGTAGCTTTGCTAGCTGGGCACCTTATTCTAGGATGGACATTTCCGCCGCAGAAGAAACAGCGCTTGGCTGATTGTTGTGTTGTGGAGGATGGTGCGACCGAAGCAGTCAGAGGCATTCGAGACGATGAAGTTACAGCCAGATTGTCCGATCCCTTGTCTCGGGAGATTTCAGATACAGCATTTAGATGCGGAGAATTAGTACTGATCGTCTGTGCATCTTTCTCAGCAGTTTCCAAGGTAATGGCTTTATTAAGAGCATCTGTAAGAGCAAGCGTAGAGTTCTCTAGAAGTCGTTCACGAATTTTTTGTGAGAGGAGTCCGGAAATAAGAGCACCACGAATTGCCTGTTCTTCATGTTCTGTCGCGGTGACAGCTTCAAAGAATCATGTCAAGTTTTGACCTGAAAATTTTCTAACACGTCTAGTGATGTAAAATATCTTAATAAATTGCACATTTTTTGCTTATTTCGTATCGCATAATTGAATTTTCAAATAAAGCCAGGAAAAAAAGTAATGTTACTATGTTTATCGTTCTTAATAGCCTTTTTGAAACGGAACGTGTCTTATACAAGTTCCATTTTAAGTGTACAGCTGACAGGTTATGCGTAAAACGAACTTCTTTAGCCGCAACGTTATGTGAATGACATGCTGTCATTTGTTGACGTTTTGCAGTCGTTCGTCTGCTCTTGTACTGTGCGATTTTGGATTTCTGATACCCTTACAACTTTTGCATTTTCCACAGACTTCGATACCTACCACTTACGATTGCTTTGGCCTGCATCATACGGATACCGATTTAGTGCTTTGTGATTTATCTAAGACGTCGTCGGCGGGATATTACGAGAATATAACTGCTGTTTGCGACCGCGCGCCGATTTGGTGATGATGATATTACATTGAAGATATTACTATACTCTATGAGGGATTTATTTCTGAGTGATTGTTATTCTCTAAGCGATTTGGAATCAATTAGATTCTAATTATCGTACAGTTTTTGAGATTATAACAGCTGTCAAACTATCCGACAGCAGTTATAACCTCAAAAACTTATTTACATAATAGCATTTTTTCCTGGCCGCTAAATGAAAAGATGATAAGTTATTGTGTTATTATAAACGATACTTGTTTTTATATAATACTAGTTGGAGGTAGACGCGACCTGTAAAACGAATCAAGTGACAGGTCAATCACTGTATGGACAGTGGGCATGATTCTTTGCAATCTTTAGCAATCAGTCGAAGAGCTCTAGCATATTCGGAAATAGTCTCGTCCGCTCTTTGCTTTCGATTGAACAGAACATGTCGAGTTAGTATCGTGTTTTTTGGTTTGACATAGATGTCTTCTAGAACTTTCATTGATGCATTATAAGTCGTGCAAAACTTGATATGTTTGTAGATCGATGCGGATAAATGGTTGACTAACAGCTTACACTTGATAGAATCTGATATATCTTCAGTTATCTCTTCAGCGAGAAAGCTTTCGAAGGTCGATTTCCAATGCAGCCATTTTTCGTCGGCATCCGCGACATCAGGTTCGACGTCAAACTTGTCGGGTCGGAGATACCTTGACAGTGATGATTTGTCTAGTTTTTCGTCAGGCATTTTTAGTTAAATAAATTGTAGCATAATAGATGTAAAACCAACCAAGAAATGTGGCTTTATTTAACTAAAAGAATTATACTAACTAGACATTGAATAGCTTACAATAATATGACAAAGATGGTAGCGCTGTGACAAACGTCACGTATAGTCACTGTTACCATAAATACTACATTCAAGGAGGTTGCCCACGTTGCATATCACCTCAATAATAAAAACAATTCCGACAGTCCCATAAGGCCGATACAAATCAATTAATAAAAGAGTCTAATCGTCAGTCTACTCCATTATGACGCGAATACAAACAGAATTTGGTGTAGCGGCGGTTTATATGCGCACTGACCGGCTGTGCGTTGCGCGGCTCGTCTCCACTAGCCAGAACCGCGCGGCTTCCTTTGAAGTAGACCGACAAGTGACAACCAGTTGATACGAAAGAAAGAAACCATTAGTGATATATGGTTTTATTGCATAAAAATTGCAGATGGTATGACAGCTGACAATGAGTAATTATCTACTTCCTTTTAAAATATTAAATAGTAAACATAGACAATTAGCAAATAGTATTTACACCACATTCACCCCCGCGTCAGAGAACGTAGTCCTGAAGATGGACTGGAGCTCTCTTCTCTCTTGTGGAGCGCCGAGTTGCTGTACTCTCGTGTTGGTGAGAGTTCTCAGCTGTTATAAATTCTTGGACCAGAGGTATCTCTGTTTCACCCTCGGCATCCTCATAATGATCTTCAGATTCGGATTCACTCTCTAGCGACGGCAGTGGAAGCGGTGCTAACTGTCGGTTTGATATAGTAGTTTCACGGCCATCCGGTAATCTTACGTGAGAATAAGATGGATTAGCTTCCACAAGCTCCACTTCTTCCACTTCGGAATCGTATTTTGAGGTTTTATGATTTTTACGCATCAGTACAGGTCCTGGCTCCAAAAGCCATGTAGGCATTGATTCCCCATTTGCAGATCGCCGTGTATGTCTAAAAAAATTTTCATGGGGTGTGGCATTAGTAGCCGTACACAGCAATGAACGGATTGAATGAAGAGCGTATGGTAAGACTTGCTCCCAGCTATCTGTTTCAAGATTTTTAGTTCTCAAGCATAGCTTTATTGTTTTCCATAAGGTACCGTTTAAACGCTCTACTTGACCATTCCCTTGTGGATTATAAGGCGTGGTTCGACTACATGCGATTCCATTTGTTACCAAATAGTTCCGTAATTCGTTAGACATGAAGGCTGCTCCACGATCTGAATGGATATATTGTGGAACACCAAAAGTACAGAATAAGTCCTTCAAGCATTTAATAACGCTGCTAGCAGACACATCTTTGGTTGGGTAGGCAAATGGGAATCTTGAATATTCATCTATAATTGTCAAGACGTAGCGATTTTGAGTGTTGGTAGGTAGAGGTCCTTTAAAGTCGATGTTGAGTCTTTCGAATGGAGTGGTTGCTTTTATGAGCGTTCCCTGCTTTTTAACAAATCTAGGTTTGATTTCTGCGCAAATACGACACTCAGATGTCACCTTCTTGACATCGTCTACAGTGTAAGGCAGATTTTTAGACCGTATCCAGTGAAACATTCGCACGATACCGGGATGTCCTAAGATATTATGTAACTCGTTCAGTCTGTTCGTAGTCATACTTGAGCACACACGGGAGAGGGTATCAGCCGTAATATTATCTTTACCCGGACGGTAGATTATGTCATATTTATAATTTGACAGCTCAAGACGCCACCTCTCTATCTTCTCATTTTTGATTTTGCTGTTATGTGATTGGTTAAACATGAAAGATACAGATCGTTGGTCAGTTATTAATAAAAAATGTTTACCAATGAGGTAGTGCCGCCATTTCCTTACAGATTCAACAATAGCGCTTGCTTCTTTTTCTATTGAGGAATGTCGGCGTTCGGAAATGTTGAGTGAACGGGAAAAAAAAGCTACTGGGCGGCCGTTCTGAGACAGGGAAGCTGCAATAGAGTGTTCCGAAGCATCAGTTTCAACGGTGAATATTTCGTTCTGATTTATGACGGTTAAAGCTGATTCCATTATGTCCGTTTTTAGTTTTTGAAAAGAATCAACGGCGTCCTTTCCAAGGGGAAATTCAGAAACTTTAGTCAAGGGGCTGATCTTTTCAGAGAAATTCCGAATCCATTTCGAGTAATGTGCGAACATGCCTAGTGTTCTTTTAAGTGATCGCGAGTCAGTTGGAATGGGCAAGTTTAATAAAGGACTAAGGCGGTCATCATCTGGTCGAACGGTATTTTTTTCAATTTTGTAACCCAACAATTTTATAGACTCTTGCCTGTATGTACATTTTTCCTCATTAAGAGTGAGATTGTATTTTGCCGCAACCTCCATGAATCGAGACAAATTCAGATCATGTTCCGCTGCTGTTTTGCCACAAATTGTGACGTCATCCAAATACGAATAAGTACCTGCCAGTTTATCTTTATTAATAATATAATGAAGTGTTCTTTGGAATGCAGCGACCCCGTTTGTGACTCCAAATGGTATACGTGTAAATTGGTACAACTTACCACAAGCTTCAAAAGCTGTATACTTTTTCTCAGTCGGCAAGATAGGCACTTGATGATATGCACTTCGTAAATCAATTTGACTGAAAAAATTGTATTGTGCTACCTTCGCTACGATCGATTCTATGTTTGGTAAAGGGTACGCATCCAGTTCAGTAAATTTGTTGATCGTTAATGAGTAGTCAATGACTAGACGTTTGCGATGCGTTATGCCTCCAGTGACCAAGACTTGAGCTCGCCATGGCGAATTACTAGGTTCGATAACTCTGTCTTTTAAGAGTTTATTGATTTCGTCTTTTATAAATTGATTATCAGCTTCAGAATGTTTTCTTGACTTTATAGCCATGGGTTTAATATTACTTGAAAGGTTGCTGAAAAGTGATACAGGAGGCACCGTAGCTTCCATAACGTTACATATCTTGAGGGGTTTTGCCGAGCCTCCGAATTTGATTTCAACTGATGAATGGTCCCTTAGAATGTCATGACCAATTATCACATCAGCACAAAGATCTTCCAAGGCATAAAGAGGCTTCTCCTTGTAAATGTGCTCGCTTAACTTGATTGTTGCGTAATAAAATCCATCTACGAGTGAAGTTCGTTTATTTGAAGCTAGTGTTACCGTTTCTTTCCATGGATGGCGTTTCAAGTTTAGCGATAAAGCGAAGTTCTTATCAATAAAGCTTGTAGAACTTCCACTATCAATCAAGGCATCAGCTTTATGGTTATTGACAGTGATTGAAACTGTAGTCTTCTGTAAACTAGCTGGAGATGCTGCTAAAATTGCTGATGCTTCTGGCTCCTTTGGTTGCACTACAGCGTTGCTAACTGGCTTATCTAAGGCGTTTCCGCTTCTGCATACTTTGGCGAAATGGCCTTTCTTTCCGCAGTTTTGACAAGTTACGTGAAAAGCCGGACATTTTATTCTCTGATGAACATTTCCCCCGCAGAAAAAGCAGCGTTTACGTGATGTTGCCGCAGCCAGATTGGAAATATTTTCCGTTTCATTTGTGTTTTCGATTTGGTAGAGTTCCTTTGCAGTTTGATACTCATTAGAATTCTTTTCAGCCATTTCGAGAGACATGGCCTGATTGCATGCTTCTTCTAGGCTTATTTCTAAATTTTCAAGTAGCCTTTGACGAATTTTTTGAGAACTTAAGCCCGCAATGAAAGCGTCACGAACATATTCGTTTCGATATTCTTCAGCAGAAACAGATTTGAAAGAGCACTCAAACGCTAGTTGTTGTAACGTGCGTATATAGTCTGCCACTGTTTCTTCAGGCTTTTGTTTCGTTGAAGATAGTACATATCGAGCGTGGATTTCATTCTTCGATTTCAGGTAAATTTTATCTAAGAGGCGTAAAGCGTGCCCATATTCTTTTGTCTCCCTGATAAACGAGTAAACGTTAGGAGACACATTATTGAAAAGAATTTTTAGCTTTGTTCCATCTGGAATCTTGACTTCTTCCGTTTCTTCTGATAGATAGTTCAAAAATGTTTCTTTCCAGTGCCGATATTTTAGGTCAGCGGTTGGAGTCCCCGGATCCGCGTCGAACTTTTCAGGCCTGAGCAATCGCGCAATAGAAGCCATTGCCTTTCTTCACTGCGTTTTTAATTATGCAATAAATTGATACGAAAGAAAGAAACCATTAGTGATATATGGTTTTATTGCATAAAAATTGCAGATGGTATGACAGCTGACAATGAGTAATTATCTACTTCCTTTTAAAATATTAAATAGTAAACATAGACAATTAGCAAATAGTATTTACACCACACCAGTGAGGCCAGCCGTGCAGCTAAGGCCTCGCTTACGTATATAGTCACGAGGCTAAGCAGCGCGGCTTGGCCTCACAGAGCCACGCGGCCCTAGTGGTGATGGGCCATAATGGAGTAAGGTGTAGGTTTCGCTTTAAAGATTTGCTAATCAAAACGCATCACTTTAGATGAGAATTCGTTGCTCGGAGTCGGAATATTGATAGATATGCAACTAAGAATGATTTATCTTTCATCTCCTTTGTTGTACAGAACCTGCAGATAATTTTGTCTTTGTCAATATGTATTGACCAGTTTGCCAAACTGTTACTTTTGGTGCTGTTATGTTACTTCCGTGTTACACGACGCAAGATGATATTACGTTACATTTCGTACGTACTTGAATAAAAATATTTAAAATTTTTAGAACGACCGTTGCAGAACCTACATAATATACATACACACGTCGACGCATCGAGATATAAGTACCGATGATTTTATTTCTTTCGCTGTTTGCCCTTGCAGAACGAGTATTCAAAAAGTGTATTCTAGTGTAGTGTGTAGTTTATATTATCTACAGGCTAAGAAATAATTACATATTATTTTATTTTAAAATGCATTTTTTTATTTCGGATTTCGACTAATCGGCTGAACTAAAATTTTGACCTAGAAGACAAACTAAAATGTTACTTTTTGATGTTGTG
Source organism: Globia sparganii (assembly GCA_949316385.1). NCBI lineage: Eukaryota > Metazoa > Arthropoda > Insecta > Lepidoptera > Noctuidae > Globia > Globia sparganii. Next base: position 17,731,525 of record OX438674.1, read on the forward strand.
TTACTTTTGACAAAAGGGTACTGGCAATACCGATATTGACATTATAACAGTTGACATTATCTTGGGAAAAGGAAATATGTGACACCTACAAAAATAAATATTTCGTTTTAGTTTTCTCTACAGTTTTAAGAAACGAAAAGTTCAGGATGTCAGCAGGAACTTACTATTTTGTCATCGTCGGGCACTCCGACAACCCAATATTTGAAATGGATTTTATTCCAGTCACGAAAGAACCAAAGGTATTCATACCTCTTTTTTTTTTTCCATTCCTCCCATAATTTCCCTTGTTTTCGTCTTCAGAAGTTGAGAAACCACTGTATTATTAATCTATACTTCGCTATGCCTAGTTTGGTTGTCTTTTAGAATATTATTATTACAGAAAGAAGACAACAGACATTTGAATCAGTTCATAGCTCATGCAGCATTAGACCTGGTGGACGAACATATGTGGAAGGTTACGAACACATACTTGAAGTCAGTTGATAAGTTCAACCAGTGGTTTGTGTCTGCATTTGTCACTGCTAGCCAGGTAAGCATGGATGGTGTGCTGGTAACAGTCAGGTTGATGTTACAGCTGCCATCTTTATAATAATCATTGGACTATTGTTTCTACACAATCTGGCAATCATTAAAATTTAGTCCTGTAACACTAGTTCAACAAAACCTTTTCAAATATTTTCCAGATGAGATTCATAATGGTCCATGATGCCCGAAATGAGGACAGCATCAAGAATTTCTTCACAGACGTCTATGAAGCATACATCAAGTTGATGCTGAACCCGTTTTACAAAGAGGACACACTAATCACATTGCCAGCTTTCGAGAAAAAGGTCCAGTTTCTAGGCAAGAAGTATTTAACATAAGCTAGAATACTAGCTACAACTAATAAGTTGTAGGGTATATTATGATGTATTTATTGGAGCTAGGTAAATAAATAGCTAAAAATTTTATGCATTGAACAAACAGTCCTAACAACACATAAGCTTCAACGGAGTGCAGTGGTATGTATGAATGCAGTCATTAAAGTAGTACAACATACATAAACGCACACCTTGTTTCCATGCGGGCAGGCAGAAACTACAAAATGCCACCTACTACGATCCTCTTTAAACTCCTTTGCCTCATTGAGTTCAATTGTTCATACTGAATTCATTTGGTTTCATTTACTGTCTCTGCCAACCATACAATGGCATCCCAAAGTATGTGCAAGTCTGTGCAATAATATTTTAGGAACCAAATGGTGACATGAGGCGAGTGTGAGAGAGAATATGCGCGAAAGTTCCAAGAGCCTATATTCGGACCAGCCAAGACAAATCGGCCATATTGTACCTACTAGTTATTCATTAAGACTATGCCGACCGCACAGTGGCGCCCTCATCGTTTGTTTGGTTATTTCATAAAATTTAGAATGAAAATGCAAAAAATAAGCATGTTAAGTTGTGCTTCACAAGATTATATGTTAATATTATTATTAGAAACGGTAGTTTTACATTGTTTAGTTTTATTGTAATCCTTAAAACGGAATATAGTGGCCAATGTTATCCGTTTTGTTGAACTGACAAAATTAAAGCCATTACCACTGAGTGTGTTATGTAATTACCCTTCTGTGATGTTAGGACTTGGTTTTTGGTCTATAACAGAATAAGCTGGATGGCTTTATTTATTATGTTATCTTGTTATGTAATAATTTTCTAATGAAAGAATATTATCATAAAATAAAAGATGTAAATATTCCTTATAATAAATTACTTTTATACCAATTTTAATAACATTTTATTTCAATTTAGTTTGAAAATGTCTCAAATGCTTGAATCATAATACTGAGATATTTAGTGTCTAAATCACATGTGGATGTGCCACTGGGATAGATTAAAAAAAAAACACGATCTCCATCATCTCCATCGGCGATAACGCCCTGTCGTGGGCGTTTGCAATTTTTAGGGTGGCAGTAGAAGCCCCAGAGAAAATTATTTTTATTCTATCTTACAACTACATACTTATAACACTATATCCACCTTACTAATAGATGTTATACAGCATCTGTATAGTTACACAACGCTTTGTCTTCTTCTTTCGAAAGTCAAATTACTGACGACTGAAAGAGAGAAATCAGTGTGTAACTATTGATCTCATGTAGTACGTTTTTTAGTAAGGGAGTTAAATTATAATCGCGGCAATAACTGTTTCAGGTTCTCGACAGATGGTAAGTAAAAATATTGTGAGCTCTAGAAAAAAAAAAAAAGAAACTAAAGTGGGCAGTGAGCACAATAAGGTTGAGAACCTATGATTTAGATGAAGTTACAAAATTAAACACTGTAAAGTGACCCATAACTTGTATAAAAGTTAATTTCAATGAAAGTGGATCAATTTAAATAAACCATGTATTATTTTCCATTAGTAGACAATTCAATAAAATGCACATGTCTCAATTAAGGTGAATGGGAAGTGGTAGACCGCGAAATTCAAATTTAATTACGTTTTTTGCAATTTGCAGGTCAGTATCAAGTTGTATCTTGATAAAAATTTGATTCGCGACTATGCCAGGTACGTATCTAGGATTATAGTCATTAGAATCATTAATACATTCTCCTAAGTGAGATTTGTACCACAAACACTTTTCCATGAGAGATTTCTTCTTGTGGTACACACGGCTACACATCAAGCTATACAAAACCAGTTTACTCTGGTCTCGCATCGTACGGAAATCCTATATAATGTGAGATCAGCTTATACTGGAAATGTATAGCTTGATGTGTAGCCGTGTGTACAAATCTAAGTTAGGAAGATGTATTAATGATTCTAATGATTATAATTCTTTAGATACGTACCTGTTATAGTCGCAAATCAAATTTTAATCAAGATACAACCTGAAACAGACCCGCAATTTGCAAAAAACGTAAAAAAAATTGAATTTCGCGGTAACCACTGCGTAATCACCTTAAGAACATAATTCAAGAACATGCATTGTGTACCAGCTGCCTCAATTATCTCTGACGGTGTTGCAAGTGAACAAATGACATACAGGGACCTTATTTAGTACTTATTTCTAAGCAGACTGTAGTCAGTTTAAACTTACAAATTCATGAAGTGCTCTTACACGCAAGCAACACGTCGACGACAGAAGCAAATGCATCCGTCGACACCAGTCGACGCCCGCCGTCCAGGTGTCGCTCGTGTGTTTGACTATGGTGCTCAAATATACGGGCGACATGTGGAAGGCAGCGCCGACGCGTCAACTGCTGCATTTGCTTCTATCGTCGAGGCGTGTCGCTCAGTAACTCAGAAATTATTCTGAGATGACTGAGGGTCTTAGGGAGTAGTGTGGAGCAAAAAGCATTCTTTTAGATAGTTACTGACCAGTCTCACTGACTGTGATTGAAAAATTAGGCGTATTTTAATGAACCATTCTCAAAATTTCTTGAGAGCCTCATTTCTCTTTTGCCAAGCCTCAAGGTACAGACTAATTGTCTAGTTGGGGCTCACTGGCAAATTATGTAACCTAGCTGTAGGTATACCTAAGCTACTTGTGTTGTCTCAACTTTAATGTTAACCCATGAACCTTCTTACTGTTTTACCTGGACAATACAATATTTAGCAAAAACAACCAGCAGTGTCAAAAACAACCAGCAGTGTCAAAAACAACCAGCAGTGTCAAAAACAACCAGCAGTGTCAAAAACAACCAGCAGTGTCAAAAACAACCAGCAGTGTCAAAAACAACCAGCAGTGTCAAAATCCAACAATTTGTTTTTTTGAAGCGCTGCGATGCACTCTGATTCTCAACACTCGGTTCAACATCAACAGTCGAAAATCCAGTGTGCAATAGAATCCTGCCACAATATTTTTACCTCTGTATACATATTAAACAAGCCTGTTTACACAGAAATTACACCTGGGATTTTAACATAAATTGTGGATTTTTTATAAGTGAAATTTGGCTTTACCTTTACTTCAAAATATCAACAAGATGGTTGGTGGTAAACCACCAGGTCATATATTATTAGTTATTACTCATAGCCTTAATTTTAACATTGTTATCTTAATTTTCAGTACAAATCAGGGAGGCCTAGGTCATCGTCTGGCACACTTCCAGTTGAGAAGTCATCTGAAAAAAGAGAAAATTAGATGTTATTGGAACCTGTAAAAAGACAGGACTGGCAGGGACCTCTAAGCGTAAACTGAAATCATGAATTCAGCACATAATTCTAGACCTCCTAGCGAAGATATTTTTTATTGGTTATCAAAAAAAAATCTGCTATTTCACAGAAAAGAGAAGAAGAAAAATCCATGGTAAATGTTGCGCGTCGAAGTCCGTGCCACCCCATGTACCAAACTAAGTCAAACCATGCATAATATTGTTTTGCTCCATGTTGTTTTATTTAAAAGGGATGTTCAGGGTACAACTACTACTAAAGGCTACATAAAGGTCAAAGCTGTGTCAAGCTAACAGATAATTTTCCCAATTTGCTTGAATAATGGTAGGCTACCCTTTACAAAAATCTTATAGTGGTATGAGAAACAGGGTGTAAAGTTCACTCATATTCTATAGAAAATGGAGGATCCTCTGACCAGATGGATGTCGTGTCTGGAGGGCAACTGCCCAAAGATTCATGTCGGGCCGTTGTATGTATGCTAGTTGCACCGGACTCTGCTTGCAAGATGCAGGATTTTGCGTGACGTCAGTATGACGTGTTGTTTGCATGTGGGATTGTAGATACTGCTACAACCCTTTCCTAGGTCCACAGCCCATTTCAATCCAATGCAGCCTATAGCTGATCTTAGTCTTAAAATCAAGTCTAAGTTGAGCTTTTTAGTAATGTATTTAATTTCTGCCATGCTGCTTAACTTAAGTAATAATAATCTCAGCCTATATTATAAGTTTGACTCTGATATAACAATATTATTATTTCACCTTTAAAGAATTCATCCTGGTATGAGCAGTTGAAATCAATGCTGTATTTCTTAGTAGCCGGTGGAGGAGTGTTGGGTGGAGAGAATTGCTTCAAGATCTCAGGTTCTGGCATTGGCAGGTAGTCAAATAAGTCTCTGTGGTGATTGTCTATGGCAAAAGAAAATTATGTGTGTTAGAAACATGTATTAATGGCTATGAGTACAATTATTTATTTGATAAACAATGAGGAAAATGAAGTAATTTGTTGATTATTGTAAACTATGGATTGCTTTGTTTTGGTAATACCCTCATATTTTAGTAGTACTATAATAGCTCTTTCCAAAACAATTATGAGGATATTTCAGTTACAAAGTTACCATGAAACAAAAGGAATTGGGAATATGGCCAATTGCGCATAGGCTCCCTGAACTTTCGGGCATGTGCACTCTTTCCTACACGCTTCATGTCACCATTTGTTTCCAAAAAAGTTCAGACCTGCCATAGTTTATCGGCCATATTGTCTAAATATTGTTTGACTTACCATACATGTACGAGGGTTTGTTGAACTCCACATCATCCCCACACAGTCCCTTATCATTATTCTCGTCGCTGTATATCATGGAGCCAACATTGACTGCTCTTGGAGTGAATACATTCCTCACAGGAGTGTTTTTCAATGCTTTCCCCGTGTTACAGAGAAAAGATTTCTTAGGTAGTTCGGACTTCTTAACCGGCTCGTTAGGCTTCACTGGGCCAGCAGACGCAATCTTGCCCATGTTTTCTGAAATGTTAACATTCAAGATACATAATCATCTTTATTATCAAATAGGGTAACTTTTACTGGTCATCTAAGTTGGGAAAAATTCATGCTAGCACGTTATTATTATTGTTATCAGGATCAGGGCCAGCAGCAATTATGTCCTAAAGATACCATGAATAGAAATATAAGTTCTTACCGATATTCGATAGCGGTTGGCGCGTAGCATTTTTCACAACCTGCCTGGTAAGGTGGTCACCGAAAATATCGAACAGTGACTCGGCCATGTCTTCAGGGATACAAATATCAATCTAATTCAATATCAAAACTCGAATTTATTCGAAAACCAGTAAGATATTTTCAATATTTAGAATCGCACAAACAAATACAATCGTTGAACTGAATGCCAAACGGTTTTTTGAATAATTTGTTTTTGTTTTTTTACCGACGTTTTAGCTGTCAAACATGTACTTAGTCTTTTGGCACGACGTTCCCAAAGTTGCAAAGATGCGACATGCACACACTATACTCCTAAGCCCTAAGCGGAGGACATGCTACGAGATAACGAAACTAACACGTTTTACATTTTCTGAACGAAAATTAGTGTGTCACTGTCAACACGTTGTCAAAATAACCAATCTATTTTGTTGATCACTTCAAAACAAACTCACGCGTATTTATTTTATTTCATTGAATTGATTTCGTAGTCTTTAAGTTCCAAACCGATAAAATGTCTGAAGATAAGTCTTCCAAGACGAATGGTGTTGGGCCTGACCCCATGCAACGTCTGGCTTCGTTCAAACCACCCCGCGACCTCACTTTGGGCGGAATAAAAACTAATAAAAAAATATTCACACCGAATTTAAACGTGTCCAGGAATAAAAATAAAGGGTAATTATGTATTTCGTTTATTGTTTACGCCATCGTCGATTTGGATTTTTTATACTTAGTAATATTTTGTTCTGTAAACAACGCGAAATAGTAGGATTCTACAGCTTTTATTGGCCTTGGGACAATTGGGTAAGCCCCTAAGCCCCAGAATAAAATTTACTTTGAGTTAACCGAGCTGGTGTTTGTAATATTATATTTTTTCTAAATCAACCAAGGGCATATTCCATTTACCTTAAATATTGCATAAGTTTTTTTGTTGGCTTTTCTGCTATCAAACCGATTTTAATTAGACCTGTTGCAGTCAACAGAGTATTTTTATCAGGTGAGGTAAAATAACACTCTTGTTTGGGTCAGTGGGTCGTCTTGTTTGATATTGAGGCATCATAAGCTGTCCTTTCTGTGTGTAAAACTATATATTTAAGTACTTGTCTTATCTAGTTAGTGCACCTGGGCCTTAAGATTCCTGTTGAATTAATATTTAGGTCCATACAGTAAGAACATCTATTTTATAATTATTATTTTATAATTATTTGTTTAAAATTAATTTGTTTTAGTTTTTATTATGTTTTATGATTTTCGTGTATCTGTTTTAATTAATTTAAATGTTTTCATCCATGTTAAACTTGTTATACCTATAATGAGTGAATGATGTGACCTCCTAAATTGGAAGTGCACACTTCTAGTTGTTCCTGTTTATGTTCAAATGAATGTAATTGTATAGTCCCTATTGGCAATCCAAGAAATAAATGCTGATTTATTATAACTTCAATAAACCTAATGTACCTCTTAATGGCCAGGAAAATTGTGACAAACCCAGACAGAGATGGCGGAATCAGCTGGACTCCTTCAACAAGAACTGGTCCTTAGCAGCATTGAACAGATAGATGTGTAAAGAGAGTAGGGAGGCATTTGCCCTGCAGTGGGACATCAAAGGCTAATAATAATAAACCTGATAACATATCCTACTTCCTACTAATCCTACTAATATCCTACTAATATTATAAATGCGAAAGTTTGTGAGGATGGATGTTTGTTACTCTTTCACGCAAAAACTACTGAACGGATTTTGATGAAACTTTACAGTAATATAGTTTATACATCAAAATAACACATAGGATACTTCTTATCCCGATATTCCCACAGGATCAAAACTTACGCGGGTGAAACCGCGGGGCGCAGCTAGTGTAAACTAATCTAAGTTTTTCATGATAAAATTCCAGCCCATCAAAACCACAACTGAATCAGAGAAAAGATGACAAAGACAGAAAGGAGAGAAGAAATGACAGAAATAAAAACTTCAGAAATGGACCCAACATTATTAAATCCAGTGGAGTGTTCTCAGAAGGTAATCTAATTAAAAGTAATTTCTAAGGGGGTGGAGTCTTTATTTCATACTAGCAGCCCATCCCGGCTTCGCACGGGTGGAAAAAAAAAGAAAAAAAAATAGCCTATAATAATCAGTGATAATGTAGCATTCAAATGGTGAAAGAATTTTTAAAATCGGTCCAGTACTTTTTGAGCCAATTTGTTACAAACATACATCAAACCTTTCCTCTTTGTAATATTAGTATAGAAGATAGTATAGATTTATAATATTAGTATAGACAAAGAAGGCTTTATTTACTTTACTTACTTTGTGTACTTTTTGCCACTACTGTGCAGGTTACAATACTTCGGGGAGCAGAAGTTCCACAACCTGATCCCACCATCACCCTTTTACTACCAGACGTACTGCATCCTACCATCTACTCTTGGTTGATATCCTGAACTATTGTATTCAGCACTTCTCCTCCACATTTATTATGCGCACACCCAAATTGTGGAACTGTCCGCCGGTGTTTGAGTTCCCTTTCACATTTAACCGGTCTGCCTTCAAAGCAAGAGTGAACAGGCATCTTCTGGGCATGCTTGTTCCATCATAGATCTCATCCTACGCTTTCAATTAGGCATGATCGAAGTCAAGAGCACGCCCATTCAGCAATAAAAATAAAAAAGGGCAAACTCCTCTTCTGGTAGGTACAGAGAAGGCACAAGTATTTAACACCATGCTTGCTAATACTTAAGGGCCATTCAAGACTTATAGTTTTGTACCTCCACCACAAGTGAGTTTTGGGATGCATGAAGAAGCCTCCTCGTGTAGCGCAGTTTGTTCCGTCAATTACTCAACTGAACCGAGCACTCGGCGCATCCTGGACAGTCACACCCAACACTTTATTTATCTGGCCAATTTTTCCCTTGCGGTGGTAGGGCTAACGCCCGCCTGGTTTGATCACCCTTCCACCGGAGTCCGGCGTTAAGCAGCCTCCTTTGTTTCGACGATACGCGGGAGTTCCAGTGCCTTAGGCATCTTCTGGGCACGTTCGTTCCATCATAGACCTTATCTATCGCTTTCCATCAGGCGTGATCGAGGTCAAAAGCGGTCCCATTCAGCAATAAAACAAAAAGTGACCTATCTTTTGTGGAACATGCGTGTCTGTAGCACCCAGGGCACTTATCCCTGCTACCACAGCATTCCTAAACATAAGGACACATAAACACACACACACGTTTTCTTTTTTTCTTATTGTGTGTAATATTACCTTATATCCAGAGGTTGGAGTAGGTAGATTGATTTAAGGTCGTTGACGTCAAACGTAGAGGATAATATGGATATGCCTCCAAAATACCGGAACTTCATATTTATTGTGATATTTGTTCCGGAATTTTGAAATTAGCACGAATTTGTATTTAAGGTGAAAAACGTATTAATAATATCAATCTACGCTGCCAGTGTTAGCTAATGGTGAAATAAATCAGTATTTTATTTTATACAAAAATACCTTGGAATAGTTACACCGTATTTTGTCCCTTACTGTTGAATTAGAAATGACGCTTGACAGTATGAGACAAAACTTAGACAGGGCCTTTTGTTTCTTTATCTCATGTTCATCTATGTTCACAACGCATTGACCGCACGCAACGACCAATCAGAAGCAAGTATCATGTATGACTCATTGGGTGTTTGTTAGAACAATGCGCGCGCGCTGTGTTCCAGGTATCTCACTCGCTTACCTCGGTTCGTAGAATGCGCTCCTAATTTGTGAAATTCCTGTGTTGTGTAAATAATAATCTCACCCTGGCTTGTTTACTGATTTCTGGTACCTTCTTAAAACGACGAATTTGGCTTGTATCTACGGACATCGATTTGTTTTTAAATTGTATCTCTACTTCAAGTTATTTTGCTTCAGGTAAGCTTTAATAATTTTCTAATATAAGTATGTTTTAGGCCTTTTTTTAAAGAATAATGTTAACATATCCGATTGATAATCTTCCTATTCACGCGATAAATCATAATTTGTTTTTAATACATATTGTAGCTAATTGTAATATGTAAAAGTTGATTTACTAGACGTTTATGTATCGTTCTCTCGGAACCCGGGTTATGCATACGCATAATTGTTCTTCTAAATAAAATTATAAACTGAAAACTGTTCAGGTTAGTTAACTGCTAGTTTCAACAACTATCACTTTAGCAACATTTTAATTGTCAATCATTCATATAATAAACGATTATTAGCCTATCTGTATGTTTTTTATTTTATTTTATTCCATAATTCCAATCCCGGAACTTTTTCCGGTACTTCCCGCACATTATGGATAAAATGGCATGTCCATATTATGATATCTTGACGCAAGTATATAAAATCAATCTACCTACTCCGACCTCTGCATATCTTTCCTTCCATAATCTATTTACCAGCACTTAGAGTAGTTCCAAACTACAATTTCCTTCAGTTAAATTGCCAACCACACGTTCCAGGCCTTGGCAGTGCTGAGCGACACTCTTCTCGGGCGTCATACGGAAGCAGAGACTCAGATAGAGATACTGTACAGGCTATGCAGAAGCCCACAATTAGAGTTAAAGATGTTATCAAGGTAAGATAGAGTATCTGGAATTACAATCATAAATAACACTAGTTTACAAAATATAAAAAATTTCATGTTGTTGTGGCGTATTTCGTTCTACACTCAGACTTACTTAGCAATAGCTATGCATGTGTTATAGATACATTTAATAGGCATGTCTTCGAACAAAAACTAGTCGCTCAATACACTTGTAGCACAACGCACGTCTTTCCTTATTAAAATCCCATACAAACCAAAGTGAACCTTATTACATCAACACATGTCCTTCCAGTGAATTCCATTTTGTTTTATTTAGTGACAAAAACTAAACGCAATCATATATATATTTTTATTTTTATTACGTCAAAGAATCAAGTTATCAGCACATTTTATTTTAAGACTACCCACAAGTTGGTTCTGAATTCATACTAAAATTTTTTAGTGTTCAGTTAAATAAATGGGTGTCAGCATGTCTAAAAATTAATTTCCTTCATTTGCACCTTGATTTCTTCCCTGAAAATCTCCGAGAAGTCAGTGACGAACATGGAGAGCGTTTTTTATCAGGATATGAAATTTTTTGAAGAAAATTATCAACGGTACTGGGACCAAGCCATGTTAGGTGATTATTGCTGGTCTGTTATAAGAGACACAGACTCAAAAAAATACAAGAAAAAAGCTAAGGCAATTCATTTTAAATTTTTTAAAATATTTTTCAGGCATTTTTTTTGTACTTAAATCAAAAATAATAAATATTTTGGAAATGTGACGTGTTAGATTTTTTTCATATTTTTTTTTAAAACTCGGTGCATCTCAAATGATAAGCAAAAACCCTTTTCATTGCAAGGACAAAAACCATGTAAACTAGTGTAATCATTTGTCCAAATAAAATATGACATAACGCGGTGTCCTACAGACCTGCTCACTCCTTCATTAATACAGCCGAGATGTAATATTAAGGTGCTGATTTCTAATCTTCAGATCGACAGAGAACTAGAAGAGCAAAAGATAAATTCAGTGCTTAACGATGGCAGCAACATGGCGGATGAAGACAGCAGTGAAGACTTCAAACGCGTGCAGGAAAGGGATGCGCCCATCAAACTACCCATGGATGACGGTGGTACGTACTCTTTTGAATGTTCTAAATGTTTTGTTAGCATGGTTAGTTAGAATACTCTTTATAGCGCACCAAATGAAGAAAAAAAAAACAAATTATTTTTGCTGTAGGCAGTCTTATTACAATCATCGATTGCAGTATGGTGGTGTGAAATTTACGAGAATTTAGTTTGAGTATCTTTGCATTGGGCGGTGATCCAGAGTATGCGTTGACTTCGCGTAATGTTTATATTATGTTTACTGCACTGCGCTAGCGCTGCGTAGACGTGATTGTATACAAAAATACGTCGCATGACGAGGCGTTAGCGTTGCATTTGCGCAGCATATACGTTCGATGCGTAGAAAATGTGTGAGAGTTAAGATAGTTTTATTTTTTATTATTAAAAAGGAACAACAAACAGCTACATTATACAATATTATAAACAGAAAAACATAAATTACCTACTTAAATAATAATGTAACCCACAGCGCTGTTCACAGATTACCATTAATAAATAAAACCTCTATCACTAGGAGGTGAACTGCTCATGCACGACATTTACGTTAATATTATAAAAATTAGCGTAACTGTTAAATGTAGTAATTGATTTGGTTTAGTGAGAATATTAATAATAATTATAAGTACTATTTTTTTCTATGAATCTTTTAAGTTTCATTTTACAGGACCCATTTATTATGTCTATTAGAATCATCGTCATCGTGTCGGTCTAACGTTGAATGGTGTTGTTTATAGGCTGGAACAAACTAAAGCCCTCCGTGAAGGTTAAACAGGAGGTGATCGTCAAGCGCGAGCCGGAGGATAACGACTGCGGTATACATTCATTGTTGTAATGTCCTGAGTTACGCGGTTTTCGGAGATACTCGGTTATTTTATTTTTTATCCTAGATCTTTCCTACCTTTACTTATTTACTTTTAATTTTAGTGTTCTTGAGACGGTCTCCCGGTTTATAGAAGCGTGTTCATTTAATCTGCTGCCGAAACTCATATTTTTACTGGTTGATTGTAATATAAAAAATGCGTACAAATAAATAAATGAAAGTTATATTTGTTGGATATGAAAAAAATATATGACAAAAAAATTGACTTTTTTGAAAGTTTGGTATTATCAATTATTCGGCCGAAACAAGATAGGTAATAGTATTAAAAATATAATATTACTTGTTTTAGTAAGTACTAACCGCTAAAAGAAAAGTGCGAATATCCCAATGTTGAATATCAATAAAATATTAATTATGTATTATTTGGCATTTGTCATGTTGTCCTCGTTTCTAACCCGCCTTATATAACCTTAAATCTTTAAAAAAAAAACTCCTTTCAGTGTATCCTTACTTGCATCACTTCCTCGTAACTCGGGACCTTACATTACATTCGCAGCTCTGCATCGCCGTGCGAACTGTTTCCATCGGCTAAAGGAGCGGCTACATTTTCAGCGGATATAATTAGTTCAAAAAGCCCTTTCGATGCATTCCTTGTGTATTCGGAATTGGTGTTTGTTAATAAATATGGTTGTATGGTTTTTGTACCGTTTGACTGGATAAAAATATCCCCCTTTATTAAGAAACGCAGAGTAGGTAAGTTATGCCAAACTGAACCGTCACGCTCGGGTTGGTGACGCTGAATCGCGTATACTATAATCCAGTCGTAATTTTTTTTGTTGTTTTTCTATCGTGTGGTCCTAACCACACACAGATTTTTTTCGGTTTTTCTGAGGGTATATATACCTACTGTAGCTATACCTACTCTGCGTTTAATAAAAAGGGGGCATGAAATTAAATTCTTTTCTCTTTTTGTCTGAGATGAAATTCAGTAAAAAAGAACATCGAGATTAATTTATCAGTTTGTCTCAGTCATATTGTTTATTCAACATAACCATTATTTTGTGCCATCAGATCCAGTTAAACTGTAAGGTGTAGCGCAGACGGCACACTTTTTGTGCAATCGAGTCTGCGGCGTACAAAAAGTCTGCATGGCGCGCAAAAGTCGGTCGCGGATTTTTCACAGACTCAACGCACACGACGCACATCTTCGATCATTCTGTCGGCAGAGCTGTCTGTCTTTTTAAATGTCTGTCATGATATTCTGCCTTAGAAGTATCATAGTGTCCCGAAGTGCCCGAATTACACGGATTTTTTGTGCGCCGGACTTCTTGCGTTACTGCATATAATTGCATAGGTTCTATTTTCACAGACTAAAAAGTGCGTCACGGATAGTCTGTCGTCTGCGCTGCACCTAAACGGAATAACGGAATAATTATTTTAAACCAAAATAATTGAAAACTTTGTTTGATATTAACCTTGATTTTGGTTTAACATATCGTTATGTATTAAATAATATTGTACGCTTTTACTGCTTATGAAGCTTAAGAATGTAAAAATAGGTTTAACGAAGGGGGGTCATCATAATCATTTTATTTGAGGATTTGGCAACTTATAGCTGGTTTATGCAGTTAAGCGTAAAAAAACATTTTCTTGGGCCTTAATATCATGCTCCCATAATTCTTTACTTGAGCCTTAATTTTGTCTATGACTACTCTTGTTTTTAATCGAAACCAGAGTCCATACTATTGTTCGAGTCTCAAAAAATAAAAATGTATAAATGTTAATATAGCGGACATGTTAGTGTATTTTGAATAAGAGTACAGCTACAAAATAAATGGTAGGAAAAATGTAAGGTGTCAAAAAAACCAATATGAAATATTATCTAAGCCAATTCAATCAATCAATTGAAAAAAAAACAATTGATTGATATATTGATTAATTCAGTCAACTTGTTGATTAATTATTTCTGGGCACCTAACATTCTCTCAGCCATAAAATGATCGCCAGGTTGCTTTAGTGGTGGCATGCACGACTGAAAGAAAGAAAGAAATACATTTATTTATTTACTGCTGAGCACACGGGATCTGGCAAACTGCTGTTGAGTTTTACCATTAGGAAATTTTCAATAGCAGCTTGTTATGTCTACATGGGACATAAGCGGGATGCGCTAGATAGCCCGCGAAATTCTTTTTTTTTTTTTAATTTGCATTGTTCTACAAAATATGATCAGCGAGCGTAACAACAATTTATTTACTTACAGAATTATAATTAACAATACAACCCTCTAAGTTCATATAACCCAATTGAATGAAGTTTCATGAAATAGTTGTTCAATAGGATTATATGAACTTAGAAGGTTGTATTGATGATTTTATAATTATTATTATTCTGTAAATTTGTATTTGTTACGGTCGCGAATCAGATTTTAATCAACATACAACATGACACTGCCCTGCAGATTGCAAAAAACGTAATAAAAAATTTAAATTTCGCGGGTACTCTGGGGCTTTCTCCTTAAACACAACTGCCAAAATAGGTAACACCTCTGCTTATGCCTGTGGGGATTATGTAAAGGGCTGTTCATTTATTAGACGATTTGAAGGATTTGTTCTTACGTAAGGTCACAAAAGTAAGCAAAAATTGTAAGTTTTTTATTTTTTTGGTGGAGGGGGTTCATCCAAGTCTTATTTTTTTTTTCTTACGAAGGGGAGTGGGAGCGGGGAGGGGGTGTCTGGTCAAAATTGTCTTACGTAATAAATGAACAGCCCTAATGTTTTATGTATATTTCGGTGGTAGCTTACTAACATATCCGCTATTATTTAGCTAGTGTATTAACTGGAGATTCCTTGCAGTGTTGGCCGAGGCGAAGGAACAGGCGCGTCCTGATGTTAAAGAGGTGTTTGAAGATACAGACGTCGTCAATCTACTGCGGAGTGATAAGCCGACGCTCATATTGTTACAGGTATCTAATTGCTCATTATTAAGAGAGCAGAACAGTAAAAATATTAGTATACTAGCTTTTGCCCGCGACTTCGTCCGCGTGGGTTTCGTACTTTCCTCAAATAAATTTAACACCCTCTCCACCTCCCCCTGAAAGGTATTTCGAAAATTATTGATTACGATCTTTATACTTACTTTATTTAAAGAAATAAGTATTCGGGCCAATATTTTAGTTAAACTACCTAAGATGTTTCAAATAAACTATCCTCCCTTTTCATCACGACAGGGCTTGTTTTTGCATTTGGTAAGTTTCCATTTTTATGATATAAAGATTATTTATACCCATTTTCGTGTTAATGGAAGTTGAAGTTTCTACTCCTTAAACTTTATTACCCTTTTCCACCCCGGTAGGAGTCGAATACGTGAAACCCTAAAACTCATACTTTTTTATTTTAAGTAAGTAAGTAGTAAACCCCTAAAAGTGACAATCTTTATTATTTACTGAGGCAAATGTTGAAAAGTTTCAAGTTTCTTAACCAAAGGAATAAGACCACCTTTTCACCTTCACAGTTTTTATCCCCATAGGGGCGAAATATTGAAAACATGTTTGGGACGTTTCCATATCTTAACTCAAAGATTATTTATACCAATTTCCCATTGAATCAAGCCACGCAATAAAATACTCCTCTGTGATATGGGTTAGATTTTCGAAAAACCCAGTCACACTTTTTTATTTATTTTGGTCTTAAGTATACATACTGAGTTCCGAGTTTATATTATTGGACCGCGCGATAAAATTCCTCCATACAAACTGACACCCTCAATCTCCCTTTAGAGCAGAAAAACATAAAATGACAAACTATAATTTACTTAGATAAGTATTTGTGCCAAGTTTGAAGCTTAAATTTATTCATATAATTTTTTTGGAGTAAATCAAGCTACGCACTATAAAAATCGAATTACCACTTTTTTACCCGTCAGGGGTCTACTTTCGAAAGACCCATTTCTTATTACTTACTTAGGCAAATATTCCTTCCAAGTTTCAAGTTTATTAACCAAATGAATAAGATTTTTCGTATAAAGTTTTTCCCCACTTTTCACCCCACACAGGAGGAATTTTGAAAAATGTTTGGGATGTGTTCATAACTTGACTCAAAGATTATGTCCAACAATTTTCGAGTTAATCAAGCCACGCAGTAAAATGGAAAATTAACTACTCCTTTTCACCCCGTCAGAGGTAGATTTTCGCAAAACCCTGATACATGTTATTCTTTACTTTTGGTCTTAAGTATAAATACTGAGTTTCGACTTAATCGGAGACCGCACGTTAAAATTCTTCCATACAAATGTTGACACCCCCTAATCGCCCTTTAGGGGGTAGTTTAGAAAAGCAAAAAATGCCAAAATTCATAATTTACTTAGATAAGTATTCATGCCAAGTTTCAAGTATATTAACCAAATGAATAAGATTTTTCATATAAGCTGTATCCCCACTTTTCACCCCCACAGGGGTGGAATTTTGAAAAATCGTTTGGAATGTCTTCATTTCTTGACTCACAGATTATTTATACCAATTTTTGAGTTAATTAAGCCAGGTAGTAAAATTTGCCCTGTAAATTTAACTACCCCTTTTCTTCCCGTTAGGGGTAGATTTTCGAAAAACCCTGATACACGTTATTCTTTATTTTTGGTATTAAGTATAAATACTGAGTTTTGAGTTAATCGGACCGTGCATTAAAATTCTTCCATACAAATTTTGACACCCCCCCATCCCCCTTTAGAAGGTAGTTTAGAAAAACAAAAAAGACCAATTTTCATAATTTACTTAGATAAGTATTCGTGCCAAGTTTCAAGTTTATTAACCCAAGGAATAAGAGTTTTCATACAAACTTTCATCCCCTATTTAACTCCCTTAGGGGTTGAATTTCGAAAATTCCTTCCTTATTCCTCGTCTACAATATAAAGGAAACCTCTGTGCAAAATTTCAGCTTTCTAGGTCCAAGGGTTTAGGCTGGGCGTTGATGAGTCAGTCAGTCAGTCAGTCAGTCAGTCAGGACTTCTCTTTTTATATATATAGATAGTAGTTAGTGTGTTGTATTATATTAGTATTCTAGTAAAAATCTTATTGTGATAACTTAGATGAAGTTAGCTGTCAATAGTGTCAATTCCTAGCATCACGTGGAATGACAGCACATTTCAAGCTAAATTCACCTAAGAAATGTTGCTTGCCTGTAGGTCTTCTACAGACTGTGCTTCGGAGAGTGTGCACCTTACCCTTGGATGACTGGTAGAGAATGCCTAAGGCATAAAGTGCGCCTTTGTACCTTTTTGTGTGCGAAAAAATTCAATAAATATATAAAGTCCGATGTAAGAAATTAGCAGGAAAGTGCAATGCAGCAGCTGACGTGACCTGCCCAATCCCATTTCAGCTTGGCAGCCTTTTAGTTTAAATCTAGGATCCCCGTTTTGGAGAAAAGAGTATATCCTGTTAATATTATAAACGCGAAAGTTTATGAGAGTGGATGGATGGAGATTTGTTAATCTTCTAGACAGAAACTACTGAACGGAGTTTAATGAATCCTTGCAGTAATACAGCTTATTCATCAGAATAAGAATTGACACTTATGCGGGTGAAACCGCGGGGCGCTGCTAGTTAATCTAATATATAAAATTCTCGTGTCACAGTGTTAGTTACCATACTCCTCCGAAACGGCTGGACCGATTTATATGAAATTTTGTGTGCATATCGGGTAGGTCTGAGAATCGGCTACTATCTATTTTTTTTTTGCAAAACGACGTTTGCGGGGTCAGCTAGTAAATAAATAAATATTATCACAACTAAACTTGACGATTCTCTATAGGAACCGTCCTTTTTGTGTTATTTATCGGGGTTGGTGTCCGCTGTTCCTCCACTGACAAGCGCGTATTTGGGACCTTATTGGCCGGATCAGCCGGTCGATTCTATAAAAATCTCACCGTGATAACTTAGGTGAAGTGAGCTATCAATAGGGGTAATCCCTAACATCAGGTGAATTGACAGCTCACTTCACCTAAGTTTTCACGGTGAGATTTTTTAAAGAATAGCATCGCTGGTCATTGCTGCCGTAATGTGAATGTGAAAACATAGTGAGGAAACCGGAATGTCCTAGAACAAAAAATTCGACAAAAACATGATGTGACATCGACCAACCCGCACTGGGCCCGCGTGGTGGATTACAGCCTTTCTCTCTCACAGAGAGGAGGCCTGTGTCCCAGCACTGGGAACATTATAGGCTGGTTGGTGGCTGTAATAAAAAAAAAATGGAGGTCAAATCATTTTTATATATTACTAGCTGACCCCGCAAACGACGTTTTGCAAAAAAAAAAAAAAAAGATAGTAGCTGATTCTCAGACCTACTGAATATGCATATAAAATTTCATAAAAATCGGTCCAGCCGTTTCGGTGGAGTATGGTAACTAACACTGTGACACGAGAATTTTATATATTAGACTAGCTGACCCCGCAAACGTCGTTTTGCAAAAAAAAAAAAGGGGTATGAAAAATAAATGTTGGCCGATTCTCAGACCTACCCGATATGCACACAAAATTTCATACAAATCGGTCCAGCCGTTTCGGAGGAGTTTAACCACAAACACCGCGACACGAGAATTTTATACATTAGATTTATCCTTTTGATAGATTCTTATTTTGTAAATGTGAGGACTTTGTAGGCCTTGTAGACTTTAGATCTGTAGACCATTTTTCATTTTATCAAGTACCTGGTACTTGTTGACAGGCCTACGCTGTCCTCCCATACCTATTGTAATTTGAAAACATTGTAAAAGCCAATTATTTTTAAAAGAGTAACCGTGGAGTTTCTTGCCAGTTCTTCTCCATAGGACACGACCAATTGGAACCGTGCACCTAGCTTCTGACGTTTCATAAGTGCCCTTGTAGGCTTATGTGAAATAAAATATTTTGATTTTGATTATGGGTTCTTATAAAGGATTACCAAGTCTGGTCATTGCGACCGTATTGTGACGTCACCGTATTCTTACGAAACAGATTATTTAGCAATATAAAAACTAAAATAATAAACTTTTATAATCTCAGTTACCAGATTCGCTGCCCGGCCGCGGTGGTAAAGTGGAAGACGACGTGCCTCGACGCAAGATCAATGACGAATCTTCCACCTCCAGCGGCGAAGAAAAGGCGGAGAAACCAGTAAGTATGGTTGACTATTTTAGTGCCCAGGAAACTTGCTTAAACAACCGGCTAAAATGAAAGTTTTCCTAAAAATCATAATTTGAAGTAAATAGCTGATCACTGGATCAGCGGCCAGTAGTTAGGTAAGTGAAAGTATAAGTACAAACTTAGTTTTTTGTTTTCAATGTTATCTTAATATTAGGTCCTTTCCGAATTCCCAATATCCATAGATAACGTCTTTGAAGTTTCGCTAGCTAATATATATAAAAAAAAACGATTAATCTCTTGTGGGGCTTCGTCGCAGTCGGTCAGAAAGTCCTTAATATTTGGCAACTACCAATTTCGGGAGGGGTTCCCCCTTTTAAATAATTTAGGTGACTGTCCGTAATACATAAATGGACTGTTTGTCGTGTAATTTCATGTAAGGCGTCGACCCCCTAAACATTGAAACTAGCTTCCGGAATGTACAAAAGTGGGGATAAAATCATCTAAAACTTTAAAAGATTTAAAAAAAAAAATGTTAGCCATATTTGTCAGGTGTGGGGTTCGAACCCACGCTCCCTCTCGGGAACCAGAGCTTAAATCTGGCGCCTTAGACCACTCGGCCAACCTGACTTGTTTGATGATGACGAAATAGCATTATTATAGCCAGTAGTGATTCATACGTGCATAAAGTAATAAATTAATAATTGTGAAATTGTTTTTATGCACTGTGAAATTTTGATGATTGTTATCGTCTTTAACCGACTTCTAAAAAAGTAGGAGGTTCTCTATTCGGATGTTTATATCTAAAAAAAAATCCAGTTCCCTGACTATACTTACAACTGAATCAGAAAGATCTTGTGTATTACAGTCCTTACAGTTTCTTTTTTTTTATTTGGAACAGCAACTATTTAGTTAGAAGTTTTTTTTATTTTTATTTAGTCACTGATTTTGCATAATTTCAAAATCACAGTGGTATTTCTTCTCGTTGCAATAAGTTTGTTATCAGATTTAATATATCTGTACATGTACAGTCACCAAAAGAGATAAGTAACCGCAGACGTCAACATAGTTGAAGTTTACTAAGAAACCGATGGATATTTTCGAATGAAATTTAATTTGTTAAATGAACTGTTTTTTTTCTATTAATTAAATTAAATTTTATTCTAAAACATCCATCGGTTTCTTAGTAAACTTCAACTATACTGACGACCCTAGTTACTTATCTCCTTTGGTGATCGTACAATGCTGCATGGGTCTTATGGCGCTTGGTAGACATTGACTATGGGGCGACGTATGTAAAATTGTAATGTAGTTGTTCCGGGTCTGGCTGTTTGTGTATGTGAGTTTAAATGTTTGTAAGCGCACCCTCAATACAGGAGAAATTCCTAGAGAGGGGCAATGTTAAAAAAAAATTGTTTGTGAAAATTAATATTATTAACCCTTTAACCGCCCGACTTTTAACTTTATATCAGTTGTCATACCCCCAGCGCCCGGCGCAGTGATTCGTTTTTTTTTTTTTTTGTTTTTCAAATAACCTGATAGAATGCAGCGTAATTAATAAGAAAACAGAGTAAACGAGCTGTAGTATTTGGTCGTAAATATACGACTCTGGCGAAATGGGCACGAAAATATTAGTCGGATTAATCCGACGTAGGCGGTTAAAAGGTTAAAAGCCTGTGATGTCCCACTGCAGGGCAAAGGCCTCCCTACTGTCTCTCTTTTGTGAAAACTTTAATGAAAAAAAAAACAAGATATTCTTGTACAGAGGTCAGCACATCAAGCTACCCCAATCTGCCAAATTTTCCCAATTGATTATGAACCTTATTCCTTTGCAGTAAAGTTGAAAATTTATCAAAGAAATCTGACAGATTGGGGTAGGCTGATGCTGTGCTGGACTCTGTACACCTTCAGCTATGTACCTAATTATTAATTAAGTTGCATTTATTATTTATAGCAGGTAGACAACAGATGTCGTTTGTCAGATTTAGAAGAAGGTCGCATCGGTAAGCTGTTGGTGCATCGTTCTGGACGAGTCAGCTTATCTCTCGGTGATACTATGTTTGAAGTAAGTGTCCTTAGTCTTCCCATGTTTGTATGAATAGTTTGTTGTGTCGCTTCTTCTCCAGGAGAGAGGGGGGGAGATATAAAGAGAAAGGGTAGGAGACAATAAGACTCCTTTAATAGATAGATAAAACGTTTATTCAGTGCAACAAAAGACACAATACAGGTACTTAAAAAGTAAACATCGAAGAAGTTGAAAGAATAAAAAGATAAATTGACCCATAGACACCTCATATACGATACATCAATAACTGTCGATCACTACTGGGCGGTGTGTGTTTTTAATATTGATGACAAATATTAAAACATCAGGCCTTTCTTCCCCGAATGGGTAGACAAAGGAGTATAGTATAGGGGACAGGGGACTTAAAAATAACAAGCTAAAATATGGGTGTACTCATATTTTAGCCTGTTATGTTTAAGTCCCTTTAAAAAACCCCAAATCCAGAATCGGGATCTTTCTATTGAGAAAACCTAAAAAAACTGCTCGATTTGGCGATCGTACTCAGGAAGGTCAGTAGTCGTGCGACCACTTTACCAACGATGCACTCTCGTACGCACGGCTACACATCAAGCTATACATAACCAGTATAAGCTGACTTCTGATTGTACGAAAAACCTATACAGTGCGAGGTCAGCTAAAACTGTGTGTGATGTGTAGCCGTGTGTACTTGACTTGTGTCTACAACACACACTAGAAAAGAATATGAGTTTCGCATTTGAACCAAACCATAGCTAGCGCAAGACTTTTTTTGTGCCTTATGATAACATACAGAGCCGAATCGTAACGTAAACTAAAAATGCATTGATCACGCCATGACGTGGGTAATCACTGCAAAATTCACTGATTTTGGCAGACCCAAGCCTTAGTTTACGCAGAGTTTCGTCTCTGTAATTTACCATACAGGATTGTATGGTATTTTTCCTCCTTTAACCTTTTAACCGCCCGACTTTATATCAGTTGTCGTGCCCCCAGCGCCCGGCACAGTGATTTGATTTTTCTTTCGAATAACCTGATAGATACAGCGTATTTAATAAAAAAAAAAACAAAGTAATCTAGCTGTGATATTAAAAATACGACTCTGGCGAAATGGACACGAAAATATTTGTCGGATTAATCCGACGTAAGCGGTAAAAGGGTTAAAATAATGGTAAAATTTTAGAGTTAATCCTAATAATTTTTTTGTATACCAGGTCTGTATGGGCACGAAGGCAGCATTCCACCAGGAAGTAATGTCAGTGGGCACGGACGACGCGTCGCGCTCCGCCAGCCTGGTGGCCCTCGGAGCCCTGCAGCACAAGCTCAACCTCGTGCCCAACTGGGAGACCATGTTCCAAGACATGTCTGTATAATGTACTCAGAATAAATTATGAAAAATTGAGATATTCGTTTCTTTTTTTTTACCCCAACTCAAAAGTAGGGCATTATGTTTTATTCCATGACTCCAGCTGTATGTACAGATGCCAGCACATCAAGCTACTACAATCTGTCAAATTTCTCTAAAAGATTTTCAATTTTATCGCTAAAGCATAAGGTTCAAAGTTGATTGGGAAAATTTGACAATGGCCCCGATTCTGTTGTTCACAAATTAAACTAAATTTAAGTTCAGTGCATCTTTTTCTTTCTATTTCATTATGAAAAGGACAGAAGATAAATATAGTTTAGTCCTGTCAAATTAGATAATCCATAGACAAGTTTAGACGTGATTAAAAAATTTGGCAACTAAAAATACGTCAATTTACGTCAGGTGCTGACTAATTTGACAAGACTAAACTAATATTTATCTTCTGTCCTTTTCATATTGAAATAAAAAGAAAAAGATGCACTACACTAGCACACACACACCACACTACACTACACTAGCTGTGCCCTGCGGTTTCACCCGCATATGTCTCGATCCCTTAGGAATATCGGGATAAAAAGTATCCAATGTGCTAATCCAGGTCATGGTCGCACGACGCTAAAACGTAACAAATAAACATACTTACAAAAAATCTAATATTTTAACTTAATACTTATTAGTTTAGGTTACAGGTTCTCGCCCACTTTGAGAATATTTTTTTTCTAGCCCCTAAATTTTTTTTTGTTTACTATCTGTCGCGAATCTGAAACAACTATTGCCACAACTATTTTGAATGTATTATATTATATTGTCGTAAGACGGTATATACAGGGTGTTCGGCAGAACGTTGAACACACGAAAATGGCAGATAGGTGGAGTCGTCTGCTACCTACCCAGCCAAAAAAAATTACCCAGGCCCCAGTTTTTTATAACCGAAATTCGTGAGTTTTAAAACTTTGAAGGAACTTTATTTAGGATAGACGAAACTGGCAACTCTTTTTTTTTGTTTTTGTCTCGAGTTCTCGACCATTGGTAGATTCGTCTAAAATAATTTTTTGGTAAATTATTGTTTTATTGATAACTTTTTTGTTTCCTGATAAAAAATGGTAGAATTATTGAAGTCTTGTTTGTTTTTGACTGATGCACTATAAGTTGTGTATCACTAAAATAGGGAAGAATATTCACTTTTATGGAGCGGGGGAGATGCTGACAAGATAGTTTGAGGGACGAAAAGGGAGTCAATGATAGTGCAACAGCTAACAGAGGAGAATGAAAGAGGAAATCCTTTTATGCCCACCTCAAGTATCATGGGACAAGGGCAGGCAGGAGAGTATACTAATTTTATTACTGACTTCACTTTTTTCTTGTCTATCTAGGTCTTGGGACCATGAGGTAATCGCTTTTTATCAAAATTACAGTAAGCTAGTGTGAAAAAAGACACAAATTCTTACATAATATGAACATTTATTGTACCTAAATTATTTACAAAACAAACTGTTATTTTTAAGCAGTAGCACTGGCAGCCTTATCTTCCTTTGCTTTAGTTATCTGTGTATCTCTGCCCTCATACTTGTTGCCTTTGAGGTC
The DNA here is from genome assembly GCA_949316385.1 of Globia sparganii. Classification (NCBI taxonomy): domain Eukaryota; kingdom Metazoa; phylum Arthropoda; class Insecta; order Lepidoptera; family Noctuidae; genus Globia; species Globia sparganii. The sequence continues at coordinate 17,755,981 of OX438674.1, forward strand.
TATGGCAAAGTTGTAGTCTATGGGGTTTGCCAGAGCATGGTCAATGGCAGCATCGAGGGTCTCTGGTGTTATGAATGTTGCACTTAGTTCCTGAAAAAAATATTTATGTTTGTGTAATTTTCATAATCTGATTATGTAAAGATGCATTGTTGAATAGAAGGGTTAAAGGAATATTGACTATTAAATAACGGAATTTAGTGAATAAATTACCTTATATACAACAGACATTCAGTATGACAAAATAATCTTAGAAGTTTTTAATATTTATCTGTTGTAAAATATCATTGGTCAGTGCAAGCAAATGTGCCTATTCAAGGAGAATAAAAGGTTAAAAAAGATTTGTTGATGATATTGTATAATGACTGAATGATTACCTTCTGTAGTTTGACTTCCTCGGAAGCTATCGCGATCCTCTCCTTCAGCTTGCGATCTTGTGCCTCCATCCTCTTCAGGGCATACTCCTCAAGTGCAGCCACCTCCACTTTCCTTCTCTCCTCACGTTCCACGGCGACCTGCGAGTTCCACTTCTCGTTCAGCTCCACGCACCGAGCCCATTCCTCGGCCTCCAGGCGTTGAGACATCTCCGAACTAGCACTCTCTCTCGTTGACTGCTCTTTGATCATCTCCTCATGGTAGAACCTCCTTATAGCGCGCATCTGAGTCTTGTAGTTGTTGTGAAGACGTAGAAGCTCTAAACGCTCTTCTTCAGAAACAACGGGACGTTTTGGTATACGATAGACTTTACTTTTTGCGACTGGTAGCCATCGAGGTTTTCTGTGTGCCTCCGCGCATTGTACTAGCATGGGCCAGGAACGCTTTAGTAAAGAATTCTGAGATAACATTATTTATTATTTACTTTCCCGTTTTTGTGCAGCGACCTAACCTCAATCTTCTTCATTTGACGTTTGACAAATTGACAATTTGATGCACTGACTACGTCAGTGACTGACAAGCACAGCACAGCTGACGAGCTGACAAGTGACAACTGAGCACTTGTGTCAGTTTTGTCGTCTGTAGCAGCCTTAGACTATACATCATATGGACCCGAAATGTTTGACTATACAAAACCACAGTTGTACAAATATGAGGCTTATCGACGCCAGAATCATAAAAATATTGCCATCTCTTTTTAACTTTCTTAAATTTTGCATATGTGAAAAAGGATAACAGTGTTTTTGACAGTGACTATAATGGCAATCCTTCATTCCTAGCGTCACTAAAATACCTATTTGCGGCCGGTCGCCATTTTATCCTCTCACTGTTTGGTACCAAAGTTGGGTATGTCAACTGTCAAATGCTCTTGAGCTGTGGATATAATTTGTGAATTTTGGAGTAATTTGCTGTGTTATTGTGTTTGAACTCGGTTCTATAGTGGAAGTCGTCAGTAGCAAGATGCCCAATGGCAATATGTGTGGATGTGCCATCAAAAGAAGCAGAAATCACCCGAAAACAACCAGCACCAGTATGTGTACTTAATTTCAGCTGAAATATCATTAGATTTAGAGGATAAACAAAAGATTCTGCATTCGTTGAAGAGTTTCAACAGCAAAGCATTCATATTTTCCCTTTTCTCTTTATTTTCAAGTTGTATTTAATGAAATCATTTTCTTTGTTATTGTAGGGATAGAGTAGTGCATTTGACATTATTATATTTATCGATAAAGTTATTTTCATCATCTGCCTAGCCTTTTCCCAACTATGTTTGGGTCGGCTTCCAGTCTAACCGGATGCAGCTGAATACCAGTATTTTACATGGAGCGACTGCCTATCTGACCTCCACAACCTAGTTACTGGGTAATACGATACTCCTTGGTAAGACTGGTTGTCAGACTTTCGGGCTCCTGACTACCCGTAACGACTGTCAAAGATCGATAACGCTATTTTATGGTTCTTTATTGGTTGGAAACAATCGGTGTTGAAAATTTAGAGATGTCAACAAAAACAATTCATATTTGTTCTCTTCACTTTGAAGAATCTAGTTTCAACTGGACACTGAATAAAGTAATTGAGACAGAGTGGGAGATATCTCTCGCTTGTCTTCAATATCTAATAAAGCTTACTTATATTTTATTTGTTTCAGATTTATTAAGGACAAATGTCAAAAACAGCCCAAGAAGATAAAGAGACTTAATGAGAAATTTTGAATACAGACGAAAATATTATGGGAAGAAATCTCATAAAAGAATATCACATCGAAATTATCTGATCAAAATTGTATAGTTCAGAAATAAATGAGAGTGATTTGTTTGTTGTTGTTTTTTCCTGTTTGAATATAATTATATACTTAGATAATTATGTTAGTTCCGTCATTATATCCCGTGAAATTCAAATGTACACACATTTTTTCCAAATTGCAGTTCTGTTACAATTTTTTTATTATTATTCAAATTATTATCAATTATCATCAGCGGTCCATTGACGGTAACACCTCTTACGGCTTAGCTGTGAAAGATGGACGTACCTACAAATAACTTAAATGAAAGACCTAAGTTAGAAAACTTGGGGTATTTTTACCCGTAGATATTGTACCGTGAGTCCGTGACACTAAGAAAACATTCTCACAATCTTTTATCGATGTTATTTTATACAAATATCGATTAGGGGTTGCTCTATTAGCCGCCATTTTATCCTCTCAGTAAAGTGTAGGTATGCACGTTTTTCTTGTAGGTATGCCGGGTCCATGTGATTGGTAGGTCAGTGGTAGCAGCACAGAATACTTAATAGTACTTCGTAGTAGCAGTCTGTAGTTATTATGGAAATGCACGCGTTCATAATTTATTTATTTCTTTTCAATGAGGAAGTGCTTACTTTTGTGAGAGATTGGTGTCCATAAAAGGCATAAAACTTGAATTTTTTTATTATTATTTATTACCCCTAACACAGGTATGTGTTAGGGGTAATAAATAATAATAAAAAAATTCTCGCATTGCACCCAACACCGACCATAGTCCAATCCAACGAATAAATTAATTATAATAGTACAGTCCTTCCTTACTGATACCGCAGAAAATAAAATCAACCCATTTTACTTTTGGCTAGCATAATATTTTTATATTTTCTGTAATCTCATGTTACTAAACTAATAACCGTAGCTAACAACCGTCGATCAACAACCATTTAACTCGAATGTAAAACATTTTAGTCTATGGACTCTATGTCTCTATGGTCAAAATAAATGTCAAAGTTGTCGAAGTAGACCGTGAGCCGGGTTTCGCTGTTTACTGTTTATTTATCAAAAAATCAATGATATCAATAACTTGACTTGAGTATTAAGATGATAAAAATATCTGCTTTGAACGAAGAATCCGAGGAGGACAGCGGATCCGAAGAAGAAGTGACAAGAGAGGCGTCAGAACAGATAGCGTTGCAACAATACGCGAATGCACTTGAGCTTCAAAGAAAAGGTAATCTAAAAGATGCAACTCAGTTACTTAAGGACCTTCTCGATACAGAACTACTATATGATGTTAAAAAACCGGCGCAAGGGGAGAAAGTACAAGGTCCTTTGTTTAATTTAAAGTATTTATCGTATAAAAATCTGGCGACTATGTTAACTGCATCGGAAGAAGTAGATGCGGCTATTGAGGCGTATTGTGCGGCTGCAGAGTTAGATGATACTGACGTCACTCTGTGGCACCGCCTGGGACAGCTCTGTATGCGCGTCAAACGCTATGAAATGGCACTCCACGCTTTTCAACGCGGCGCGGACCTCAATCCTCGACACTGGCCTTGCCTCGACAAGATCGTCACACTGCTCCTCGGTCTAGACTACAAAGAGGAATGTATTTCAACCATACATGATGCACTACAATTAGACTCTGGATACTTGCGGGGCCTTGCTTACAGAAAACATATATTCACAGTCTATCCTTATATAAGAGACTTTATGGAATATCTTAATCCCATTTACAAATGGAATGAAAAAGAAGATGAACCATTTGATGAGGAAAAAGCTGAGAAACTCATAAAAGAAGCAGATGAGATCAATGAAATATTTCTTGAGCAACAGAGAGCTGAGCAATTTAAATATGTATTGCCGGAATTAAAGTTGGTCAAACCTATTACCAATCTAAGTTGGAGCTCAGTTGGAGACTCACTTGTTCACATGCACCACCATATGTCAGAGCATTACTATAGTCATGCCTGTAAAATCGAAATTATTTATGAGAAAGAAGATAAAGAAGTAATTATGGAGGTGTGTGAGGAACCCAAAGAAGTAGAACTAGAAGAAAACAAGATTGAAGAAGCTATTCCAGAAACTGAAAAGAATGCAGAAAATGTGTCAGAGAATGAAAACAATGATTTATCAGACAAGGACAAAGCAGCAACTGACACAGAAAAGATTGAGAGTGATGTTGAAATGGTTGCAGAAACTGCTGAGGCACCTGATAGCAAAGCAGCAAAGAAAGGTCCAGTTAGAAGGAGAGGTAGTGCACTCAGCTTTCTAGAAGTTTGGGCATGGTGCACCAAGAGAAGATCTGGACGAAAGAAACAAGTTGGCAAACAAGAACAAGATGATAACATCTATGACACTCTGCGCAAAATGGTGCCTGTTTCTTTAGTGCCAGAAATGGTTGAAAAGAAAGAAAATCAAGCAAGAGAGACATCTCCGGATACATCAGACATTGATAAACTATTTGAAGAGAAAGAAAAACTTGAAGAACGTAAAGAGTATTTTGGATCAGAAGATGAACAATATGATGTTAAGAATTTCATTAATCAGTATACAGAAAACAAAAGAGATATAATTGATATTTTGAAAGATTACCTGAATATTTTAGCTGCTAAGTGGAGAGAGAAATGGCCACAGGGCCTCCCAGAGGTATTCTTTGAAGCAAACAAATGCTATCTGAATCATATTGATGTTCCGACATGCACCAGTGATAATGATGAGGAGGTGCTACATTATACCACAGTCAACATCCTGGTAGAAGAGTTTTCAGTAAATGAGAAATTTAACACATCTCTAACAGATGACAAGCAGAAACACGATTTAAGTGTGATTGAAACTATCGGCATCATTTTGAGCTTGAAGCCTCATATTTTCGAAAGTACAGAGTGCTTAGAACTGACACTACGTTATCTGTGGGTGAAACTCCACATTCAATTGTTAAACAAAGTCAATGAGGTTGCTTTAGACTGCTTGTACCAGCTTCAGTATGAGTTTGAAGCCATGGGAGACCACCATGATACATACAATTTAAATGTTGTCAACTTTACATTTAAACCAACCATCAATGAGAATGAAGTTTTAGCTGGCATTACTTTCCTTGAGAGAAACAAGAAACTTTCCACTGTTATGGAGTCATATGAGAGAGGAAACTATGAAGAGGTGTTATCAATAGTAATTGATACTTTTGAACACTGCAAAACTATGGCTAGGAATGAGGAAGAGGTGTCTCTAGATTTTGCAGTTCATCTATCTGTTATATTAGACACTTACTGGGCTTTAGACAAGCCAGATGAATGCTTCAAATGGTCTTTGACCTGCTTACATGAAGCCCTAAAGCATTACTTCAGATTTACAACAGGATCTCAGGAATATGACAAGTGGACCCTTACAGTTGTTAAGATACTTTGTTGCATGGAACACATACTTACAACAGAAGGCCTGACATGTTTGGATACGGTGTCTCAAAAGGAACTGAGTCAGGGTCTAGAAGATCTGATCAGAGTGATTGGCCACCAAGTGGAGACAAATGCATCTGAAATGCCTTTTGGCACCGTCATCCCATGGATCATAGTGCATTACATATTGCAGAGAGAGGAGGATCAAGGGAGGGTTAGAGTAGAAAAGGAAAAAGTTGCGTGCGATGAAGTTCCTAATCCTTTAATGGTTTTATTTATTGCACATGAACAGCTGGGCAAGAGAGGGTGGTGTTGTAAGTCTGAAGCAAAACTACTCTATTTCACATTAGACACGGTGGTGCCGAGGCTGCGGTCGCCGTCATTGGCCAAGTCTCTAGATCAAGTAGTCCAGTATATGGAACAGTGTGTTTATTGCTTATTTGGACACCCTGGAAGAAAAAATAAGTTAAAATATCTTGTGGATCATAACGTTACGCCAGCTACTTTGGACTGGAAACGAGCGCAGCAGTTGTATGAAATCTTTAGACCTCCGATGTTACCAGCCCTAGAAGGCAAGCTCCCCGGCATTACTGCTGATACCGAACAGTTGTTCCAAAAAATACTTGCGCTGCTCCCTCCGGAATGTGATCCTCAGAAATACCTTCCAGAAATCAGCAAATTTATTAAAGGGTTGGAAGAAAAATTGACTTATACTCCATCACTAATACCATACAAAATGAAGGATATTTATTTTTTGCTGGGCGATTACTATTACAAAAAAGAAGAAATGAATATGGGTGTCAAGTTTAATATGCTAGACGTTGTCGTGAACAATGACAGAGTAGAATCGTGGGCAAGAATATCTTTAGCAAAAGCTGTAAATTTAGATACCATGCTTAGTTCCTGTAAGAACCTCATCAACTATGAACGAGAATATTTGAATCCTGCTAAATCTGTGCTACGATGTTTTAAAAGAACGATGGATTTGGATCCCACACTCAGTCACATGAGGACGGAATATGGAATGTTTGCATATACAGTCCAGTCATTTTGCTCTCGAGTGCTAAAACAGGCGAGCGAGTCATTGAGTATGGAAGACTTCGAGTCATTGGAGAAACAGAAGGAAGATATGCTAGATACGACTCAAAAATGTTTCATGACTGTGTTAGTTGATCTAAATAACAGTACGGATGATGATGATTCGTGGCAGTTTTTCTATATGTTAGGCAAAGTGGGTGAAAAACGCAACAAGCCACCATCTGTATACTTAGATTATTACATGAAGGCCGTGAAAAGTTTAAAGGAAAACGATGCAACATATCCTCTGAAAATTAATTACACCACACCAACCTATTTGTGCATAGAAGTGTTAGAGGTTCACTATCGAATTCATGCATCTATTTTAAAATACATAGAACAACATGAAAACAAGCCTATACCTGCCTCAGTGGGCAAGGTTTTCTCAACGTGCATTGAAGAGTGGAAGAATGGTCCTTTTGCTAGAAAATCTAAAAAAGATGGTGCAGCCGACATAGAAACGAACACAGAGCCGAAACCTGCTGAACCAGTTCACCCGGCAAACATTCTCAAGCGATCCATCAGCGACGCCGGTGAAGAGGAGTCTCATGAAGCCAAGCGATTGAAGATGGAAGCCGCGGCAGCTAAGATCAGGAGGTCCGCCTCCTACGACACGGAGAGAACGCCTAAAGAACAAATTGTGCAGGGTACAGAAGTGACTGACGCAAAACTAGCTGCGAGCGCAGAAGAAAATAAACAAGAAATCGTTGTTATAGACGAAAAGTCACCACAACCAACACTGCCGTCGCCCCCACCGCCACTAGAACCTGTTAAAGAAAAAACACCAGAAGTAGAAAAGCCTCCGGAAGAGAAAAAAGACGAAACGGATGCTGACAAAAAAGAAGACAGTTCGAGTTCGTCTTCCTCGTCATCGTCAGATTCCAGTTCCAGTGAGTCCTCATCAGACAGCAGCAGCGACTCCAGTAGTGACAGCGACACATCCAAGTCCTCGAACGACTCTAAACCTCTCACAGACGACGAAATTATGAAGATTGTATCAGCCTGTCTTGACGCGCTCGAAGACTGTGCGAGCCGCTTCCCTCCACACTACAAAGCCATATACAGGCTTGCTCACTATCACTTTTATTATAAAAAAGGTAAAGACATCGAGAGATGTCGAGATCTCATGTTATCCAATTTCACGTCAAGAGCGGGCCAAAAATTAGGAGGACTATTCAGCGAAAAGAAACCTTCCAACTTTTTCAACAACATATGGAAAATACGTTCACAAGAAGTGGACAGACCGGGCAGCTTCATTTTCCACATGAATCGCTCTGTCCTTCTCACTTTGGAGATATTGAAAGAGATAGACGATCACAAAACTCTTTTGGATCTGAGCTTGCAATTGCAGAGAACACCTGATCCTGATAAGAAGTACCTCCGTGACTCTGACCGAGAGGAGCTGGCTCAGCAAGCATTCTCGCTTTGCGTTCAGTCTCTAAAAGGACAACTGACCAAGTTCAGCCAGCAACCCGATTTGAAGAGCAATGAGGTGGAGCGGCAAGCGCTGAACAGTTTAATGTTGGATATTTACAGAGCGTACCAGAAAGTTCAGAAACAACCGAACTCTAAACAATTCACGAACTTACTAATCGAGGGGTACAAGCTAGTTACGAGTGAACCCATCGCTGAAAATAGCAATCTAGTCGACATCAGTATGAAATACTGTCAGAGGTTGATACAAAAACTGAAGCATGAAGCGACGATGGCGAGCTTGGATAAAAGTCAGAACGCGCAAAAGAAGCAAGCTGCTAAAGCTGCTATTGCTGAAACTGTGAAGGCGACTCCGTCCACTGTGACGAGTCTACCGAAGCCGGATCAGAAGGCGCCACAGCCTTCGACATCGACGGCAACGACTTCAAGTTTACCGAAAATGTCGGCCCATGACATGGCGGCCGCTTTCCAGAGCTTTATGCCGATACTGAACGATCCCGTACAACAGGCTGCAGCCGCTCTGTCATTATCTTACCTTTCTAATATAAACGCTCTAGCTTACGGTCCGTCATTGCAGACCGCGTTGCAGAGTACTCTGCAGAATTCGTTCCAGGCTGAATTCTACCGTCAGTTCTTAGGACAGAGCTTCTCGTCGTCGTTCATGCCGCCCGCTAAGAAGCAGAAGCGTGGTCCTAAGCCTGGTTCGGTGCGACCTCCGGCGAACCCTCAGATGAAGGCGTCGAAATCTTTCACTACACCAACAATGCCTCCAGTGAGCAAGGCTGCGCCTACGACTGTGAGCGCGCTTCAGAAGTCCAATTCGACTCCCTTAGCTCCGAGTATGGGGACGGTGCTTCAGAATCTGCCTGCCTCGATGACTGCCAACTTGTCCTCGTTCGGGGCGGTGCACTCGACGTCACACTCGGCACACACTACGTCACACTCTTCGCACACGACGTCACACTCTTCGCACACGATGCCTGCGCAGGCGCACATGTCGACAGCGTCGACTATGAGCGCGGCTATCCACACAAAGCCTCCGATGCCGCACCAACAAGTCAGCCCCGGGAAGACGCTGCAAGAGAAGCTGGCAGAACGACAGAAACACCTCCCGATATCTAAGAGCCATGAGATCAACGCTTCTATCAGTAAGTTGCCATCATCGCTGACCATTACCAAAACCTCGGTGCCTAAGAAAGGGATGAAGAAGCCCGACGCGAAAAAACAATTGCCTTTCACGGAGAGACCCAAACCTATCACGACAGATGAAGTTATAGTATTAGATGATGATTGAATTATGATTATTTATTTTCATCAATTAATGTAGAACACTAAAATGTATATCATGGACTTATAAATAACTTTAGATTCAATAAATGAAATACAATGAGATAAACGTATTTTAATTTATTTCTTATAAAATATTAATTTATTTTACTATTTACAAAATAATGTAATTATACCAAAATAATTGTAATATTACATTACGTTACATTTCTCACATAATGCTTTATTATTATTTTAATATCAGTGATCTTATGGAATCATTTCGAGGGTTTGCAATTTAGGGTTTTAGCAAAATCAGTACAAATGCTATAATTTAGTTTTTACCATACAAAATCTAATTGATTCCTCTTTGAAAAGCAACCACGAATACACATATTAACACACAACATTGACGCGTAAACTAACCACGAATTCAGTATGTGACCCCCTGGCGGAGACATTTTTCGTCAGTTCCATCATCTGCCTAGCCTTTTCCCAACTATGTTGGGGACGCCTTCCAGTCTAACTGGATGCAGCTGAATACCATTATTTTACATGGAGCGACTGCCTATCTGACCTCGACAACCGTCACTGGGTAATACGATACGCCTTGGTAAGACTGGTCGTCAGACTTTCGAGCTTCTGACGACCTCTAACGATTGTCAAAGATCTACGAATGACAGCCGGACCAAAGGCTTAACGTGCTTTCCGAGGCACGGAGGGGTCTTGGTATGTAAAGATGGTCACCCATCCACAGACCAACCGCGGCAATCGTAGCTTAACCTGATCGATCGACCCGTGCGGCTGTTATTACTTACCCAAAAGCCCCTTTTCGTCAGTTATTAAAAAAAAATGCCTTTTCATAGAAATACCTAGGCGGTCAAAATGTACTGAACAGCAATTTTTTTTAATAGCCGACGAATAGTCTCAACTCAGGGGAGTCATGTACTGAATTCATAGGAACAGCTTGTGCGTCCCTGCCACCTTGTTTTATTTTAACTTCGTGTGACATGACTATCTCGAACACTACCGCTCCGATGTCGCAAAATCTCAACAAAAAAAAAGTAACACGAGAAAAAGTAGTTGTGTCTCATTAGTTATTAGTGACAGTTGAGCTAATAACAACACAAGGTGGTTATTTAAGAGGGAATGCGGGTTGTCTTTTCTCCATAGCGACGCTCTCGCCTGTATTCTTTCTGGTTAATGACCATAAAGCAACGATTTTTTACACAATAATAAATATTAACTACTTGAATGTCCCTATGTATTCCTTTTTGATAGTACATTATTTTTATAAGCACTAGAACCCTAAAAAAATGGGCATTTAAACTGCTGTCAACAGAGGCCTAGTGTACAAATTTGAAAACGATTCATGAAGAAAGAAAAACATAGGGACACAGGATATATCCTCCTTATTGTTTATGAAATATAGAGGAGGAAATAGGCCATAGCCAAACCTCGAATTATGACTTTTTACTTAGGCTTTTTCAAAAGTCTCTCCGACCCATTTCCTCTTAATGGCATCCATCCCATTGATTAATTATATACTAATCTCTATCACACAAGATTCTCATACAAAAAGGTATACGTGTATTCAGTGTTGTATTGTCTCTCCTATCCTCGTTATTCCTCACCTTAAAATTATGATAGTACAGTATTTTCTATGTTATAACACTGCCAAAAACTGCATCACTTGTAAAATTAAATAGGACTCATTTTCAATTCTATTTTAGTTATGATTTAATTTGCATGTTCGGGAACACGACTTTTTCCCTGGTACCCTAATTATTTTTCTAAAATAAAAGTCCTTCACCAGAGTTACTCCTTATAACATCAGCTATCTGCCAGTGAAAGTCGCGTCAAAATAGGTCTAGCCTTTTCGGAAATTAACCGGAACAAATAGACAGACAGACAAAATTTTGTAAAATTGTTTTTTTTTTTTTGTTATAAGTTCCTAGTACTTTCACTGTCTGTTTGTATTTTGACATTACAAACAGACACTTAAGTTTTATTTATTTGTATAGATTTATTAATGTAAACTGCTCATGTATTTTGCTAATCAGTATATGTATGTATGTGTGCTGGCCATAAAGGACGAGACACATTAGCTCGGTTTTAACCTTCCGTTAATTGACATATCATCATCTGTCTAGTCATTTCCCAACTATGTTGAGGTCAGCTTCTATTCTAACTGAATGCAGCTGAATATCAATTTTTTTTTTACATGGAGTAACTGCCCACACGTAACTGCTCGTTCAGTCATTTTACTGCTTATAATTATTTAATTACCCATTAAATATTTTTTAAGACTCATTTTTATTTAGTTTACTGCTCAGTTTTTATTGCCGAACTTGTTAATAAACATGCATTTTGTAATTTTTTATTTACTAAACTAGAAACAACTGCCGCTTTGAATCAATGGCTTTTTCAACTAGTAGGTGATCTTTTCCACTAAAGTTAAGTATTGTATTATCTTGCTCAGTTTTTTCTCATCCATAACTAGTGAAAAAATAACTGAAACTCTATTTTTGGAACAATCAATAATTATTATTATTTGATTGAGTAGTTGAAATAAAGTCAAAAATTGTTTGGCAAAGAAAACTGCATTACTGCGCTTCGTCAGTTCTGTGCCGGCCCAACCAAAGCACTACATTTTCATAAGAAATCTTCTCCTACCCTCATTAACAAGTGATGCAAATGTTTTCTAGATCAGTGCAGTATCCTCATCATGTAGAAAGACATGAGCATTTCGCTGAGGTTCCAGCCCATGAGGATAGTGAAGAGGTAGGTCAGCACGAGGATCGGCAGCGGGAGCAGGAACACGCGCGCGTTGTGGAGCATCGAGAGATCTGAAGGATAAGAGAAAACGGGGATAAAAACAAATGCTAGTCTTGCTCGCAAACAAAGAGTTCCGTACTACCACAACTATTACTATTAACTCTTTGCTCACCCAGCACATATATCTGGATATCTTCCATGATAAGCAGTACTAAGTTTGTAAATATTTATATAAATATATAATAATATAATATAATATATTAAAATAATAATTAATATAATATAATAAATATATTTTTTTATTTTTTTTATTTTTTTTTTATAATATATTTTAATTAATATAATATATTTATATAAATATAAATATTTACAAACTTGGTACTTGTGGTATAAGTTTTTTTTGCGTCTTTTTTTTTCCTATAGTTTTGGCTACTAAAATATAAGTGACTAGCGGTCCGTGCCGGCTTCGCACGGGTGGAAAAAAAAGCCTATATTAATCAGTGATAATGTAGCATTCAAATGGTGAAAGAATTTTTAAAATCGGTCCAGTACTTTTTGAGCCAATTCGTTACAAACATACATACAAATCTTTCCTCTTTATAATATTCGTATAGATTTGGTCGTAAGCACTGTACACTTATCATCATCGTCTCCCTAGCCTGTCTGACCTCCACAACCCAGTGACTGGGTAATACGATACCACTTGGCAAGACTGGTTGTCAGATTTCGGGCTTCTGACTACCCGTAACGACTGTCAAAGATCTACGAATGGCAGCCGGGACCAACGGCATAACGTGCTTTCCGAGGCACGGAGGAGTCTCGGAAAGCACGTTACGGGGTCTCTATGTAAAGATGGTCACCCATCCACAGACCAACCGCGGCAAGCGTAGCTTAACCTGATCGATCGACCTGTGCGGCTGTTTTTATTTAGCCACGGGCCACTCACTGAAAAATTTTAACTGTCTACCCAAGTACCCAGTAAGGTTGGAAAGATACAGCCCTGTAATGGTCGGCCTTATCGCTTTCTGCGATCTCTTCCAGGCAACCTTGGAATAGATTTTCGTTTTTAATTTGCTAGTTTCACCTTCCTCGGCCACAGAAGGAGCATATTCCATATATTTCTTGCCGAGATAAAAAGTTATGAAACTCATATTTTAATGTGCATAAAGCTAGCCCCATTCATATTCACACCCGAATCAACAAATTTTCCATAATCTGAAAGTCAATTTGTATTTTAATTCTATTACAGTCAGAGCCAAAAATATGTACACACATAGAGAAATTAGAGACACTTTACGAAATAGTATTAATATTCAAATCGTTGACCGAACTGTAAGTGTTGTGAAATTTCTAATTACTTTATAATGTGTGAAATGAGTTTAATCGGTATTGTAGAGAAACTCACCTTAATTTTACTGTGTATCAGTGGCGAAGGGTGAATTTATGACAGAGGTAAGCCGGAGCAAATAAAAATGTCAATAAACCATTTCATTAAATTCCTATTTCGATCTACTTATCAGTAGCGAAAAATGACAGTACCAAATTCACGTAGGTAATGCTAAACAACTCCTTATAATAATATGAATTCGTCAGATTATTAATATCTGTAAAACCCCCTTTATTCCATAAACTACTGGAATCTGAGAAAAGTAAACACGACAACAATACATTTTATTTAATTTACAACTGCCAGCCAGCCGTATCGTAAAGAGAGACATTGAAAGGTTAAACTCATATTACAATACCTATTATTAAACTCATATTAAAATACCTATATCATCTGCAGAGTTTCGCTAGATAATTTAATTTGACCCTGTATACAATCTGTAACGGAAAAGGTATATACATACAAAGGGCACGCCTTCTTTGGATGATATCAAACGATATAGGAAGGGTTTTTTAATCCTATCGCTACATGTTCGGAAGTTATGAGATTTTTTAATACATTGATACCAGAAACCGAACTTTTGAAATTGAAATAAACACATCACTAGCACTAAAACAGCTGATCGGTGTCAACGAACTATTTGTAAGTAAAGATAAACCTCCTACTCCTGGTATTTCTGAATAAACGGTTCCGCATGTTTATTTTTTATTCACAAAATATTATTACTGACTTTTCCAAAACTTTGATTATGTTTGTGAACTAGCTACCTACAATACAATTAATTGGTCTAGGTATCAAAAGTTAACGAAATATTTAGATACCTGCTTGAATTGTCACGTATCATTTACACACTTGTTGGTTTTTTACGTGGTTGTCCTTTTGTAGAAGATTACTTTGTAGATAATTATTATCTACCTCGTAGTAATCTTCCACCCGCTACCCACCTTTCCATCATACCTACAATACAGTAAATACCTAATTCAAAAACAATATTCCTGTAAATTTCCTAACATTATTTCTAACCTTTTATTTTGGTGGCCATAAAGATGAACGATTTTTTGCTTTAATTCGATTTTTCATTCGATTCACAGATCGAATCCCGTGCTCTTCTTACATCGATCTTCTAAAAATTCATTCAAAAATCGTAATTAAAAAATTTTAAACAACATTTAACACACCTCTGTTTTGTGACATATTTACAGTTGCCAGTCAGGTAGGTACGTCAATAATATTTGATAACCTTTCCAGCGTAATTCAATGACTTTAATTCAGATGGATGACTAATATGTTTCAATCTTCGGACAAGTTAAAAAGTGTCGGCATACTTATGTAATTGATCTTGTTTGAAATAGATAAACCTACCTATTCGCTGTTTATGATTGTCAGCACAATGCTTTGGGCAAATATGAACTTGAACTATTAAGAGCCTTTATTTACACATACGATCCAAGAGATTCGATTCACGTTACTATTGAATCGATTTGCTTGAAGATCGCATTAAAACGATTTTTTCGAAAAATCGACAGCTTGTACAACCATTGAATTGATCATAAAAATCGAATCCTTACGTGCATCCTACCGGCAATTAATTGCTTAAATAAACATTATTATTTGCCATTAGTACTTAGAATAGGAAAAGGATTTAGAAACCATTTTTTTGTCCAACTGAACCCAAAACATCATTTCAATTCACCTCTTCGCAACTTATTCTTCTCCTAGTACAAATAAAATCACAGTGGGTTCCGTTCATAATTTTTAAAATAAGGTTATTTTTTTACTAAATAAGACGTAAATTATTAGCAACAAGTTAATCGTTTTTTTTTATTACAAAATAATACCACGCAGTCATAATTTTTGTGTGTAGAACTAACCGAAAGAATTATCGGAGTTCACGGTCTGTCGGTGCTGTTTGAGTGGTACATAGGTTTTATTAGTTTGAGCACGTTTAGTCTTTGTTATTATAATTCAAATAAGAAAATGTCGCAAAATTGCATCTAACTGTCGAAAGAAATTAATAAAAGTACTAGAAGCGCATGAGTAACAGGAATTGTTATTTCCGAATTGAATATCGTTTGCTCACAGAACCCTGATTACGTCGTTACACACACAATGTAACATCGATGTGTGTGTAAACCTGGGTTTTAGGGTACGTGAACCAATTGCAGTCCGTGTAGTTTCAATTACTCCTGGTAAATACAATTTTTATTTCAGACTCATAACGAGATAACGCGAACCCATATTATGATCTTTAATGGATTGAAATGAATGATTTTCCGGAGTTTTGGGAATTTCCGGGATTGCGGGAATATTCTAACGAGATAACCCGGAATGCAAGGGCAACTGAAGGAACAGGGTGGTATTTAGTCAGTAAGAGTCTAACACTTCCTTCAGCCTTCCGCCCCACCCAGGGCGGCAGCTGAGTCATAGATGATTTTCCCACCCAAAAAAAAAAAATGAATGATTTTTCAATTTTGAATTCGTAATTAGTTTGCTCGGTTGTGTTAGATTTACTTAAAAGTTTAACGGAGTTTAGTTGAAATTATTATTAGTATGTAAAATAATCTTGAATAATATTTTTAACAGTAGTGGACACTAATAGGGACAGCTACCCTATAGGTATCAAATTTAACGAAATAATATTTACGTACCAGGATAGCAGGGAATAGGAGCTTCATTTTTGTTATTGCTTTGCTCGTCGCCGTCAGTCGACATCTGTCCTGCGTCTAGTACACTCGTTTTTATCCCTATGATAATTATGCGCATCAGTAATTTGCGAGTTGCCCGAGAACTGTACCGGCGCCGTTTTATTGAGAGTAGACCAGATGCTGAGCGTCGATAGATGCCTTCGTCGGCATGTTTTAGTTTGATCTCGGATGGTAAATCGGCTTGGTGCCTCTAACCATAGGTAATCAGGTACCTATGGCGAGTGCTTAGCAACGACGGTCAGCACCCATAGTGCGTGTGTAGTGTACGCAGTGCAGTGTGATACAAATTAAAGTGCGGATTGAGGCCGCTTTCAGGACAATAACACCAGACATGCTACGTAATGTGTGTCCATGAACAAGTGAGCGGCCTTGTGCATACAATACCAAGGTCACCACATCGAACCCCATCTTTAAAAATGTAAGTCAATTTACTAAATTAAGCAAAGCTTTAAGATTTTACTGTTTACTCGGTATAAAGTAATAATAAGGGATGAAACTAGTTAACCTAGGTACCTTCCTAAACTTTGTTACGATTGTATACGTAAGTTTTGTTATTCCAGTTTTTACGTGCAATTTCTGGCTTAATATTAACGAGTAAACTGTAAATCAATAATTAGAATTACACATTAATTTTTACATCACGGTAAAGTACGTATGGCATATTGCGCGCGCGCGCGGCGGCGGCGGAATATTCCGTCAGTTGGCGCCGACAAACACCGCCTGCGCTGCAGTAGGCTACGGTACTAGGCGCGCAGAGTTACGGAAGAGATTTATCGTGATATTGGCAAGTAACTTAAAAAGTTATTGACCTACGTAGTGCGGTGACACGTTTGTTATGATTTGAATTTAAGAAACCAATGAAACCGAAAATTTGGTATCAATTCTTAGAGTATTTTATTTTGAGTTGAAACTATGTATAGTGACTCTATACCAGCTGTTATATTTACTGCATCAAGATAGCTATAGCCCAAACGATACACGCTGTATACAGGGTGAAATTGAGAACATGCGACAAATCGAAATGGGAGATTGTACTCATCATTATGAACTACTTTTACTATGGGACCAAACCTGAAATCGGGAAAAAAATATCAGCTGTTCCCTACATTTATGTTCGTATAACCCGTCATAATGTAGTGAACAGCTGATTTTTTTTTCACGATTGCAGCTTTGGTCCCTTAGTAAAAGTTGTTCATAATGATGAGTATAATCTCCCATTTCGGTTTGTCGCATGTTTTCAATTTCAACCTGTATAAAAAGCTCTTTTCTGTTAAACAATCTGTTGAAACTTTGAAATTGTGAGATATTAAATAAAGTCCTCCAGACCGTATTTCGGCCACGGCGGCCAATCTCAACGGCGACTAGCCTTCTGCGCGGGAGATAATATTATAATGCAGGCGTGTGCGCGCAGACACAGGTGCACTCCCTCTTCCCTCACTCTCATAGTACGACGGGACGGCAATCCGACACGACCGGAGAGAGATCAGGCGCAGGACCAACAGCTTAACGTGCTTTCCGAGGCACGGGGGTATCACACCGCCAACTTCCAAACTCCGGGCTGTTACTAAGAAATTCCTAAAGAAAAACCTCAATAACACTGCCCGACCCGGGAATCGAACCCAGGACCCCACGCTCAGCAGTCGCGCTTGCGACCACGAGACCAACGGGGCAGTTGAGATGTTAAATACACAGTATCTGTCAACATTCTATTACGGTGACAATAATAATCCATGAATCAAAACTTTTGGAAAAAAAAATCGTAAGTGTTGTCATATTTATGCCCCTGACTGTTCAATAGAAGTGATACTTACTGCTGTATCCCAAGAATGTGATGTACAGGTAGTAGATGATGGAAGCGAGCCAGAACGAGTTTGCGATCAGGCAGGAAATGAAACCGTCGCGGAATAATATGTCTGGAAGAAGAAAAATGTAATTTATTGGAATTGTATTAAGTATTTGGTGGTGGCTTTTGGCAATAGGAGTAAGTAGATGGTGTCAAGTTGCTGTTCTGATAAAGTTGTTCAGACACTAGAAAATATCTTTACCAACACCCCAATGGAGATTACGAAATCTCCCCTCTTCATCTATATTAGCTGAATATCTTCTCAAAGAAAACTTCAGTAAGTATATTCCAAGTTTTGAATTCAAGCCCATTTCTATAGTCACAATAAAAAAAAGCTTTCAAGTCTTAAAATCAAAAACACTGAAGGCTTATAGGCGATTACCGCTAAGGTTCTTGGAGATATCATTGACACAATTCCCTTGTCCTAACTGGCATAATCAATGTTTAGACAGTGGTGAGTTTCGATCTAATGAAACATAGTAAAGTAGTACCAATTTTCAAATCGGGTAGTGATCCCTCTAATTAAAGACCAAAATCTGTTTTACCAGCATTGAGTAAAATCTATCAAAAAATCACGCTAAATCAGATGTCACATTTTTACTCAAATGGGATTTTAAGTAGTCGCCTGTTTGGTTTCACGAAATGAAGGTCGACGACTGACGCGAGAGTAAAACTTATCAATCACATTTTGGAATCCTGGGAGATGTCCCAGGATGCTATTGGTATTTTCTGTGCCCTCTCAAAAGCGTTTGACTGCGTTGACCACAATACACTGATCTGTAAATTATACCACTACGGGATTCGTGGAGAAGCCGCTGATCTTGTTCTTCTTCTTGTTCCTTTCTATCAAACAGGCAGCAAAAAGTAAACGTTAACGGGGTGACGTCTTCGGGGTCTTTAGTTACGATGGGTGTGGGTCAAGGTTCAATTCTTGGCCCTTTGCTATTTCTAGTTTATATTAATGACCTTCCTTACATGACGGCTAACTTATCGGATATTTTTATTCGTTGATGACACTTCTTTTATTTTTAAAATAGATAGAAAAGATACTGATGTGTTACAAGTAAACGATAGCCTGGCTGTTCTTTCGAAATGGTTCCCAGCTAATAGTCCTTTACATATTGCGAACAAAACTAAAAGTCTCAGGTTCTCATTAGTAAATGTTTCTCGCACACCGCTCAACGTCTTACTGTCCAACAGAGAGCGCGCAAAGTGTAATTCGCGTTATCGCGACAATGTAGCCTTAGCATGCGTAGACACACTGTGCTAATATAGTTGTGGACCATAGTACTTACTTTCAAAGAACACGATCTGGAAGAAGTGCAGCAAGGACAGCGGCGGGAAGAACGCGTTGATGTGCACGTCGAACGCGTAGCCCCACTCCACGTCCGGCCCGTCCTGGTCGCGCCGCAAGTACTTGTTGCTGACGTACCTGTCAATTATGGCATTGTAATTAGTTATTACAGTAAAGTTCTTAGTGCTAGAGGAGCAACATACGTGTAATATGGGTACACCTCTAGCTAACACTTGGGGGATGAAAAAAACGGCGGGTTGTTGTTATTAATACAGTCATTAATGGAAAGAGAAAAAGCGGTATCACGAAAGGTGATGCAATCATATTATTTGGTTTTAATAAGTTTTTTATATTTTATTTATCTTTTTGATAGATTCTTTTATATTTTGTGAATGTGAGTTTGTTGTAGGCCTTGTAGACTGTAGATTTGTAGACGATTGTCTATTATGTTAAGTACCTGGTACTTGTATGACAGACCTATACTGTAGGTACCTATAATACAGTAATTTGAAACATTGTAAAGTCAATTAATTTTCAAAGAGTAACCGTGGGAGTTTATTGCCGATTGGAACTGTGCACCTAGCTGACATTTCATAAGCGCCCTTGTAGGTTTATGTGGAAGGAGTGAACGGGCTAAAAAAAATTGTCATCAGATTACGACATGCACTAAGAAAATGCCAAATGATACAAACTGCTTAAGCCGCATTAATCCGACAAATATTTTCGTGTCCATTTCACCAAGGTCGTATATTTACGATCAAATACCACAGCTCGTTTAGTCTGCTTTTTTATTTAATTAGGCTGTATTCTATTAGGTATTTATTTTTCGAATCACTGTGCCGGGCGCGGGGGCACGACAATTGATATGAAATCGGGCGGTTAAAAGGTTAACAGCACTTTAAAATGCGCCATGGAGTCTTGGGTTCGATTCGATTTCCAGTTCGCTAGTATGTTTTTAGGGTTTTTCCAATTGGAATCTGTAGCAGCGTGGAGAATTTCCCAAATTTGTGCTTGGTTGATGGCAACAGGCACGCCCCCTATTATATGGGACTTAAACATAACTGTTGGTCTGAAATGTTGGTGTGCTACACACACCTCCATAACCCTTCAGGGGTTACAGGTGAGACGTTATCAAAGTACTTACCAGAGTAATGTGGATACGAGAACACCAGCTCCAATAAAATCCACAAACACGACAAACAGCACAAATAGCGCCACCTTCGCAGCAGACAAGCTTAGTGCCAGCCCGAGACATATTGACGATACTGGAATATTACAAACAAAGATATTGTCACAGTTCCATGGTTTCTAATAAAAAAGGCTACACCAGCAGATGTTCAAGAATTAAATAGTAAATCTTCAATTGTCCAATCTTTTTAGGACTTATAATATGCCATTTGGGATTGAAACACTAGGACAGTGGGTACTCGGATTCCATGGGTCTGAGTGCCCTCATAGTTTTCCGAGACATCGCCAAGCAGTTGCACGACTTTTCACGTCACCAGAGAGCTGGCCTATTTTTCGGCCAAAAATCAGCATTACCATACAATGTGCTGCCAGCCTTTTGGGCACTTTTCCTGTTGATAGTGATGTGGATGAATTCGAGTCGCTCCATGTAAAATACTGGTATTCAGCTGCATCATAGACTGGAAGCCAACCCCAAAATATTTTGGAAAAGGCTAGGCAGATGATGAGTGATGCGGATGAATTTTTTGATGCCCTATGGTTATTTCAGAAATTGGAAAAGTACTTAATCAAAACATTGTTTTTTGTAAGCCTACAGTGTCCCACTGCTGTGCCAAGGCCTCCCTTTCATCATCATCTGCCTGCCTTTTCCCAATGTATTGTATGTTTTCCCTATGTTGGGATTGGCTTCCAGTCTAACCGGATGCAGCTGAATACATGGAGCCAAAGCCTTCCTTTATTCCTTGCACTTCTCTCTCAAACTCTGGCCAAGTTTGACCTATCAAACTAGTACATAATATTAAGAGTCTGGCATGATATTTTATTGGTTTACATTTCAATTAGTTTGACCCATTTAGATTAACAGTATAACAGAATAATGTTACTAAAGGAGCTGGTATCTATAGATTGTTGATAAGATTACGTATAGCGTGTTTACTGTCAACTGTAGCAGCACATTTTACACTGAAACCTACAAAATAATCTATGGTTGGTTACAGGCATAAATAGGTACTGTTCATTGTTCTATAATTTTATTTGCACTGTCAATAAAGTTCCGAATTAATGGTTTCATTGATTTCTTTGGGCTTCAATAAAAAGATAAATAAAAAAAAATAAGTGTAGATAAGAAGGTATCACATATTGGGGTGTGCTAACACTTCTTAGGCATAGGCAAAACAGGTGTGATGGTGTTGGTAGACAATATTAGGATACTTACAGAATAACCATACACTAAGTAGAACTAGGAATGCTGGATCATCTCTGGCAAACTGTGACTTTGTATCTGAAATTGAAAATAAGTCTATAATTATAAGAAATAATAAAAAAAAATCTTGGAAAAAATAGTACTGACTAAAATTTATTATACAGAGTTTGACTATACAGAGTTTAACTATACAGAGGTTTACAGAATGATTCAACTGTGATTGATAGTGTATTATGCTATTAGGGTGCAGTGGCTTCAAAGCCAAAAACAACCATGTCAGACCCTATCCAACAATTTTCTCAACATTTATTGTAAATCCTGTTTTGTTTTGAGCATAGTTTTCTGACCTTTGAAGTGCGTTTTTGAGACACATATAAAATTGTGTTGTACAAAGAGTAAGCAGGTTCATCAAACTTTCTTATCATAGTTGTGTACAATAAGGCCGCCACATTTATCTGCTAATAGTTATTTAATTCTTACAGGATCTTGCATCATAGCAGAAGACCTAAACTACTAAAATGCACTAGACATTTACACTGTACTTACGTTTTCTATAATTGAAATTCCTAAACACTTTCTGTGGCGCAACAAACAGGTACACCATTTGCCATGCAGCGAATTCAAAGTCCATCTGATTGAATTGGAACAGTCTTCTGATGTACTTGTAGCGCTTCACCGCCGCGCTGGCCGTCGTAGGCTGGTAATTAGCCGGCGCTGGCAAAGGAGACGTACTCCTTGGATAGTTACTCAACCCAGGAGTAGGCGACGTCGAATACTTCATTTTAAATAGATTTTGCTACCCAAAATTAGCACAATCACGTCATTAAGGGTTTCAGGAAAGTTTAATATGTATTGCTAAGGCTGTTTAATAGAAATTACAACATGTTTATTTATTTTAATCAAATAAAAACGTAAGATCAGGTCACGGCGTAACGTCAATTTATTTAACCGAAAGGTAAACGTCAAAACGTCACTAACGTCAACGTCATTGGTGAGTTTACTCTTTCTCTCTTTCTAACGCTTATCTATAGAGAAAGACAGCCATAGTTTACATGTTTAAATTATGAATATTTTTCAAAGATGACGTTTAACTTTTTACATTCGGAAATCAAGATTGCGAACCGAACCGTAAACTATGTGCACTAATACTACGACCAGAAACAAAATGAAATGAAACGAAACGTTATTCAAAATATTTTTACTGTTTCAACAGGATCGTAACAAAATTAATTCCTTGGCTCTAACGACGGAACGAAATCCTAAACTGTTCAGTAACAACAATATGTAACTCAAGTCTCAAATAACAATAACTCGTACGCACATAATATGCACTTCTGTGAGTGACGAATTCACAATTCCTAAAACTGTAGGTATGTGATTTTTGTTTGTCTATGTCTTAGTAAGTCGTTGAAGTGCCATTTTAAATAAATAAAAAAAAACACATAGCTACGTAAAATTCCAGCTTTTGAGCACGTGAGTGGGCCATATGGCCCATTATGATAATGCTTAGTGGCAATGGCTCTTATCTCCTGAATAAATGAAAATAATAGGAGCGTTTTTCCTGAAATAAAACGCATATTAAATTACTTACCTAAATTCGAAGCTTAATTATTTGAGATAGCAACACTGTGATCCCGCTTGTTTCCCTACTCTTTCTACCCTATATATCCGTCTCTTTCGCACATCTCCCCACCCTTCACCTCTCTTTCACCACCTGGTGGGGCTCGTCGCTAACAGCGTTCGAGTCTCTTGCTCATTGCGTTGAAAATCAACAGGCAGAAATTATCATAAGCTTCGAATTTAGGTAAGTAATTTAATATGCGTTTTATTTCAGGAAAAACGCTCCTATTAAATAACTTGACCGTAAATTCGAAGCTTAATTATTTGAGACGTGTTTGTTATCGCCTGGTGGTGAAGAACGCCAATGTGAAGATGATCAAATTTATGCATAGATAGAGTTTATTGTGTATGGAATATAAGTTTTGAAATGTGTATATTCAGTGTATTCAGTATATTCAGAGGTGAGGGGAGTTATATTAATGATTAAAATTAAAATTCATCTTGGAAAATAATAATATTTTTTAATTATTAGTCATAAAATCAGAAAAATAATAATAATTCACAATTATTATCAATGAAATAAAGTTATGTAACAGAGTAAATCAAGCACTTGTAAAAACAAAAATAACGGCCTTCCTTGAGAACTTACATTTTATGGTTTAGAAAAATATTAACTATTTAAATTTCTATACTTTTTAATAATAATAATAATTACAATTCAAACTAATCACTGCAATCAATTAACAGGATCAAATAGATTAACAATAGTACCTGAATTAGAGACGGTTGGCATAACCTGGCGTTTGTAATATTTCATAAAAGTATTTTCAGCTCTCCAGTTACCTCTAGCTAAAATGTTTTCGATTGGGAGATTTTCGGACCAATTTTTGGATGCAACCGCGGACCTAAAACTACCGGGGGTTGCTATTATATTAGCTTCTAATAAAAGAGATCTAATCCAACCTGCTATTACTGCTCGCGAGGCTGGCCTTGCTTGACCTCTAATATTTATAAATAAATTATTGCATGAGGCCATACTTCGTCTATTCTTGAGAATATCAATAGTTTGTTTTATCCAATATACAGGGTCAAGATTCCTGTTATCTGGGTTTTTTGTTAATTTCCAGCCCGATTGCCTATAAGTTGCAGAATCGGTCTTGGATCCAAAAACTGGCCAAAAAACTATATTATCAGTAGACATAATCAAATGTTCTGAATCAACGTTGAGCAGAGTCAGGTCGTGTATTCTTCTGCCAGAACAAAGAAGTAATAATGCAGCTGTATGTCTGCATGTTGCAAAAATATTGTTTGAATCGATTGAACTATTTTTTAAATGAGATACAAGATCATCAATATTCCATATAGAGGGTCTGCTTGCTACCGGTTGTTTGAGAGCAATCGACTTAAGAACATGCTTAACTAAGGTATGAGAACTTAGAAGACCGGCTGAATCCGCATTACACAATGTAGAAACTACAGACTTATACAAAAGGATAGTTTTGAACGAAAGTTTGTCAATTAAAAATAAATCTGCCAAAAACCGTGCTACTACTGAGCCCTCTGGATTAACGGGGTTAATTTTATGCTCTCCCGCCCATTTAAGCCATCGTAACCAAGCAACTTTGTAGGTCTTACGAGTTGAATTCCGCCAGGATGATTGTAATAAACTGATTTGACCAGAATTCCAGTCTAATAGATTTTGATCCCACCCCCACATTTCCATACCTCTAGAGTTATATCTTGGACTTTGGGAGGTGGAAGCCCCGTTGACGTGTCCACTAGGTAATGACTGAGGTTCCGTATGGTGAACGGAGCTGCTATTGCTCGTGCTTTCAGGTCTCCCCTCCAGAACACTCGGTCCCATCGGGGAACTACCAGGAGGAAAATTCCGGAGGCTCGATTGAGATGCGCTAGTACTCTTGGCACGAGACAAGGTGGTGGGAATATCCACGCTAGTCGGAAATTCCAGTCCATTGAAAATGCGTCGTGATGAATTGCCTGTTTGTCGTTCATATCTAACGATACATAGTTGGCAACGACATGTGCTGTTTCTGATGCAAAAAGGTCTATCACAGGGGTCCCAAATTTCCTGAATATCATTTCTGTGCAATGAGGTACCAGGTGCCATTCGACAGCGCTTCGACGCCGAGATAGGCGATCGGCAAGAATATTGAATCTGCCTGGTAAATGAAAAACTTTTAGAACGATGCAATGTTGGTCCAGAATTTTGAATATCTCCTTTGTAATGTTCATCAGAGGCTTTGATATCGTCCCCCCCTCGTTGCGAAGGTAAGCAACTACTGTTTGGTTGTCGGACTGAACTAAGACTGTAGAGCATCGCAGGAGCTGACAATGGCCTTGTAGGACTTTTAAGATGGCCAACATTTCTTTTTGGTTGCAATGCAATAGAGTTTCCTGCTCGTTCCATGATCCTGACAGAGGCCGATTGTCCAACTGTGCGCCCCAGGCTAGATCGGACGCGTCTGTTGTTAGGAAATGACTCGGTGGTGCAATATGAATCGGTGACGAGGCCTGGTAATTTTGTAGCCACCACTTCAGATTTGTCTGTGCTTCTGCTGGCACAGTATGTAGCTCCTTTGACGATTTTGGAATTGAATTTAGGAACTCTAGCAAACTCCGATGATTTAGCCTGCCTTTTGGGACTGTAAAACTGGCAAAATTTAGCAGGCCCACTAGGCTTTGGAGTTTCTTTAATCCCACTCTGTTGTCCTTCAGAATTCGTGACAACTTGGTCAAAAGACTGTGATATTTTTCTAATGGAAGCCTTTTTTGATTGAGCCAAGGGTCCCAATGAATACCTAGATATACTAGATTCGTTTGAGGAGTAAGCTCGGATTTTGTAAGGTTTACTTGCCAACCTAGATACTGTAGTCTTTTTATTACCAACTGAACTTGCAATCTGAGGATGTCCATATTCTGATGTGCAATCAAAAAATCGTCCAAATAGACAACGACGCGAATGCCTTCTTGTTCTCGCAAGGTCTGAGCGATCCAATTGGTCAAGGATGCGAAAACCTTTGGAGCTGTACTCAGTCCGAACGGCAGGCATGTCATTTGGAGTAACTCTCCGTCGTAAATAAGTCGGAGAAAACGTCTTTGGGACTTGGTAATTGCCAAATGAAAGTATGCCTGGGAAAGGTCTATTTTGCAAAGCCAATCCCGAGGTTGGAGAAAATCCGGTATCCGAAAGATGTTTATGAGTTTGAAACGATCTGTAAGAACAAACTTGTTTAGGGCTTTCAAGTTGAAAATTGGCCGAAAGGAACCTTCGCTTTTCGGAACCAAGAAAATTGTTGATAGAAAGCTTGGGGATAAATCTGCAATCTCGAGAA
Organism: Globia sparganii; assembly: GCA_949316385.1. Lineage (NCBI taxonomy): Eukaryota > Metazoa > Arthropoda > Insecta > Lepidoptera > Noctuidae > Globia > Globia sparganii. Next base: position 17,782,635 of record OX438674.1, read on the forward strand.
CACCCTGCATTTTCATTTGATTTACGAGCACCGTCATTTCTGTCGAAATGGGAATAGCAAAGGTACTCTTTTTTAAATTCGGTACAATTAGCGGAGGTCTTTGAAGAAATGGTATTCGATAACCTTTTATTATTTTTATAAGGACTTTCGGAGCTCCCAAGTTCTCCCAATGATGAACAAAACGGGATAGCTGACCGGCTTTGAACTCGGTGCTCCTGTGACTCGAGTCAATACCTTCGGTTTTTAAAATTGTCATTTTTTGAGGCACCGTTGGATGCACTCTGATTTGTTGTGTTTTTGAAATGGCCATTGACAGACCGGTGTTGGTGTCCAGCTCGTGTTCGAAAGGAACCCCTGGTATTGGATGTCCCCCGTCGACCCGTGTTGTTGTTTCCTAGATATCCCTGAGGATATTGAGAATAGCTACCTCTCGGAGGAGCATTGTGTCTTGGATGTTCAGCTTGCGCATGACAGCATCCAGGTATGTTAGCCTGTGTAGGCTCCTTGTAATACACCGCTCCCTTCGGAAAGCGGTTGTTAGGTATAGATCCTTTAGGGCTTGCTTGGGAGACAAGGCCAGAGTTGTTTGATTTTGGTGGAAAAAATGCTTTCTTAACCCCACCGATCTTTTCGAGAGCAGCCGTGAAGGAGTCGGCATTAAAAAGATGTTGGCATGAAGGCGGAATTTTACGTAAGGTCGTTTTTATAAGAGGGTCTCGTATGAACTTCGTTATGCCGTCACGTCTCATCTGAATTATCTCGGCTCTGTGTCCGCATAATAATTGCAGCAAATCGGATGATACTTTATGTACATCACCATTTAAAAATAACTCAATAATCTTTCCTTGTAAATTTTCAAAGTTCAAATCTTGTTGATCTTTTGCCCACGTCAAAAAACTTTTGATAGTTTCTTGCAGAGCTTCTCTAAATTTCAATAAACAGAAGGTTTGAGCAGCATAGGCCCTATCCACTTGAGCCAACTGTCGCGATGCCTCATAGGCTTTGATTTCGTCGTTAATTTCTAACTCTACGAAACCTGGAGAATGATTATATATTTTTTGTGTTTCGGCATAACGAACTTCACACCAGTGGCTATTATCAAAATGCTGAATACTGTTTAAGGTAGTTAAAAAGTCACTAGGGGCTACAGGAACTGACGGCTCCTTTAATTTAGTCTGAATAGCAAACTCAAAAGAAGATTCTTTTGCAGCTTCACTAAAACTACCCACACTTTCTTTATTATCAAAAAATAAATCGCGGCTTTCGTTCAAGTCTATACACGATTCATTACAAAAATCCACAGGACCGGTAGGATTACAAGTATTATTATGTGCAAGTAAATCACGAAGCTCACCTAGTTCCCTGGATAATTTATCGTACCTACTACCCGTACGTCGAGAACGTTTGGATTTTCTATGACGGTGGCGCCTTGCACGTCTTCGTTTGCGGCTTGTCGAGTTACCTGTACTACTCGAGCTCGATGAGGTACTAGAATTACTCGATGAACTGCTAGTCGATCTGTGGCGAGACGTTCTCGGAGCCACTGACGCTTTAGCAGGATTGATTTCAGAAGGCACAGCCTGGTTATTCATCCTAGTACACAATAAATCGAAAGAAATCCGCTATAGAAATAATTCGTCACGCAATCAGAGAATTTTTTGGGGAATATAATAAAAATCTGAGGGTAGACAAAAAATAAAACCTTATAATAAAATCATACAAAAGATAAATTAGCAATGATCGCCGACCATTTGCTAGATTATATTATAATGTAGAAACGAACAGTATAACTGTTACCTAGGAATAATAATTGAATAAACACTCACATGTATGATGTTTACAGCTTTTCTGATACGTATTTAAAACTCAAATAGAATTCAGTTATATTCTTTAGGGAAATATGTATAGGTTCGTGATCGAACCCTATGCAGCGGGAAACAGAACGCCAATGAGCAAGAGACTCGAACGCTGTTAGCGACGAGCCCCACCAGGTGGTGAAAGAGAGGTGAAGGGTGGGGAGATGTGCGAAAGAGACGGATATATAGGGTAGAAAGAGTAGGGAAACAAGCGGGATCACAGTGTTGCTATCTCAAATAATTAAGCTTCGAATTTACGGTCAAGTTATTTAATAGTTATTACGTAGTCAGAATATGAGAATACACCTACTGAGCTACTAGGTACTATTGTGACATTGATGTGATTATTGTTTACGATTTTTAGCTGAAATCTACCACAGGGAATAACTGACAAACAGGATAAGCCCGGGCATAATATAGCAGATTGAGTTTTAAAGAAAGATTTTTTACACGGGTATGACTGATTAATGACATACAAAAAAGACGTTCTGCAAAGACGAACATTTTTAAAACTCCTGTATATTACGGCTGCAAGGCATGCGCCTTGGAACTTGTTGCTTTGATATTGTGGGGTGTAATCAGGTTTGAAAAAATAACAGAAAAACTATGTATGAAATAGTATTTTAATTCATTTATCTTAAAACTAACAGTCAGTTATAAAATTATCACAATGATTATTACAATTTACATCCTAATTTAAATTAGAGAACAAGTTTTAAATAAAACTAGGTCGAGTGCAAAAGATTTCAAGTGAAATTAAATAAATTATTGTTTGAATTTAAATATTATTTTACTTACATTCAACTAAACGTATGTATTATTATGAGTTCATTTGGTAACATTATCGGAGATGGTAGAGTAGCACAAATTATGATATTTTCACTATTATTTGCCTTTTAACCACCTACGTCGGATAAATCCGACAAATATTTTCGTGCCCATTTCGCCAGGGTCGTATATTTACGACCAAATACCACAGCTCGTTTACTCTGTTTTTTTTTAATTAATTACGCTGTAGAATACAGCGTAAAGAATAAAGATAAGGTTAAAAAAAATCGATTCACTGTAGGTACTTACCTACAAAAAAAAAAATCGAATCACTGTGCCGGGCGTTGGGGGCACGACATCTGATATAAAGTCGGGCGGTTAAAGGGTTAGTACTATTCTAAGCCTGAAAAAGGCGTAGCGACTGCATTTTATAACGGTATTTTTTTCAACTTATAAGTTATAAGTTTTTGAGTTACATTTATCGACACTCAAAAAGTTGAACATTAATTACCTACATATTTCCAAAATGGCTATATCTATGAACTAGAACATAATTTAGATAAACTTACTAACATTTTGACTGTAGGTACTTAATCTAAGTTCCCATAAAAGAGCCCTCTTCTTCCTGCTACATAATTGTACTCCGCGCGACAGCCACTTCGGTTTTTTAACCATACTTATTTTGATTACAATAGTCGGAAAACATAAGTCATAAAACAATTTAAAAATGTCAATAAAAGCATTGTATGCTACATTAGGGTCATTTGTGTCGTACATTTCTGCAAACGATAGTTTACCTAAACATTCTTTAAACTTAGCAATATTCTCTTTGTCATAGTCCCTTCGTGTTATGTACCAGTATTTACCAGTGGTTAATTTACGGACTGGGCATTGAAGCAATTGTGCTGTGTGATCAGACAACGCAAAATCCAATACTTCGGCTTTACACGAGTTACTAAAATTGTGCGCAAAGTTGTCTATGCATGACCCACTAGCCATTCGAGTCGCTTGTTTAAATACCAATTTTAAATTAAAACTTAGTAGCAAACATTCAAAGGAAAGAGATTGATTATTTAATTTAAGCATGTCAATATTAAAGTCACCAGCGATTACAATTTTCTTTTGACGTGAGTTTGATATCTCTAGTAAAATAGCTTCAAGTTTATTCAGACAATCGTTTAAATTGCTTACATTTGGCACTCTATAAACACACACTATTATTATCTTATAACAGACAAGTTCGATAGCGCAACATTCAAAAACGCCTGGACACGATATCTTAGCAATTTTAGGCAGTTCCTTCCATTGATACCCCTTTTTGACCAGGATACATGCTCCACCTCTTTTTGCTTCAGTTCTCCCGTAATATGCAGCTAAACAATAGTTTGATACATTCAATTGATCCTCATGACCTTTCATTACAAAATGTTCAGTAATACATATCACATCTACACATACATTTTTTTTTTTCAGACAGGTCATTTAAACAAACAGTAAGAGCATCTGATTTTCTTAACAATCCTGCAATGTTTTGGTGTAATATATTAAGATACTTATTGGAGAAAAAACAGATCGCTTGTGTTAGTTTTGGAACAGAGAGAGGGAGAACTGTTGTGATCTATGATACTGTGATTATTTTTGTTCCAGTCGTTATACTTAATTATTTCAGTGCTGAGAATATATTTTATATTTTGGAATATATTTGTCATGCCATTATCATTGACAGACCTATTGACTTCAGAAAACATTTGGAAGTTCCAAGACAAATTTAAATTAGAATCAACCAACCACGCATAATTATGTGTACAATTATCCAGATATAATAAGTTATTAAAGGTTTCTATTCTACTGTTAAACATAGTTGCAAAATTGCTTAATTTGTAAGTGGGTAGACATAATATAATATTCGTGTATTGCATTTTTTGAAGGGTTTCTCGTATATAGACTGTTAGATCCACATAGTTACTAGTACGCCGAAAATCCTCTTCACCAATGAAGATAATGCAGTAATCATTCATTGTATAATTTTTAAGTTTCACCTCGATGTTACTAATGAGGTGCTTTATTCCACAGTACGGAGTTAAGTAATGGCAGATTTGAAACTCAGGGAATGTGTTTGAAGCAATCGTTAAGATCTTATTTGCTTTGTCAGTACTTATAATGGATATTTTCTGCTTTTCTTGGACAACATTGTTTGTGTGATATACGTGTACATGTTGTGCAGTTCCAGTTGATACTGCGACAGGTGCAGTGGATATATCGCACCTTCGGTAGAACAAGGGCACAAATGTATCCCTTCCTTAAAATTAAAATTAATTGAAAAAAAACTAAAAGTTCTTAATTCTTGTTAACTATACGCCTAAAAAGGATATAGTATATAGTTTATATCATGCAAAGAAGAAAAACTTTCGAGCAATATTAACAGAGCAAGACCTCACTGAATGCAATAAATATCTTAAAATAGCTCTCCTGTAAAATAGCAAAAACTGCAATTATGCCCTTGTGCTACCGAAGGTGCGATATTTGTCTGCTGGGTACATGCCTCGCCAACAGGTTTAGGTAACTTTTTAGGGGAATGTCTAGGTGTTGTTGGTTTTGAGCTTATATTTGGAGTATTTAGGAGTTTATAGTCATCTTTTTCAATAGTCTGTGTTTGTTTCGTCTTAACATTTTTTTTAGGTGTCGTTAGTGTAGTCTTTACTTTAATTACCCCTGGACTGTTGACAATTTTTTTATACATATTTTTTTTTTTGTTGAATTCATCATTTAATTTCTTTAAATTGCTGTTTTCTAATGATAATGATTCGATTTCTTTATGTGCACTATTAAGTTGAGCAGTCAGTCTGGCGATCTCATCTTTTAATTGCTTTAGTTGTGGAACGTCTTCGTCTTCGGATATATCTGGCAAACTACTTGTTGTACAATTCAAAGTTGGTGATATAATGTTACTTTCGTCATCAGTTGGTTCCGATCGTGTCCGGGTCCGTCGAAAAGTTATGTTTTCTAAGAAATTCATTTTAAAATATTACAATAAACGTTCAAAAACAATCTTCCTATGTGAGGTTCGAACTCGCGTCTCGTTGATGATCGTTTCAATCAGGTGGGTCGTTATACCGCTAAGTCAACTGGTCCATAGTTATTTTGACAAAATTGATGCTTACTATGTGTTATTAAGTATTTATTGTTTCTTTGCCAATAGATGTCTCTAACTTAAACGTTACAATATTAATCTTTATACTGTATTCTGCAGCAGCCAGTTGGAGTAATGCGTGACTCTGGTATATACGCCAGGGTACCCTGGCTCCCCGCACTTGTTTCCGAACGAAACTACGCCGATCTGCGTCCAGCGACCGCCCACTTGCAACATGAGGGGGCCGCCGGAATCACCCTGGAACATATAAGATCTTGGTTTTTGAAAAAAGTTTGAAGTTTCTTGTTTTGTGGGATTTCGAAAGCAGGTACTCCAACGACTGAGGTATAGTCGCCGGCACGTAACTTGGCAAGGTTTTGGCGCAGTGGGATTAAGTTAGCGCAAGTACAATTAGTGCAACAAGAAAATGGTCACTTTTTATTGTTTGTCATTATACTATGGTAATTTCGGAATCGGTTTCATTATGACAGTTCAACAATATTCATTGCGTTATTTACGAGTTGAGCAGACAAATTTACCGAACTTATGAAGCAATGGATTAGCAATTTGCTTCAAAATGATTCAGATTCCGATTGATAGTGTGTTACGCAATTAGGGTGCAGTACTGAAATAACATCCGCTGTAATACGAAACTACGTCGCGTAATCACTACATAGTATAAAACAAAGTCGCTTTCTCTGTCCCTTTGAATGCTTAAATCTTTAAAACTACGCAACGGATTTTGATGCGATTTTTTTTTTATAGATAGAGTGATTGAAGAGGAAGGTTTATATGTAGTGTATTTAGTATCAGCATTGCACCCGTGCGAAGCCGGGGCGGGTCGCTAGTTATCATTAAAACAGGGTTATTGGAAAAACACCAACAACCTCTTAAGAGGTCATTCAACTCATCATTATGAACAACTTTTACTATGGGACCAAACCTGTAATTGTGAAAAAAAAAATCAGCTGTTCCCTACATTTAACTGTGTATTTTACTTGAAATGCTCATCTTAGTATTTAACTTGTTGTTCGTAGGATGGCTACAAAAACTGCTGGATCTGAAGATCAAACCCAAAATACTATAAGTAGCCGAATTCTTGTTGATAATTGCGCTAATGCTGCAGATTTTTTTTACCTGACAAGCATCCACGCCGCCCCTCGCATACCCCGCACACAGGAACGTGTCAGTGATAGGCTGGAAGTAGGCGCGGTCGCAGTCCTCGTTCCTCCACACCGGCAGCTTGGCTTCCAGTTGTTTGGAGCTCTCCCCCCCACCGTACCGAGTGGTGCCCCACCCCACTACGGTAGCCACGGAGCCGTCGAACGACTGTCTCGTCAGCTCACCGTGTGGTAAGCAGATTGGGATCACGTATTTCGATTTCTGGACGTTTTCTGTAACAGTTTGAAGTGATTGTAAGTATCACAGGTTAGTATATAGATGCTTACATTTTGATCTCTCTCTCTCTGGGGTGACCTAGACTGTAGTTAATTAGGCGTGCTTAAGGGCCTATACTACCTCAAATGGCTTAGCATGATCCTCCGTTATGTCGAAAATACTGCAGCATTAATTTTGAAATAAATATATGGTAAAGTTGAGGATTAATGTTAGGGCTTATGTTAGACGAAAACACGATTTCATAAAATTTTCTCGATAGAAAAAAAATTCCAAAGTTACCTCCAAACCGAACAATAAACCGCTGGTATTAAAAAAATACTTCAAATTAGATCATGAAACTTTGTATACTAACCGAACTAACTATAAAGCAGGCCTTATGTTATTTACTTTTTTTAATTTACCATTATTTTCACCGTAAAAAGCAAATACCTAAACTATTGGCGCTGCCTGCCGCCTAGCACCGCACTCTGTCTCGCTCTCACTCAGTCCGCGAGCAGTATCGTGCGAGCGAGATAAAGAGTGAATTTTAACTGAGGTAGTGTAGGCTCTTAACCGGTTGAATACCTACCGTAATTGCAGAAACAATTAAGGGCCTATATTACCTCAAATGGCTTAGCATGATCCTCCGTTATGTCGAAAATACTGCAGCATTAATTTTGAAATAAATATATGGTAAAGTTGAGGATTAATGTTAGGGCTTATGTTAGACGAAAACACGATTTCATAAAATTTTCTCGATAGAAAAAAAATTCCAAAGTTACCTCCAAACCGAACAATAAACCGCTGGTATTAAAAAAATACTTCAAATTAGATCATGAAACTTTGTATACTAACCGAACTAACTATAAAGCAGGCCTTATGTTATTTACTTTTTTTAATTTACCATTATTTTCACCGTAAAAAGCAAATACCTAAACTATTGGCGCTGCCTGCCGCCTAGCACCGCACTCTGTCTCGCTCTCACTCAGTCCGCGAGCAGTATCGTGCGAGCGAGATAAAGAGTGAATTTTAACTGAGGTAGTGTAGGCTCTTAACCGGTTGAATACCTACCGTAATTGCAGAAACAATTAAGGGCCTATATTACCTCAAATGGCTTAGCATGATCCTCCGTTATGACGAAAATACTGCAGCATTAATTTTGAAATAAATATATGGTAAAGTTGAGGATTAATGTTAGGTCTTATGTTAGACGAAAACACGATTTCATAAAATTTTCTCGATAGAAAAAAATTCCAAAGTTACCTCCAAACCGAACAATAAACCACTGGTATTCAAAAAATACTTCAAATTAGATCATGAAACTTTGTATACTAACCGAACTAACTATAAAGCAGGTCTTATGTTATTTACTTTTTTTTAATTACCATTACTTTCACAGTAAAAAGCAAATACCTAAACTATTGGCGCTGCCTGCCGCCTCTGCAGAGCACCGCACTCTGTCTCGCTGTGACGTGCGAGCGAGATAAAGAGTGAATTTTAGCTGAGGTAGTGTAGGCTCTTAAGCCAGACTCAAAAACACATCGTGTGTGTTCATCACGCCGGTATTTGCCAAAGGGGTAGGTAGGGGTGATGGCACCACACTCAAGGGTCCCTTGTAACGTGACGTCTTCCTTTCTCCTTTCTTTCTAATAGGGGGCGAGCCTGTATTGTCACTAAGCGGGAACAAATCCAGATTTCACGCTCTTACTGAGGAATAAATTAATTCGTAGTGGAAAAACCCAATAACATAGCATGACCAGGAGATCGAACCCAGCTCTTGAAAGTGAAAGACAATTCTGGCAATAAACCACCATCATCATCTGTCTAGCCTTCTTCCAACAATTTTGGGGTCGGTTTCCAGTCTAACCAGATGCAGCTGAATAACAGTATTTTACGTGGAGCGACGGCCCGGGCAATAAGCCATAACTAGCAAAAATGTGAAGATGTGGCTTCTTTACCTGATAGCACTAATATCGCTATGTCGTTATAAAAGCCGACCCTGGAGAACTGGTCATGCGCACGGACTGCTGTAACACGCAGTGTGACAGGCCGGGACGGTTCGTCATCACGAGCCAAGTCCACGTCCCCCAGTCGGACGCTGAACTGACGGGCTGGGAACCTGAGGAGTATATACAAAATTAGTTAGTTAATCAGGCATTGTCTTCTCCTGCAGTTGAATCACGTGAAATAGGTCACAGCTAAGAATAATGTTATTACCTCAATTCCACGAACATTTCAGATAAGAAGATGCGCCTGTTAGTCGTCAGATGGTTCTGCTTCTAGTCTAGCACTTTAGCATCCAGGGGCAAGGAATTTCGACACGAAAAAGGATTGCCAAAAGACGTTTCGACATTGATATCGTGAGAGGGCTGTGTGGAGGGCCTAGAAAGTTGCATTGCAACTTTTCATTGTAGACAACGATTTTCAAAAGGATTGATGTAAGCTAACCCAATACATTTTTGACTTTTCCCATCACCATTATCGCTAATAAAATGTAGCTTTACCCTTCTCTAGGCCCTCAGCACTCTATTCATTTCTATGAAAATGCAAGGTATACTCACGGTCTCTGCTTAGAATCTCTGGTACAATGAGCAGCGGTGAGGACATGCCTCTTCCCGATCAGCGTACCACCGCACCAGAACTCCCTGCGCTTGCTGCCGTGAAGGTAGATAGCTGCCATCCACGGCCACGCGCCTGGCTTCGCCTCCGTTCCACCCACAATACGACCACCTTCATCTTCTCGTTGGCCACAATCTGGAATCAGGGTTTAATATTATGTTAATAAAGGTCCGTTTGAACTCTTTTTTTACTGAATGTATTGTCGAGATTTCTTTAGAGATGCATGCAGTGATATTATGCAGGTCGACAATACATAATTTGCAATATTGTATGGCAAAATGAGAAATGTACAACTTACCTTTCAAGTACTGGAGTGCTTTTATTACTATTAATTCTAAAATCATATTCTTACCCTCGATATCAACAACATTGGAGAAATTAGTGATAACAGGTGGCGTGACTGTGTAGTATGAAGTGGTTCTCGGTGTAGTCACCGTGGTCGTGGTCGGTGGTCGCTTGGTTGTGGTTGGCGGTCGCTTTGTGGTCGTTACCGGTTTCGGTTTTTTGGTTGTCAACACCAATACAGCTGATGGTTTCTTCGTCGTTCCAGGTTTAGGCTTTTGAGTCGTCACTGGTACCAAGTAAGTTGGCTTATTCGTAGATCCAATAATGGGTCTCTCTGTTTGCGGCACTATCGCATCTTTAGGACAACACACCCCAGGCACAAACAGATCTTTGAAACACAAAGATTCCCTTAGATTCACCAAGTTTAACAGCAGTTGGGGACAGTTGCTTAGGTCTTCACAAACGCCTTCCTCTCCTTCAGGCGTCGTACAATACTTAGCGTCATCATCCTCATCAACACGATCTGCTGTCGCTATTTTAGTTATAGGAGCATCTGGTAACACTTTTGGTAATGCCTTCTTTACTATTGGAGCTATTTTATCAGTTACATTTCTGCCCAAAACGTTTTTACTTATAGTATATAGAGCTTGAGGTAGTCGCTGTATCGTTGGGTCTGTCTCGTTTCTCTCATGAGAGTCATTAACCATATCTACTAAGTAGTGGCCTACAGTGTTTATGGCACCTAGAGTCTCGGATATTCTGGTAAATGCTGAGTCTGATAAAAGCCTAGGATCGTTTGGATTTCGCGGATCTGCTTGGATAAATCCAACAGAAGATCTGCTGTCGAAGTACTGAGGTCCTTGAAAGTTTTGCACTGGATTGTATTGGTTCGGATTATACTGGTTTTGGGCGAATTGAGTTTGCTCATACTGATTGCTTTGTGCAATTTGTGATTGCTCATATTGGTTGTTATGGGCGAATGGAGGTTGCCCATACTGATTATTTGCGTAGTATGGACTTTGAACAGTTTCTGAGGATCTTTTCCTAGGCGAGGAGAATTGATGCCATGGCGGATTTCTTTGCTGTGCATGAGGATTCCAATCACCCGGCGTCCGCATGTGACTCACTGGAAAACGAAGGCTGGCTTAGAGTTTTGTTAGGAAGGTGGAAGGGAGTGGGTGACTAGGAGCATTGATGCGTACCTACCCATGTGGTGTTCTGCGAACTGGCATTCTGCTGGTGATGTTAGTATTAAGGTACCTGCAACAAAAAGGAGGAAATATAAGGCTAATTTGTGTAGGTGGTATCTGCTTTAAGGCTGCGTTTCCACCAGAAATAATGGACGAGGATGCATAGCGAGGGATGTGTGTGAAACTAACGAATAACATCGCTTCATATTTATAGCATGGGCTAAACTAGTGTTGTTATTGGTTAGTTTTACGCACATCCCTCGCTACGCATCCTCGCTCATTTCTTGTGGAAACGCAGCCTTATAGTTCTGTGTTAGTTATATGTATAGCAATTTATTGACTTGTTCAATGTATCCGCGATAGCAAAATTGTTAAAACCTTAAAGTTAAACCAATTTGGCAATAATTGAAGTGTTTCTGCATGGATATCCTTTATGTCCAAACCTAAATCGATTACCTGCATGAAATATTAGGAGAAATCGTGAGAGCGACAGTGACCCAAAATTTCAGAAATCGTCCTTCCATTTTAGGTGGGTCCGAAAAACCAGTTTGCAATCGTAATCCATACATAGATTAGGAGAAACTTTTAATTTCCTTAGGAGTGATGATGAAACTGCTTAAGACAAACAAGAGTGAAACGAATGCTTTCTTCGAACAGTTAGAACTAAGTTTTTGTTTTTATTTGCCAAGTTATTAGTGAGGTGTCGTGATGAGTGTCTCGTGAAAGAATTTTTAACGAAACCGTTGCGAGATTACTATCGTCTTTATTGTTTTTGACGGAAGTCACGCAACGTAAACTAAGTAAGTTTTAAAAGATGGTTGGTGCAATCTCATGAATGTTTTTGATTATAAATGGTATGTGCCAAATTATTGGTGTTGTGTACAACAAATGGTTAAGTGACGTTCAAACATCAACGGACGTTTTACTTAAATGTCCTTCCGATACGAAAGGATATTAAACAGTCGCTAATCACTGCTTAACTTGAAACAACGTTTATTTATAAAGAGGTAAAAATCACTCTCTCTCTCTTCTGAACTCAATTTCTCTAAAGAGGTAAGGTACGGCTTGTAGAAATATATGAATAATTATTATGTATTGAATCGAAAGGCTATAACTTATTCCGATAATAGTCAAACGTACTATTCGCGATCTAGTTCTTCGAGAATATACAATTTCTCTATTGCATATCAAAATGGCGGCTTAACTGGACTAGGGCAGCCTTACTTACATTACATAACGAGCCTATAATGATCCCACTGCCGGGAGAAAGGCCTCCTCTCGGTAAGAGGGAGTGGGTTGTAATCCTCCACGCGGGCTCAGTGTGGGCTGGTAGATGTCACGTCTTTGAATTGACATTAAGGCTGGAAATAATGTAACGCCGACGTCGGTCGCTGATGTCAATCGTGTACCAATTCGTATGAAGTCGCGCTCGCTGACCATCAGTATACACGTCCATTTATCGTCAGCGTCTTGGCCAACGGGTGACCGACGCGTACCTACTGTACACGACCGACGTTAGCGTAACACTATTTACAACCATAAATGTCAAAAACGCTCTGTATTTGGACAGTCGTTATTGTGCGACCGTTCACCGCTTTCTTAGGAAACCAAATCTTTATGGGCAGATGACGATCATGGTTGGAAACTTCATTCTTCTTCTTTACTTAGATGTTTTGAGTTTGTTCTCCCTACCTACCTACTCCATTTTACCAGAAATGGGATGTTTGACAAAATGGAGTAGGTAGGTATCTAAGGCAACCATAGCGAGGCTCCACAATTTGATATTATGATGGTAACTTCTGAAGATAACATTTTCAAGCTATAAACTGTTTTTCAAGGAGTTCAAATACCTTTAAGTAGTTCTAGTACTGGTAAGTGGTTACCCTATTTTCCTAAATAATCAAACCTTGGCCTACTTGCTGAAGTGTCCAAAGTGTTCCTACACCAGCACTTTAGAGGACATAAAAACGACAGTGATGCCGCGATTAACGTTACCACCTATACATAGAGGATTGTTTTTTAACCAGTGCGCAAACCTTAACAACACATGATTCTAGACCCACTATCGTAGAAATTTGTCGTAAAAATATCAGTTTTTTCATCGAAAAGTACGGCAGAAAATGTAGAGTTATTCCGGTCTGATACCCCTGAACGCCCCTACACCCCCCCCCGGATCCCCCGCTAGATATTCTTCTGTCTTACCTAATTGAATCATTTGTAGATATTGGTACCGTTAACCACAACATATTTGATTGACTCTAATATGGCAGAGCTAATGTTTTTTTTCGACGCAGGCGCTTCAGAATTATGTACAGAATTCATGGTTATACTTTGCGCACTGTAAAAATTGATCCTGTATACATAATACGAAAGCACTAAGCAGACAAAGAATTAACAATATCAACTCATTCATCCTTAGGATTCGAAACATTAATCTTTATGATGCGTAAATCCAGCGGAATTAGCATCCAAGATGGCGGTGCGATTACCTCGCATTATGGTCATTATGACTCAGTAGAAAGTTTATGCAAACTGAGGCAGTTGTGTAATGTGCCTTGAGGACGGCTTTTGTTTTCGTGTGCTGATGACATGGAGGAATTTAGACATGGTGATAGGTTGCAGCCTTTCGGACTAAATGAAATACTTACTTATTTTGTCTGTTAAACAAATGGGTTGAGGGTTCCTATCATGCCAATTTTTAAGGTCACAGAGGCGAAGAGAGGAATTAAGAGATCTATTGGGAGGTTTCGTTAGTCGTGCAAGAGTTTCCTATGTCTAATCTACATAATACTATCTAATAGTAAAGCTGAAGCGTTTGTTTGAACGCGATAATCTCTGAAACTAGCTACCAGTTGGATTTGAAAAATTCTTTTTGCATTTGATGGCCCATTTAACATCACACTAAGGCTCTTAGGTGACGAGCAACAATAAAAAAAGTAAGAAAGAACTCTAAGCGAAAACGATAAAGTACCGCGGGCAGGCGATGCAATGCAATAGGGTGGTTCGAGGGACAAGAAATTTCACGCGGATGAAATTACGGGCAGAAGCTAGTAATCAATAAGGAGCCAGTGATGCTCGAAGTGAAGAGCCCATTGTAGGCAATGTAATTAGAATAACTTCTTTTAGTTGTGTAGGTGTTGCCGAAGAAGCGAAGTTAAGGGTAATTTAGTCTTGAACAAGCCAAGCCCAAAAAAACTCTAGCCTGGATCACTTCATCCCTTATGAGCGCTATCCTTAATAACTTCAACCCAAAACCACTTTTCACCCAGATCATTGAATCATAGATACATACACTCACGGCTTCTTCTCATGCTACGATCCTTACATATTCCTTTTGCGTAGTTTACATTCTTATATGCGTCACAATGTATTTTGTGCATGCGTGTACTACTGGTAGGTCAGTATGTGTCCTTCTAGGACGTCCCCTCTCGGCGTTTCCACTATTATATGCCTGGTAAATAGCTATTTTTAGTCGCATTTCACTTATCCTCTCATCATGACCAAACCATCAACGCATTTTGTTTCCATTTGTCGTTACTACATCTTCTTTTAAAACGCAAAGTTGTTTATCATTGGAATCACTCTATATACTTATATTATTTTCATTTCGTGACAACTTTATAGGAGCTCTGCTTCATCGATAAAAGGCGACCTCATTACCAACACTACACGAAATAAATCCAGATTCTCGTCCCTCCTCAGCTCCAAGGTAGGAGGAGATCATTACCAGCCATTCATTGCCTCATTAAGGAGCGACTCGGGTAAACAAACGATGTAACACTAGTCTGCACGGCATTTGTGACGGAAACTGGGTTAAGTACCATCTTATGCATATTCTTTACGTAAATAAAACAGGAGGGCGCCGGTTCTAAAAGTAGTGGTAGATGCGATTGACTGTAGAACGAATTTGATTGAAGTTTGATGGATTGTTTCATCACCACTGTTCTCAAAACGATGAAGTAAAACATTTTGGGGTAACCGGTATGTCCTGGAACCAAAAATTCGAAGACATGTGACATCTACCAACCCGCACTGGGCCCACGTGGTGGATTACGGTCCACTCCCTCTCATAAAGAGGAGGCCTGTTTCCCATCAGTGGGAACGTTATAGGCTTATTATGTAATGATGTGTTGGTGGTATGATAAGATAACTTCATTGCTTCAAAATGGCTGACAAATTGGCAGTTATGACATATTGCCAGTCAGCACTGACTGACAACTAAGTCTTTTTAGTTACAGTTCAAAACATTCTACTACTCGTAAGGGCTGATTATTCCATCGCCAGCCAAATAACTTATATTCGAGGAATAAAATTGACGTTTGACAGTTTTTGTATGAAGTAGCTGTCAAAATTTCAAAATTATTCTCCGAATAAAGTTTTCAGATGATTGAAAAATCAGTCCTTATAAGTCACTTATAGACGGAAAATCGGACCTTGATGAAAAAAATCTTAAACTGGAAGGCACCTAAGTACTTAGTTTCAAAGCTATCCTGCAGCTTTGAAACTAAGTACTTAGGTGCCTTCCAGTTTAGGATTAGGCCTGATGACAAAGGACAGAAAACAAGAGCCGTCCCCAAACAACGGTAAGTGCCAGAATAAAGAAGGCATCTTAAATTCTCATTTGTAGATTATGAATGAAAAATTTCTTCTATCTATAGTTTGAGAACCACTGATTTCAAACTTATATGTCTGTCTAAATTGCGTCTCTAAAATATTAGAATTACCGTTTGGCGTTTACTGATTATTATTTCCATGTATTCACAGACGGCAATTGTTTCTATATTTGTGCAGTCATGTCTTGTGAAATTATTCAGCAACTTAGCTGCCTACTCAATAACATTACGTGTAGACATTCCTACCATTAATTCTTCATTCCTTCTTTTCATCTTTCATTGGTACACAAGCTAGCACATTAAGTTACCCCAATCTGTCAAATTTTCCCAATTGAATATGAACCTCATTCCTTTGTGGTAAAGTTGAAAATCTATCAAAGAAATTTTACAGATTGGGGTAGCTTGATGTGCTGGCCTCTGTATATCTCTGCGTACTCCTTCGGGGAATGTTGGGATTATGGTTACTCTCCCATGTTCAAATGTGGCAACTCTTTTGCCATTAACCAGACAAAAGTCCACACTCCGGGTGCTTAGTGAGAATATCCTGATAAAGATTTTCAATAAGACTTTGCCAGACCCTAAGCTAAGAGGTGGTCAAGAAGTAGGTTACTGTTGCTGTTAGCCTGCATCATTCCACAGCTAGGCAAAGGTCTCTCCTTATGACTTCCAACTCCTTCGATACTGGGCTAACGTGGACCAGTGCTCGTTTGTTTTCTCGTCGAGAAGTAAGTTGGTATGATTTATTTTTGCCCTGTTGTCATTGCTAATTTTTCACACTCTGTGGTCTCTGCCACTATCTCTCTTTCTTCTTTTTCGTAGTCCTCATGTAGTTTCTTGCCTAGGGGCTGATGTGATTCATCTCACGATTTCTCGCCACCTGCTCCGATTTCCGGTATTTTTTGTGCACTCTTATAAGGGATCGCCCACTACGGATTTAATTTGGTCAGTCCGTCTCATGGGTGAGCGTCCGCGTAATCCAGTACCCTCCACTCTTCCCTGTACGACAAGACGCTCTATAGTCTCCCTCATGTCTCGAGACATGTCTGAATCCGAAGTAGGTATTTGAGAATCCGGGTTTGAACCAGAACAGATAGACGCTTTTTGATGTTGAGTTCTTGGCGTATAGATGTGTTGGTGCTAAACTCAGTCCACGATACCTCAAACCATGTTTCCAGAACGTCTATCTTCTTCTCAATGTCGCGGAGCGTCCGCGTCTCAGGAGCGGATCTCCCTTTACTTCATCTACATCTATATCTATTACATAGTATAAACAAAGCCATTTACGTGTCTGTCGGTATTACGGCTTTGTCCTTCTAAACTACATACCTAATCGATTTTGATGCGGTTTTCACCTTCATTTGGAGAGTTTATTCCGGAAGTTTCTTATGTGTTTAACTTATATAAAGCACAGAAATCTCGACGTTTTGACTTGTCGCTACATCGGCCGGTCTATTCTGTAGAAATCTCACTTTTGATTTTTTGTATTGACATTATTGACAGCTCACTACAAGCTCACTACACTTATGTTTTCACGATTAGATAATTACAGTATTGGTCTGCTGTACTTTGCTCTTCTGTGAAGCAGGGTTAGGTCGGTATATAGTAAATGTATAATAGGAATACTTCAGGTAGTTTCAACAGTATCTATTCCACATTATCAGAACAGTAATCAGATATTCCACGTAAATTTGTACCGCAAACTAGAATCAGATAAGCCGGTTCTAGAAACAGGTCCATTATAAGCTGACCTGAAATTCGTCCTAGATAGCCGCTGTCAAGGTTTACCGCTAATAGACAACTTCCAAGGAAATAATATTGTACATGTTATAGAAGAGAAACGGTTAGTTTGTTTATACAGGGTCAAATTAAATTAGCTAGCGAAACTACGCAGACCTAATGAATATCGATATCTAAACATAATAGAACAAAAATAAATAAAGTTTTTTTTTGTGGGGTCATCGACAGCAGGTATTGAAATAACTGGCACTTGAAATCACAGTTTAATAAAAAAACTTTTTTTACAAAAAATACAAACGACTTCCAAAAAAACACTACAAAGTGAAAAATAACTTTAATTTTGGAAGTCGGTGTCAATAAAAAAAAATGCGGAACCAACGACTTCCGAAATTTAAGTTATTTTTCACTTTGTAGTGTTTTTTTGGAAGTCGGTTGTATTTTATGTAAAAAAAGTTTTTTATTTTTCACTTTTTAGTGGGCCAGTTTGTAACTTATCTAAGTTACAATAGCCTAATGTCAACGGCTCATCACCTTTTACAAAATAATGCTTTTCCCGATGCAGGGACGTTAATTGTTGAGGAGTTCTCCTTGTAAAAACCAGGAGAACTGGAGCTGATTGAGAAGTCACCATCAGCTCCACTTCACGATACGCATTGTGTTTAGCAACCACATTAAAGTACCGAATCGAATCGGAAACCGTGAAATATTTATTATTGAGTAGTTCCGATGGCCATCTGTGGTCTTCATCATCAGTTCTACTTCACCAAATGGTGCTTTCTGAGAGCAAATGCACGAGTTACTATAAAAAATACCCAAATCGCTATAGGTGTGCCTACAAAATTTGAGGGTTGCCCTCGATTTCTCCAGGATCCAATCATCAGATCTTGACTTGGTGACTATGGGACTATTTCAGAAGTATTTCCTTTCGAACAAAAAAATAATTTTGAAAATCGGTCCACAATTGGCGGAGCAATCGCGTAACAAACACACAAGAAAAAAAACATAACGTCGAATTGATAACCTCCTCCTTTTTTGAAGTCGGTTAAAAAACCAGTCAAGTGCCAGTCGGACTCGCGCACCGAGGGTTCCGTACAAAGTAGAAATGTAGCTATAAATTTACGGTTATCGGATTTTTTCCTTTACTAGTGCTACATGACCTTGCTTCTTGCCAAATTTTATGATTCTCAGTCAACGGGAAGTACCCTATACATTTGATTCCCTTGAAAGTGTCGAAATATACGTTTTTTGCGGCATAAACGGCCGTATATTTTTTTACGTTAACTTAAAAGTTTGATTTTTTCACAGCTTCAAGAAACCGCAGACCTGAATATAAGGTTTTAATATCAACTCGATACCTCCACGCGTTCCCGAGATCAAGGTTTTTGATGGACAGACGGACGGACGGATGGACAACAAAGTGATTCTATAAGGGTTCCATTTTTTTCCTTATTGAGGTACGGAACCCTAAAAATGAATATTTTTTTGTGTAAATATATATCGAAACACGATAAAACAAAAGAAAACATTTTTTTCAACTCATAAGTAGATACCTACTTCAAATTACAACACAAACAGCGGTCGTGGATCCCAAAAAAACAAAAAAAACATCATATCTTTTTTTATTTTATTTAATCTTGTTCATATACCCGTGGCTAAATAATAACAGTCGCACAGGTCGATCGATCAGGTTAAGCTACGCTTGCCGCGGTTGGTCTGTGGATGGGTGACCATCTTTACATACCGTGACCCCTCCGTGCCTCGGAAAGCACGTTAAGCCGTTGGTCCCGGCTGTCATTCGTGGATCTTTGACAGTCGTTACGGGTCGTCAGAAGCCCGAAAGTCTGACAACCAGTCTTACCAAGGAGTATTGTATTACTCAATAACTGGGTTATAGAGGTCAGATAGGCAGTCGCTCCATGTAAAATACTGGTATTCAGCTGCATCCGGTTAGACTGGAAGCCGACCCCAACATAGTTGGGAAAAGGCTAGGCAGTTGATGATGATACCCATGGTGTCTGCAGAGTTTCGCTAGCTAATTTCGTTCGACCAATGTGAAACGTGAACTTAATAGGATTCAGTTTCGTTTATCAAGAACACGGTAATGAGATTAAACATAATATTTTTTTTTTTAATTTTTTTTTTATTTATTTCTAGAATACTAAATCTAATTCAAATTGTAATAAAAAAGCTTAACATGATACTGTAGTACTTATTCTTGTGTCTTAATTGAAACAAATGAATGTGTCAAAGCCTACTTATGGCACTGTTCCGTTTCTATGGAGTTATAGTTCTTACAAGTTGATCTGCCTAGCCTTTTCCCAACTATGTAGGGGTCGGCTTCCAATCTAACCGGTTGCAGATGAATACCAGTATTTTACATGGAGCGACTGCCTATCTGACCTCATCAACTCAGTTACTGGGTAATACGATACCCCTTGGTAAGACTGGTTGTCAGACTTTCGGGCTTGTGACTACCAGTAACGACTGTCAAAGATCCACGAATGACAGCCGGGACGTGCTTTCCGAGCCACGGAGGGGCCTCGGTGTGTAAAGATGTTCACCCATCCACAGAACAACCGCGGCAAGCGTAGCTAAACTGAGTTTACTATGAGTTTTTTTTTTTTTACTTGAGTGGTTTCTGATTTTATTATTTGAATTTTGAGAGTCTGAATGATGTTTTGTTTTTGATTTTTTAGTAGTAGTAGTATCTTTATTCATAACAACATATTATTGTGTCGAACAGATTGATAATTATAAATATGTTCTTAAAACTAGATTAATTTAAATTCCAATATAAATAAAATCATTACAGTAGTTTAGATTATCATTTTTTTAGAAATGTAATTAGTCCGCAATAAATGGATATATTTATTATTTATTTGGGTATTTAGTCTGAACGGCCCAAACCGAATGGCCCGCGGGCCATTCGACCGTAACCAAAAATCGTCTACGTTCCAAAGGACCGGTGCTGAAATTATTTCAAAATTAATTTAAAAGGACAGTCGCATACATTGTGATACGAGTAATTATATTATTGATCGATCAACCTGCGCGATCATGTGCGGCTGTTATTATTTAGCCACGGGCCCCTCCTATAGCTCTTACAAGCTATGTTGGCATATTAAAAGTTGATTAGGTAGAAATAATAATTATATTAAGCGTTGAGAATAAACAGACACTTCTCGTAGATGTATAAAAACATTTCCTTCTTATCCATTTTCAAGAACTGTCTTTTGTTAATATCCATCCCAAAAAAACAAGCAAAGAAAAGCTTTTTCCAAGAAAACTCACGTGAAGCCGGGGCAGGCTTCAAGCGACGGGTTCTTATAAATATTATATCAGTAATGGTTCTTAGAAAACGTATCGCTTTATATTTTCCTGGAGCTTCTACTTGAATCTTCTTTAAATCATAACTTTCGTGACTAGTGTTTTAAAATGATTCTTGTTCTTGGAATTGTTGGGAATGGCAAGTATTTTATTAGAGTGTTATCCCAGTTAGCATAATCAGCCTTAATGTTCCATCTTCCAATGTTACGTATTTGTAGGTCTTACATTCGAACCCAAATGGCGAGTGGCGATTAAATAATTTAATCACCACTGCTCTCAAAACGGTTAAGGAAAACATCGTGAGGAAACCGGCATGTCCTAGAACCAAAAATTTGAAGACATTTGACATCTATTAACCCGCACTGGGCCCGCGTGGTTGATTACAGCCTCCCTCTTGAAGAGAGGAGGCCTGTATATCAGCAGTGGTAACATTATAGGCATAAATGTAATCAGTTGCACCCGTCGCCAGGGCCGTAGCTAGACTTGAATTTAAGGTAGGGCAACTGTTGTTACAGGTAGGGCGGAAATAAAAATGTTACTTGATCTGTTCTGGTCATAGAGAATATAACCACGTGGTTCTGGTCAATCGATTTGTGGCTCTAAGTGTCAGTTAATACTTAATTGCTGAGGGTGTTATGTGTTATATAAGCTGACTGTAAAAATATGCGACAAAATTTAAGGGGGTGTTCTACCCATCAATATTAACAACAACTTTTACTATGGATGATCAACATAGAATTGGAAAAAAAAAATCGACCTTCCTCGGATTTTAGAGGCTATGGGGTTCCTCGTTCTACATACTGCAATACGAACAAATCTCGCACACATATTTCAAATGCCATCTATGAGCAGAATAAAGAATTAATATGTTATGATTTTAAGATGTCATGTCACTTTAAGCTAGTATTTTTTTTCCGTCATAACTTAGTTGGTGGTGTTTTCTTAAGGTAGGGCATTAGTATTTAAAGATAGGGCATTGCCCCACGATGCCCCCCCTAGCTACGGCCCTGCCCGTCGCGTTTAATTAGCAGACACAATAGAAATTTTATTGCTACGAGTATCGGTAGGTACCTACACATGGTGTACACTCGAAGTGCGAAGAGTTAAATGCAAGATTTGAGTTAGGTACAATATGGAGCAAAGAGATTTGATATTTAAATTTCTTTCATAAATGACACGAAAGTAAGTAATTCCTAAGATCCGGCTAATCAGGATAACAAATCGGGGCCGGATGATCAGAAGCACGTCCACCGAAGCGATATTAAGGACGTGTCGTTTCATAACTTCGGCCTCAATGCCGCAACCTCGGGAAATACGTCTCGTTACGTTACTCATGCGCCTGCGCCTTGTTCGGGGTTGGGTGGACCTATTAGGTAGTTACGCAGAATTATGGAATGTAATGGGTGTTGTACGTTTAGGCAGTGTTATTGTTTTGTTTGTCTTTGGCGTCTTACGGCAGCGTTCATCATCGTTCAGCGTCTTCTCCTTCCTCTTTTAATTATTGCCCCTATTTGGGACCAATCCTTTAGATAGGAGTGTGATTTCAGTATCAATCTGTCAAAAATACCTCTATTTTCCACATTTTTGAAAGGTTTTTGACATAGCTTGTCGCTGACATGAAATTGCGACTAGATTTTGAACGTTTTTAATTACGTGAATTGGTCTTCAGTTTATCCATCCCAACTCAATGTTGAAAGATGACAGGCTAATTTTATTGTCTGGCCACAAAGACACCTCTTGTTTGTCTAAAACCTTGTAGAAGCTTCCCTGTCTGCCGTTTTGGTTTCCCTGAAAGCTTTGTTTAACTAACTTTGACGACGCAATATGCATAGTGCTAACACATTTAGACAATTTTGCAGTCTGCGGAGCATAACGAAAGGCCAATTCTCGTAATTAAAAACGTTAAAAATCTAGTTGCATTCTAATCTCAGCGACAATCAATATCAATGGAAATTAGAGGTATTTTTGACAAATTGAGACTGTGATCAAACTACGTTCTTAATATGACGAAAATTGCCCCTCAGACTTACGGGAATTGCCCCTCTGATAACTTTATTCTCACAATGCTAGATGGGATGCATTTACGTTTATTTTCCCTCTTGATACAAGAAGCCTAGGATCCTAGAAATGTTTACGTAACATTAGCATCATTGAAGGAAACTTTCGCTATCAAGAGAGTCTTGAACGCACTACAAGGACATTCAATGAATCACGTTTACATCATTTGCGTCAGTTACTACACTTGCATTGGCGACTTGTGCAATTGTGCATGATGTTATGCTTATGTAAGTTCTAAACATTTCGAATCCGTCATAGACATCATCATCATTTCAGCCGAAAAACATCCACTGCTGGGCATAGTCCTCTCCCAAGCACCTTCACTTTGACCGGTTTTTTACTTCCTACATCCATTCCTGCAGCCTTCATAAAGTCATCGGTCCACTTTGAATCCGAACTTGATAGAAAAATAATCTATTTTATACTAAGTATTTATATTAAAGCTAAAGAGTCTGTTTGTTTGAACGCGCTAATCTCTGGAACTACCAGCGGGATTTGATGAATTATTTTTGCATTTGATAGCCCAATTCTTGAGAAAGGCTATAGGCTATTTATTATCATGCTAGAACCATTAGGAGCCGAGGAATAACAAAATAAGTCAGGAACAACGCTAAGCAAAAACGAAGTAATAGTGCAAGCGATGCGATGCGACGGGGTGGGTCGGGGGAACATTTCACGCGGACGAAGTCGCGGGCAGAAGCTAATTAAGAATAAATTATACATTTGTGCCAAAACTATATAATAATGTACTGAATAAGAAAAGGCATAAAATAATAAATAATTGCCTCAGAATTATCAGTATCAAGAAGCTCTTCGATATAGGTCAAGAGCGTAATATTATACGAATGAGGAGCAAGTACATTATACAAAAGATCCCAGAAGATCTTAGACTCCTCCAGAATCGTCGACCATGCAAGTTATTGACCATTCCTTTTAGCGCTGATCAATAAAACGGGACCCAAGTCGGAGATTTGGGAAAAAAAAATGCTGCAATTCAGCACTTGCCGTTACTGTTGATTTCTTTTGGTGTTTATTTACAAAATGATAATGGAACTACATCAACAACGAACCAATTCTGCGTAGGTACTCTTGCAATTCTGACGAGTGTTACAGTAAAGACGGCAAGAAATGTGTCGCCTTTTGTTAAATCTATTCACAAGCGCTACTTCCAAGTTGGTCGCAGAAACTGGGCTAGGGGTTATCACAAAAAGATGACCAGTGAGTATATTAAATTAGTGTATTATTAGTATCTTTAGCAAATCAAAATGGGAATTATTTGAGGATCGAGTATTTATGTCATAATTATGATTGTGAAAACTATTAGTTTATAATCCATACTGCTTACAATATTTATAACGTATTCATTTTCACTAGTTTATAATCTACCCATGTCAAACCGTCAAACTGCACTTACAGACAGGGTTCACAATATGTCCGATTTTATCATATGTAAAATTGCGAACCATCCGTGAGTGATTTGTCGGTCTTGGCGGTAGCCTAACTGGTTGCAGTAAGTTCCTAAGCCCGGGTACCTCGACCAAATGGGTTGGATTAGGTTAAACTAACGATGTTTATAATTATGCGGTGACATATAAATGCCACCAGATGCGTCGTGGTCCTCACTCCTCAGTCGTGCATGCATTCGTGCAATATGCGTATATGTTGCAAATTTACCACAGTTAAAATTAATGGTTTTAGCAATAATGTCCACTATATGTTATTGTTGCATGTGAAGCGGTACTAACGAGACACATTGTGATGAAATAAACTTGTTATACTTAATCATATTTAGCCATGAGAATAGAAACACATTGTGGATGACTTTGGGTGTGTCGACATTTTTTTCATTGAGTGCCTTGTGATGTATTGCTTCGTTGGAAGTAGTTGTAAGTGCGAATACTGAGCGTGGTGTCTTGGGTTTAATTACCAGGTCTGGAAAAGAGTTTTTGGGGTTTCCCTGTAATTTCTCTGTACCAGCCATTCTTGGACCTGGTCTGGATGGTCTGGATCTGGATTTCTGCTCGGTTAATGGTCAAAGTTCTCCGCATAATACATGGGACTCGCGAAACGAGGGCGTATTATGTACGTCTCTCTACTCTTTTAGGAAAAGCAGGCGCGATGATCTCTTTAGTTAATAATGAAGATTATAACAGTTATTTTCATGCAACAAATGTTCAGAATCAAGCTTCGACTAATTCATTTCCCTCATTACTGCTATGCACATATACTCGGTAGATATTATTACCTTTCATGGAACGAATATCTCTGAAATCCAAACGATGTTGCTAGTTCATTTACTAGTTAGTTACATACAGCTGTAAACTATTGCATCAGTCTGGAATTTCCACTCGGAGTAGGTTTTCTGTTTCATAAGTATTTTTTACTAGCCTTGTTCCGATTGCGATATTGCATTTGTTTTTGAAGTTGATATATGCATTGAATGTTTATTAGTACCGTAACGTTTTCAATACTAACGCAAATTAGCTATGTTTTCATGGTTTAGTTACACAATATAACCATTCCAAAATATGCGTGCATCTGTTGAGGACATACCACTATCATCGTCATTGGCAGCCTTGTACGGTCCACTGTTTTTTTGATTTTATGCCATGCTACCCTGCGACCTCTATATAGACGACCTCCATTTTTCCGACAGATATTTTCTGTCGGGAGCAAGGCAAATTAGTCATTGAAAATGCATCATTTTCGATTCACCAACCAGTCAAATGGTTGTTATTAGTATGCTGATCTGTGCGAGTTTCATACGGGTGTTACTCGCGATCGTCTGAGTTTATCCACCTATCTGGCTGCCAACGCTCCTTTTACCGTTTCTCGGCAATCATTCAGTTAGGACTCTGCTTCACCTGCCATCACGTCTCGTCAATACCATTATACCATCATAGCGGTATTATTTTTCTCTTTGATTCTTGTAACTAACTGAGTTTTTCGATTCTTTATGTGATTCTAAGTAAGACCCTAGTCGTTAATAGCCACAGTACTAATTTCACGTGAACATAGTTTTAGAAATACCAAAACTTTATTCATAGATAAACTATAACTAATATGGGCAGCTCCTAAAATGATAACGAAAGCTTGCCTTCTAAAATAAGCAGATGACTCACCATCGAAAGTTTTTTCTCACGATTAAAATCACAAACAGACAATATTTAATTTAGTATCTATGTTCACAACACAACACAATAGGCCTAAACTCCTCCTAAATATAACAAGCACTATAAAGAACACATTAATGACAGTAACACTGTTTTCATCTAGATAAAAGCTACAGAATTATAATTTCATCAAGATAAACCAATTAACATTCATAAGGTAAGTTTTGCTACGGAACAAATATGTGCAGAAGCTTAATTTCAGACAACACTTGAAAACGTGCTTACGGAAGAAAAGAAAAGCGAGAAAGAAAATACGTTATTTGCGGTAGGTAAAAAAAAAAGCAGCAAAAATATAAAGCAAAGCAAAGCATAAATATTGTGCATATAGCTTAAATATACGCATCCAGGGCGTCATATGATACAGAAATATCGATGAAGCATACAATCTACGTACAAAACAAAAATGCAAAAATGTGCGACCAAATTATAATTGGGTCATTGATATTGATGCCAATACTGCTAATTCTTTTGATGAGATTTGAAAGTCAAAAGCAATAGAAGTATTTAAGTTGCCTATGTTTTGTTAAAACCATATAACAACCGTAATATTTTTAATACAACCTATATCTCTTTCAAGTAGAACGCAGAGAGAGAAATACTTATCAACAAAGAAATGGTTCGAAAAAAATGTAACCGGTTTTAAAATATTCACAAAGTAATGATTTTTCTCTCAACCTTCTTATTTTGTATTCAAACGTAAGTGGCATTTCGCGTTTAACAATGGGTTACATAAGCTGCGCGCGCGTCGCTGACATCACCGGCTTTCACTATCGTTCGGATAAGGCGGTCAATGAGCCAAAAATGCGGGTTAACACTGTCCACGTTGTTGAGGATATAAATAGTAGTACAGTAGGTTTTAGATTATATAAATAGTTTCGCGTAAACTGGGATAGACCAAAGATTGAACCCTGTGGAACTCTATAGAGAGAACAACCTGGAGTATGGATTGGTGCCCGGTTGAGTTTTGCCCCCTATTACATGGGTCTTTAAACATATCTAGTGAAATGTGGGTTTACTAAAGGAACATCTCTGCCGAGACCTTCGAGAATATATAGACATGTTGTTATTCGAAAGGGTTGAAGGGGTGTTAAAGTTTGAAAGAATCTTAACGCGTTGTCCGATTAACTCGAAACTTATTATTAAAAATACTTTTGCAAGAGTTTAAAAAGGCGTTGTTTAGTTAAATAAGGGAGGATTTTATTGTTTGATCTCATCAATTTTAAGGCTGGTCTAAATACCTACTAAGTCAAATATTAGAATCTGTGCAAAAGGATTTTTAGGGGTGAAAATGAGGGCTACATTTTATGTAAAAAATCTCTTTCCTTTGATTTATGAACTTGTAACTTGGCCCGAATACATAAGTACCTATTTAATAAAAAAAAAACCCTTATAGGGGGTGGAGGAGATGTTGTTGTTTTTGGGAGGGAAAATACGAAATCCAAGTCGAAAAATGTAGGAAAAGTGTTCTTTAAATAACGAAGGTGAGGTGAGCACTAAGTACCTAAGGATTTTTTAAAATTCATCCCCCTAACTAAATGATCCCTAATAGGGGATGAAAGTTTGTATGGAAGTTCGACATTTTAACCGATGGGAATTCTCATAGTGCACACGGCTTTTAAACCTGCTTATATTTATTCGTGCGTACCATTTACATATTAAATCAGCAGTTTAATATAGGTGCTAATTTAGCCGACATTAACGCGAATATTATGCGCCGGGACGGAACCAGTTGTACGCATAGTTTAGCGGGTTGTAAACATTTTCACATTTTCTCACGTTCAAAGAGCCGCTGCAGCATCTAGCTAATGTTGAAAAGTGCTGAAAGAGCTTTAAATTATATTTAGACAATGATAGATATGGTTCTAGTTACATTCCAGTATTTACCTAGGTATATCGATATCTAAACTCATTATTAATTAAAATCGCTTTTCGTGTCTATCTTTGTGACGCGTTGTTCTACTGAACTAAGCTACGGATTTTGTTGCATATATTTTACCATAATTTAGAGAATTTATTCCGGAAGGTTTGTGTGCATACTAACATGTATTAAAGGAACCTCCATGTTTTGTACAGTTGTAAAAAAAAAATAAGTTTAACAACTAAAACCCGACTACTGAAAAGGATGAAACAACAAAAATGCCTTCCCGTGGTCACATGCCGGTGTACTAACATACTTATAAGCCATGGTAGCATGCGACAATATATATTTTTTTGGAATCCCTGGAGCCCTTTCATTCGATACCCAAGACGATAGAATTAAAAAAAAAATTTTTTTTAGGTCATGACTTTTCGTCCGCTGGAGGGCGCCATATTCAATTTAATGTGACGTCACATAGCTTATAACGCGGACGATCAAGACACTTCCAACGATACCTCATTTGTCAAATTATGACAAGTAGTTTAGAAGTTATGAGGGAATAGATGAACATACATACATACCGGTCAAAATCATAACCCTCCTTCTTGCTTCGCCGTAGTCGGGTAAAAACTGTGCGAAGCAGGGGCGGGTTAATAGTTTTATTATAAATTGACAACAATTCTATTTTTTTCTTTTATGGTGGCGTTCCTCTCATATTTTTTTGCTAAAATACTACACACATCAAAAGTGTCTAGGGATCAAGCATTTTTATGCGGATTTCTTGAGATTGAGATGTGGCTTTGTAATAAATTTATGATTTTATAAATTTATATGGATCCTTTTTGGTGCATTTCATAATTTGAATCAGGAACTGTGAATCAAATTCGAGTAAAAGATGAAAATCAGCTGTCAATATTTTCCCTATAAAAACATACAACGCATTGAAGACATTATTAGTGCTACTGTTTCCCTACTACTGATTAAAACCAACGTTATTATGGAGCGGCGACGTCATTTAAGCAGGGAAGAAATGCTCAGAGCCGTGGGAATGATAGAAGCTGGTTCCCGGCAACGTACTGTGGCTTTAGCTCTGAATACAAGTCAGAGTGTTATCAGTCGACTTTGGACACGTTACCGAAGCACTGGTACCGTGGCTGAGCGCCATGGAGGACGGTATCGCTGCACCACACGGAGACAAGACCGATACATTCAAATCTTAACTCGAAGAGCTCCAACAATAACCGCCATGATGTTAGCCGTGAGGCTTCATCACTCTTCAGGGAACTTAATTAGCGACCAAACAGTCAGAAACCGCTTGCATGAAGTGAACCTTCATTCCCGAAGACCGCTACGGGTACCACCTATAGCAATGCACAATCGTAGGATTCGATATCAATGGGCTCTTGAACACAGAAATTGGGCAGAAGAACAATGCCGTTTCGTGTGCTTTTCTGATGAGTCTCGTTTTGGTATGAGACCGGATACAAGACGTATACGACACTGGAGAACCCCTGGACGCCAACAGCGATTAAAATCCTGCCAGGAAGTCCATCCTTATAGTGGTGGAACCATCATGGTATGGGCGGGTATTTGGATCGGCGGAAGAACTGAGTTGATTTGGATCAGAGGCAACCTCAACGCTCAAATTTATGCTGAGACGATTGTATCAGACGTCATCGTTCCTCTACAAGTGCAAATCGGTCCCTTATTTCAGTTAATGCATGATAATGCACGACCGCACACCGCAAGAGTTGTAAGACAGACTCTCGCCGCAGCTAACATCAATGTCCTGCCCTGGCCTGCTCAGTCGCCAGACTTGAACCCGATTGAGCATGCATGGGATATGCTACAGAGAAGAGCTCTGCCGAATATGGAGGGTATCCAGTCGCAAGAAGACCTTTTTTTGTTGTTGCAACGAACATGGGCGGCCATTCCACAGCGTGATTTGGATGAACTCATTTTGAGTATGCCAAACCGATGTTCTTGTGTTGTTAGTGTTCGCGGTAGAAACACGGATTATTAATTGTTTAAGTTACCCAATAAAATTTTAGAGAAAACTGTTATTTCAGTCTTTTTTTCGAACTTTTGTGTTAGTGGTTCAAATGTCAAAAATCCCTTTATTAGGAAAATGGCAAATTTCTTTATTAATGCAAAGGTGACTTGGTTTATCGTTACTGTGACAAACGAAAACACTTTATTTGATGAATCCTTAAAGAAAATTTTAATTAATATCAATCAGGAGAAAAGTTATTGCAAAAATATATGTTGATTCCTAGACACTTTTGATGTGTGTATGTGCTGACGTGCTATATAAATACAGTGTATATTTTTATGCGGATATGGCATGGAAGGTGTAATTAAAGTAATTAACAAGACACATAGCCAACATAGCTGAAATGTTGAAAGTCTTGAATGCGCCATTTAATTGATCGACATGATATCCGTATAGTTGTGAAAGTATATAATGCATTCGTTAGTAACACTGCAGGTGATGTGAGAATTATTTAAGAGGTTAAGATATATATGACTATCACTCTGAATTTACAGAAAAGGTTACCAAACTTTTATCGTAAAAGCATAATTATCAGCCTATAATGTCCCCACTGAGGCCTCCTCTCTTTGAGAGGTGGGCTATTCCTAATCCACCACGCGGGCCCAGTGCGGGTTGGTAGGTGTCATATGTCTCCAAATTTTTGGTTCTAGGACATGCCGGTTTCTTCACAATGTTTTCCTTAACCGTTTTGAGAGCAGTGGTGATGAAATTATTTACATAAAGTGCCTGCCTGGGTTGACTGGATTCAAACTCGTAAGGCGGGGCCATTACCATTGGGACACCACTTTTAACAAAGAAACTTATGAGGTTTGAACTTTGTAAGAAAACGTAATTCCGAATTCCATTTATACCACTCTCAAAGCTTAGCAATAAAATTGGAAGAATATGGGTATGAGGAACAGGGTGTAAAATTCACTCGTAGGTACTCCATAGAAAAGGGAGGATCCTCCGACCAGACGGGTGTTGTGTCTGGCGGGCAACTGCCTGATGATTCATGTCGGGCCGTTGTATGTATGCTAGTTGCGCGGTAAACTCTGCTTGCGAGATGTAGGATTATGTGACGTCAGTATGACGGCGTTGTTCGCATGTGGCGTTGTAGATACCGCTACAAAACCAATTGTGTTTTAAAACCAGTAAAAATGTACTAAAACTTGAAGACCAGACAAATGACTCACACTTCGCAAGATATTACGAAGAAAAACGCATTTCAGGATGTCCTGTTCTCAAAAAATATTGACACACACGTTATGTCACGAAATCATCTACCAATAGCAAACCCAAATTGTTTTGCAAACGGAACTAGACTCTGCAGCTGTCATATTACGATGTATAGTTACAAAATAGTAGGTTAACAGCTGGCAATACGTCGGTAACGTTACCAAAGAATCATTCATATGCAGTTGAGTAATCTTTTGTGATGGTTCCAATTTGCATAATGTTATCGCGGATGTTTTTATACAGGAGAATGTTTTATTGCATTTGTGTGCAGAATTCTTGTTGCTTTATATAGGTGTCCCTGGAAGTATAGATCAAATCGAATAGGGGCGTGGGCAAGGTCATTTCCAAACTTTTTGATCCTGAGAATGATTGATGATTGAGAATTATTTTACGGTTCCAAAGTTGTGACCAATTTTTTTCAATCGTTTCGCATAGTGCTCAAAGAAAAAAAAATCATTAAAAAAAACTACCAGGGTTGTCTAAAAAACTTAAATTGACAGTTCCTCGTAGTTTTTTTTTTTTTTTTAATGATTTTGTTCTTTGAGCACTATGCAAAGTGATTGAAAATAACAAAAGTTGGTCATAACTTTTGAACCGTAAAAAAAATTCACCAACATTCTCAGGATCAAAAAGTTTGGAAATGGCTTTGCCCACGCCCCTATTTGATTTGATCCATACTCGCAGGGAAATCCTGTACTTATAGCATAACTAAGATGACAGCTGGGGGTATACGAATTATAGATACACCCACATTCCAACAGTTATGTTCTGTTCCCATGTGATAAAGGATGAGCCTATTGCACACTAGGCATAAATCTCGACTCTGGGCTACTACTGAGAAACTCAATACCTAACACTTTGCCCGACCTGGGAGTCGATCCCAGGACTTCAAGCTCAGCAGTATTGCTTGTGAACATTTGATCAACGAAGTAGTTTGTTGCTTTATCATCATCTGCCCTTTCCCAACTATTTTTAGGGTCGGCTTCCAGTCTTAGCGGATGCGGCTGAATACCATTAAATTACATGGAGCGACTGCCATCTGACCCCCACAACACGATTATACCCCTTGGTAAGACTGGTTGGACCTGTAACGACTGTCAAAGATTCACAAATGAGAGCCAGGACCAAAGGGTTTAACGTACATTCCGATACACTAAGAGGTCTCAGTATGTAAAGATGGTCACCCATCCACGGGCCGACCGCGGCAAGGATCGAGTGGTGCGGCTGTTATTACTTAGCCACGAGCCTCTACTTTTTTAAACTATTTCCAATATAGATTTTATTTAAAAATAGTCTAGACTAAGTGTCTACCATTAGACCTCGACAACTCAATTCGAGTAACTAATATTGTCAATAACTTCCCTAGCTCTTAAATAATTTGTAAAATCATATTATAAAGTCGACATAGAATGGATTCTATTATCTAGGTATCGGAAAGGGTTATAGAACTATAGATTAAATCATGCTAGAAGTGGTTGGCTCAGAAGTAGACAAAGCTGTCATACTCGTAATCTAGGTAAATTATTTCAATGGCTGCGTCCAGCTCGTTGATGACATACACTTTAAGCTTTTGAATTTCTTTGCTTTTGCCGACTGTGGAATAATCAGTTTTATGTTTGTGAATGACATCTCGCAGGTCAA
The DNA here is from genome assembly GCA_949316385.1 of Globia sparganii. Taxonomy (NCBI): domain Eukaryota; kingdom Metazoa; phylum Arthropoda; class Insecta; order Lepidoptera; family Noctuidae; genus Globia; species Globia sparganii. Next base: position 17,815,538 of record OX438674.1, read on the forward strand.
CCTAGGAGTTCCGGGCTATCGTGTGGATGCCTTAAAAATTAAAGCCTTCAGCCAGGGTATAAAAATTGTGCTAAACTCTCTTCATATTTTACTTTCGTTTTAAATGATTGAATTTAATAAATTTTTGGGTTAAATGTTGCCACCTAAAACTACCAATAGGTGTGGCCTCATTGAGTCTCTCATTTTCACCATTTTTGGTAGGGATAGAAAGCCCTCTAAAACTTTTAAAAACAACTATGATCGGCATAATAGATTGGCAATAATGCGTTCGGAAACACCACCAAAATATAAAGCATGGTGTAGGTTGTAGAAAGTCGAAAGCGTATTTGTATCGTTTCGTTAAACACGCGCAGTTTTCTTTTGTTTTCATTGCTATTGTTTTTAAATGCTTGTTTGTGATGATTGTGGGGGCCTGGCAAGATAAGTATACGATTGTCAAGGTTTTAGAGGTCATTGTTAGGTAAGCTTTGAGTGCTGTGCTCTTAACTTAATTTATGTAAGAAAACGGTCAAGGTAAGAATGGGGCTCTGTTGAATTTGTTGGTCAGAATTATTGCATCGATCTCCGAAAAAGCGTCACAATGCAATAGGCTCGCTCGGCTCTCCGATTTTCTTTGGAAAATTATGCAAGAGCTCATTAACTCTTTGAGTGGTAAGTGGTGAGGACTTGAGGAGTGAACCAATGACCCACTCAAAGCTTATCAAACCATGTTATTGGGAACGCAAAAACGTAACTAGAAAGATACTTATGGGTGTAACTGGAAATACCTGATTAGGAGAGGAAATAAACAAAACACAGATAGATTTTCAACAGATTTTCAACTTTAGCACAAACAAATAAGGTTCATATTCAATTGGGAAAATCTGATAGATTGGGGTAGCTTGATGTGCTGGCCTCTGTATAAGCTGTAGGTCGTAGGTTCGAACCCAGACAGTTGCTTTACTTTGTGTAAATACTTTCACCACCACTGCTCTCAAAACGGTTAATGAAAACATCGTGAGGAAACCGGCATGTCCTAGAACCAAAATATTCGAAGACATGTGACATTTACCAACCCGCACTGGGCCCGCGTGGTGGGTTACGGCATTTTTTTTTTTTGAGGATGGGAAATCATCGAATGACCCCTCCCGCTCTGGGTGGAGCAGAAGGGAGTGTCACACTCTTATTGACTAAAACCCACCCGTGTTCCTTCCTCAGCCCTTTATGTTCCGGGGTAGCGGTAACCCTTTCGGACAATCCCGCTGCCCCAGATTACGGCCCACTCCCTCTCACAGAGAAGAGGCCTGTTTCCCAGCAGTGGGAACATTATAGGCTGATTATGTTTACACAAATCCAACTCAAACTGTCAAAATGATAAACAATATTGGTAAGAAGGAACCATTTTGCCACAAACTACGACAAAATAACATAAAATCGCGACTGTGGTATCCGAAGGAGTGAGCAGGATAAATTTCGCCAGTTTAAGCCTCATGTAAAAGGCAGGTAGCATATTGGACACAAAACCAGACTCCACTGCTCACTGCTGACTTAACAATTCCTATCTATACTAATATTATAAAGAGGAAAAATTTGTATGTACGTTTGTAACGAATGGCTCAAAAAGTACTGGACCGATTTTAAAAATTCTTTCACTATTTGAATGCTACATTATCACTGATTTATTTATTTATTTATTTATTTATTTATTTAGGTTAACCAACAATTGTTTACACATACATATCTAACTTAATTACTAGGGTAACATTTAAAAGTGCAACAATTAATTAAAGGTTAACACCACATGCACGAAGAATAAAAACGGCTTTAACTAACATACATAAAAAGTTAATATACATGCAAAAACAAAATTAAAAGAAAATTAACAATAAATTCAATAATCATAAAAAAAAACATTGGCATCAAAATGTCTCATTACCTAAATTATAATTAATATATGGTTGATTAATTAATTAATTAAATACAAATAAAATGATTATAAATTAGAAAATTAAATTAAAAGACTAAAAACTGATTAAAATTGACAATAATAGAAAACACGTATAAAATTAAATTAAATCTACATTGGATTATTAATTACAAAAGCTCGTATAAATTGATTAATATTATCGTGGTGTACATCTACTATGTCACTACGGCCATTAATGATTTTGCACAATCTAGGTATTGGAGAATGCGCACCAAGCACAGACTTTCGAAGTGGTAGACACAAGGGTGTTATTTTATTCCTAGGATATCTAGAAGGCGCATGGAACCTAATGAGCTTCACTAAATTGGGGCAGTCGATCTTATTGTGCAACAGTTTGTAGACAAATAAAGCATCGGTTATATCTCTACGCATAGATAACGATTGCATTTTAAAATGAGATAGGCGAGCTTTGTAAGAGGGCAGACGCTTAGATTTTCCCTCACTAAAGGCTAAATGCCATACAAAACGTTTCTGTACCCTTTCCAGGCGCAGCATGTGAGTGGCATAGTGAGGTCTCCACACAACACTGCAATACTCCATAACACTGCGCACGAGGCTGTAATATAACATTATTTTGGTGCTACTTTTTCGAAAGCCTTTGGTGTTACGAAGTAGGAACCCTAACATTCTTGACGACTTTTTAATAATATATTCAATATGGGGCACAAAAGTGACCTTTTTGTCAAAAAGTACTCCTAGATCCCTTATTGTATCAACTTCTTGGACTTGCTCCTGGTCTATGAAGTACTCTGTGTCTATACAGTTAATTTTTCGCGTATATTTTACATGATAACATTTCTTTGGATTAAGTTGCATTTTATTATTGTGGCACCATTTTATGACTTGGTTAAGATCGTGCTGCAGAAGTTCGCAGTCTCTTTTTGACTCGATCACTCGTGCGAATTTTAGGTCATCAGCATACAGAAAAGGTTGGGAAAAACGAAAGCACTCCGGAAGGTCATTAATGAACATAATAAATAGTATTGGAGCTAAGTGAGATCCCTGGGGGGCGCCCGATGTTATTTTGTGTGCGGCTGATCGAAAACCGTTTACAACGACAAAGTATTCGCGTTCAGCAAGATAGGACTTGAACCAACTCAGTAGAGGCCCTGTTATACCATAGGCTGCCAGTTTGTAAATCAGAATAGAATGTGACATTTTGTCAAATGCCTTACTGAAGTCGGTGTATACTACGTCAAATTGTTTGCCTGCATCTACGGCCTGTATTAGGGACTCCGTAAATGACACCAAATTTGTAGCCGTAGATCTAGATGCTACAAAACCGTGTTGATTTTCATTAAGGTACAATGCTAAATGTTGCTGAATGTGCGGACATATAATAGATTCAAAAATCTTGGCGAATGTGGATAAAATTGAAATTGGCCTGTAGTTGCTTACGGTATCTTTTTTATCTGACTTATGCACTGGGACTACCTTGGCTTTTTTCCATTCTGACGGAAAAGTTCCAGTAGCCAACGATGCATTATATATTATTAGTAACGGAGATACTAGAGCTGTGGCACAGTTAGAAATAAAAACAGGTGGGATGCCATCCGGGCCAGGTCCCTTACTAATGTTTACCGTTTTTAGTTTCTTTAGTAAACAATCGCGGTCGAGTACAGGAATACTCAAGCCCTGACTATTGTTACGCAGTGCTTGGAGGTATTTTGTATGGCAGTTAATTTCTGTATCCTTGTCAGTCGTATACATAGTTGCGAAATGTTTTGCGAAGAGGTCGCAAATTTCAGATCCGTTAGATGTAACAACCTGTCCATCAGTCATTGCCAAAGGGTAGCCACTAGTGCCACCGCGTTTCGCTTTTATGTAATTCCAGAGAAGTTTGGGATTATCTTTTATGTCTTTTTCAATTTTATCTATGTAGTCATTATATAAATTCATCGCTAGTTTTTCACATCGCTTGGAAACTAGTTTCAGTTCAATTTTATCTAAAGGATTATTGTATTTCTTATAACGCAACCTCAGTCTATTTTTTTCTTTTAATGTTTTAATTAATGTTAAATCAAACCACGGTGGATACCGACAATTGTTAGGCTTCCGACCAGGCACAAATTTTCCAATGGCCTCACGCAGACATTCATAAAATATTGCCACCATGTCATTCACATCACAAGTATTTACAAAAAGTTCATCCCAGTTCAGCTTATTGAGGTAATTGTTAATTTCAGGGTAATTAGCCTTATAAAAGTTAGGTCTTGTGTCCGTACTGTACGGTAAGTTACAGTCCTTTAGCAAAGACATAGTTAGTTCAAGGGGGGGATGCAGTTTATCGATAGCTACCAGGGAATTGCTGGACTCGTTTACTAAACAAGTTTGCTCTGTTGATAAGACCAGATCCAGTATTCGACCAGAACAGTTTTTTACATAATTATGTTGAGACAGTTCATTTACATTCATAAAATCCAAAAGGTTTTGACAAGTTTTAGGTAGAGAGTCATTTACGGCGGTTTTATCCCAATTCAATTTACTTAAGTTAAAATCACCAATTATGAAACAGGGGATGTCCATTGAGTCGAGCACTCTGTTACAGCCATCCACAAAATGATCCATAGATGCGAGACATACTGGTGGTGGTAAATAGACGGCACAAAGAGCAACTTGGCGTGACTTATGAGATATCGATATGTCAAGTGTGACCCAGAGGTCTTCACAATTACTTTGCCAGCGTTCGACACGTGTGGAGTTAATTTTTTTATTTATTGCTATCAAGACTCCTCCCCCGTCTTTGTTGTAATGGAACCCAGTTGTTTCTCTGTCCCGTCTATAAACTTCATATCGATCATCAAACAATTCACAACTTAATACATTACCGTTTAGCCAGGTTTCTGTTAATATTATAACATCATAATTCATATTACACAGATTACAGTAAAAAATATTCGTTTTAGTTCGTAAACCTCTACAATTTTGGTAATAAATTAAAATATCCTTGAACTTTGTGGAGTTGAAACCTAATGCATGCATTAAATTACAATAATAAAAACTATAACAACAAGTACATACTCATCACACAACCTTACTAAGACTGCTCTTGTTCCTAATTTGTATATACTCTGCGCCGTCATTTTTCCTCACAAATATTCTACCATTTCTAACCCACACGTATTTATAATTCTTCTCTTTGGCTTTTAACCTCGCAGCTGCATGAAGAGCTCTATTTGCCGGGGACAGATGTTCAGCAACAAAGACTGGAGATTTTGGTCCAGCGTAACCAAGGTGCGAACAGTTCAGCTTTTCTTGAGGATTAGCTTGGTTGTATTTGATTATTGCTGCCAGAAGATGATCACGCATTCTTGGTGAGGCTAGCTGGACAATTATAGAGCGAGGGCGGTTACTTGATGAGTTGACTTTAGCAATACGAGTGCAATGTAATACATCTCTTTCACTGATTTCGCAGTTAACCACACGCGCAAGCTGAGTTACAATGTTGTAAACATTTTCATTTTTGTTTTCTGGTACACATTGCAATTCTAAGTTGTTTGATCTCGACTGTTGCTCCAGGTTAGCAAGTCTGTCGTTGAGGTCTTCTACGGTGATCTTAAGATTTGTGTTTTCTAATTCTAATTTTGTCATAATCTCCTTAGATAATTCGTGCGCCTTCATTATGCTTTCAAATTTCTTATTCATGAAAGACATCGACTCAACAACATCCGCTATTTCCTTCTTAATTGGTGCTAGTTCTTGGCTAATCGTGGTGATAATAGTGTTGTTAAACTTAGCTGCCATCTCACTTAATTCATATTTTAGTACTTCTCTTATAACGGAACGCAGTTCGTCGTTATCATTGGACGTGGAAGGAGGCGAAGGAGGCGAAGGTTGTTCAGTGGCTTGTCTTTTCGAGCCTCTGGTCGTAGATACGTTACGAACTGGAGTTGAATCATCCCTGCCCAACTTTGGCGTTTTGCTCAAACATGATGAACATTTCCAGGTAGCCTTTGCAATAGGAGATTTAATAGGGGATACACAGGCATAGTGATAACACTTTCCACAAGTTGGGCACTTTATGGATTTTGCCTCTGAACCTGTGTCACTTGCATTTGTGCAACACCCCCATTGCAAATTTTTATCAGCCATAGTAATTTTCTTCAATTATTATTGTTAATGAGACAGCAATAACAAATAATATTTTTTTTTTAAATAAATAAAAAATAGTATGCGTGTTGTCCTCTTAGATGCAATCAATTATAGGCATCACCTGCTGTCCTGTCTGTGTTAACTTATCTTTGACGCGAGCCGTCGCTTGAGTCATCGGTCGCCGCTGCAAGCAATATTGACGGTTATGCGCACTGCCGAACCGTGCGAAATTCCGTGCACTGCGCGTAAAGTGTCCTGTCATTCACTCACCGGCTGATTCGTTAACTTTTAAAATTTTTAACTGTTTGCACTTAATAATGTTCAATTTATACACTTTACTTTCGTTTTATTAAGTTAAGCACACATTAGTAGTGTTAGCGAGTCACTGTGTCACTTTTATTTACTAATTGTCCACAAGTTGTATTGTATAACTGATATTAAAACACAGAGTGAAAAAGTACGTATGTTGACCGTTTGAATGCCGGGGCAAAGATGATGATTAATATCTAAGGCTTTTTTTTTCTCACCCGTGCAAAGCCGGGACGGGCCGCTAGTATGGAATAATCCTTTAACAGTATACGCGACTTGGGAATCGAAGCCAGGACACACCACGCTCAGCAGTAACGCCCGTAAATAATTTGCATATATCACACAAACAAAAACAACAAAGATATTTTACTAGGCTTGCACACCGTTTAGAAAACTAGCGACTCTTTATTATGCGAAAACACGGCGCACATAATTTTATAGCTCACGTCGTGGTGGGTGTCAAGGTTAACGCGATGCTTCGGTGAAACTTTGTGTGTTGTAGGTAATTTGAGGCACAAATACACGTGTGCCTTAAATGTCCCTTAATTACAAGGTATGGGTCATTACGGGGTTAACGATAACCTAATTAATATTGTTTAGACTAGCAATGTAATTAACAAGCGTTGAAGTCTTTTGTTAAGTCGCTTTTATTAGTTATTGGCCCCGATTCTGTTGTTCACAAACTAAATTAAATTTAAGTTCAGTGAATCTTTTTCTTTCTATTTCATTATGAAAAGGAAAGAAGATAAATATTAGTTTATTCCTGTCAAATTAGATAATCCATAGACAAGTTTAGACGTGATTAAAAAATTGGCTACTAAAAATACGTCCATTTACGTCAGGCGCTGACTAATTTGACAGGACTAAACTAATATTTATCTTCTGTCCTTTTCATAATAAAATAGAAAGAAAAAGATGCACTGAATTTAAATTTAATTTAGTTTGTGAATAACAGAATCGCGGCCATTAACTTATACCTACAACTTTTTATGCTTTTAACTTTTTTAACAGAACCGATGGCAGTATGGTACTGTCCATCGCATGTAGGCTGACTTCAATTGACTTCGTTATCGAGACCCCTAGCGTGCCTCGGAAAGCACGTCCCGAATGTCATTCATAAATATATAGATCTTTGACAGTCGTTACGGGTCCCAATAAAAAGTCTGACAACCAGTCTTTAAGACCCAGTAACTGGGTTAGACTGGAAGCCGACCCCTAATATAGTTGGGAAAAAACTAGGCAGATTGATTGATCGAAGACTCGACGAAGACAAAGTGTTTTATCGACGGTCGATCGATGTATAGATACTCGTCTTCGAAGTGGCCACTAGAAGCTCTCATTTTCGCCTTTTTTGGTGCGGATAGAGGCGTTTTTCGTCGTTCAACTGATTCTACTGACTCGGGATTGACTGTACTGTGGCTGAGCGATTCGCTGCTGCACTGCGTGTTATAACCATTTTAAGTTAGTTCCCCGTACGGAACGACTAGGTATCTATAAAAATATTAACTAAATTTAACTATTGTTATGGATCTTGAGCGTTTATTTTTGTTTAATAAAAATCTTAAATACATGCATTCATCGACAGACAACGCACAGTCTAAACCGCAATGTGTACAAGCATGAAATTTTGCGTTTCTTGTCTATACTAATATTATAAAGAGATAGGGGGTAATCTCTGGAACTACCAGCCTGATTGATTCATCTGAAAAAATCTTTTTGCATGTGATAGCCCAATTTTTGAGGAATGCATTAGAACGCTAAGAGAAAATGAAGTACTAGCGCAGGCAAGCTTTGCTATGTGACGGGGTGGGTCGGGGAACAAAAAATTTCACGCAGACGATTAAGTTCCGGGCTAAGGCTAGTACCTACTGAATAAATTGTTAGTAAGTACGGGGATTTTAAAAACAACTAAATTATGTCAAAAACATTATTTTGAGCCCGTTTCATCGCAACAACATCCGTGTTGAATCTAAAACAATATTCTCGTATGATCCAGGATCCAACATGGCGGCTCTAAGGTAAGTTGGTTAGCCGGCGTATGACACAAACCGAGTTAGTGGCAGCGGCAGACTCGACAGAGCTCGGCTAATGCAGGGGTGGTAATCGCATTGTAAGCGATAGCAGATGGATATATATGATAAAGCTGTGTAAGATGTAAATACAGACATTTTAAGCTTTTGTGCACTTTTACATAATTAATTATATAATTTATATATAATTATATAATTAATTATATATAATGGGAGGACTGGAGTTCTAAAATACAGGCCTAGGCTTAGTTTAGACTCCATCAGATCTCCCACAAATTACAAAATTTTTGTCGAAATACCTGTCAACATAAACTACTACTGTGGAGTTAAATAAACATATCGAAAAAAAAAAATTTTTTTTTTTATTTCCAAGACTGGCTTCAGGCCTTTTGGTGTGAGGACTTCACAATAGAATTTATCAACCTAGAGTTACTCTAGCATAGAAAATCTATGTGTGTTACGTTATACTTAGGCCGAGATCTATAAACGTTATTTAGCACGTGCTTTGGCTAAACGATACTTTTGTCACTGTCACACAACTGTCAAATTACGTGCTGTAGACGGGAACATGTTAAAGCCCGTGTTAAGTAACATTTATAGATCGAGATCTATAAACGTTACTTAGCACGGGCTTTAACAGAGAGAGGCCTTAGATACTTTCGGCACGAAACCTTTTATTTTTCCGTGTTAAAAATAAAGTAGGTACTTATACAAGTAGATACATGCATTACACAGCACTAATTGCTTCGTGTAAGTTTATGTAGTGGGCGGTTTCCCAGTGAGGCACATAGGTCTTAAATAACACAGGAAAAGAGTGCCTGAAAATACGATAACCGTAGCGGAGATAGAGAAAAAAATCCCTTTCGTCTGCCATTGGGTAAAAACCTTTTTAGGAACATTTTACAGTCAAAATAAAAATAGGAAGCAAGCGCTGTATTCTCAGAATGGAAATAGGTATTTAAGGGCCTATACTACCTCAAATGGCTTAGCATGATCCTCCGTTATGTCGAAAATTCTGTAGCATTAATTTTGAAATAAATATATGGTAAAGTTGAGGATTAATGCTAGGTCTTATGCTAGACGAAAACACGATTTCATAAAATTTTCTCGATAGAAAAAAATTCCAAAGTTACCTCCAAACCGAACAATAAACCTCTGGTATTAAAAAAATACTTCAAATTAGATTATGAAACTTTGCATACTAACCGAACTAACTATAAAGCAGGTCTTATGTTATTTAATTTTTTTTAATTACCATTATTTTCACCGTAAAAAGCAAATACCTAAACTATTGGCGCTGCCTGCCGCCTAGCACCGTACTCTGTCTCGCTCTCACTCAGTCCGCGAGCAGTATCGTGCGAGCGAGATAAAGAGTGAATTTTAGCTGAGGTAGTATAGGCTCTTAATGAAATTACGCGGTACGCTTCACTAATAAATTATATTTATTAAAACGAAAATTGTATAATTATGCTCCTACACGAGTTTCAAATTAAAAATGGATTGCGAGGTACAGACGCCAGCACATCAAGCTACCCGAAATTGTTAAATTTTCCCAATCAACTTTGAACTTTAAGCCTTAGCGATAAAGTTGAAAATCTATTAAATAAATTTGACAGATGGTACTAGCTTGGTGTGCTGGCGTCTGTACATGTTATTTATAGATGTTTTCTTTACATAAACTAGTTACGCCCCGTGGTTTCACCCGCATAAGTGTCGATCCGGCGAGAATATCGGGATAAAAAGTATCTTATGTGTTAATCCTATAAACTATCTGTGTGCCAAATTTCATCCAAATCCGTTCAGCCGTTTGTGCGTGAAGAAGTAACAAACATACAAAGACACTCACAAACTTTCGCCTTTATAATATTATTGTGAAGTGTGATAAAATTGCTGTAAGGGCCTTTAATTAAACTCCAACAATTTTCCGATAGACGTCCACAAAATTTTGATTGAAGTTTTTTATTAATTAACGAACTATTTTGTTTGTAAAAGCTCTTTGAAGTGAACCATTAGAGCTTGTTTGACGTCAGATCCTCTTTAGTTACCTACTATTATGTAAGTAGTTAAGGTGATTGCGCAGTGATTACCGCGAAATTCAAATTTTCTTACGTTTTTTGCAATTTGCAGGTCAGTGTCTGGTTGTATCATGATCAAAATTTGATTCGCGACTATAACAGGTACTTATTCCTTTAGATGGCACCTGCCATCTAATCTCTTCACCACCCTTGGTTGACTGGTAGAGAATGCCTAAGGCATTAAGTCCGCCTTTGTACCTTTTTGTGCGAAAAGTTTAAATAAATAAATAAATAAATTTCGCGGTCTACCACTTCGCATTTACCTTTAAATATCTGGGCAAATAAACAGAAACTTTCTGAATCCGCAGTCTGGTTCGGAAAGTTAAAATTTTTATCAACTATTTAAACTTTGTCCAATAAACATTAAGTTTTGATTGATTGATGATGTTTATAACAAAAAAAAAATATGGAAATGGTTTATTATTATTATTAAAAAAAACAAGCCATTTATCGTCGAAAAAAAAAAACAAAACAACTTGACAGCTTGTTTTTTTTTATTTTTCAACGCGCGTAGATAGTTAGGCACTGACACAAAAACGAGCACGTAGCAAATTAATCGATTAGACAGTAATTGTTACGTGAATGTGATAATCGATCATGCAATACGCTATGTAACAATATCACGTTTTTTGTGTGCTACATAAAATAGTAAGTAATGCGTTTGTTACACGTCATTCTCAATTCATAAATACCGCTTGTGTTGATAAGCTGTCATAGGGGCTTACTTTATATTCATTTCTGCGTAAATATCTTGTTGGGTTACCCATTTTCTACAAATACATGTTTTTTTTTATAAGTAGTAACGTAAAGTAGGACGCCTTCAGACTAGATCGATCTTCGCAGGATGGCTGGTAGCAGCTGGATGAAAGTTGCCGAGAACAGATCTGAATGGCGTGCAATAGGAGATCCCTATGTCCAGCAGTGGACTGCTCTAGGCTGATTATGATAACTAAATATATAGATATCCTCTTAAAGGCCCACCCACACAAAAGTTTCTAAAATAAACTTTTCTATTTAGGTAAAGCAGACGTAAAAAACTCAGCGGTAGTCTGACGAAACAAAAGCGTCTCCACTCTTTCCCTCCGACCATTTTTTTTTTCAGTGAAACCTCCTCGGTTAATTGTTACAAAAGAAAAGCACGGCTTTCTATGTTTAGTTTCTAATTTAAAGTGAAATATCTCAGTACTTACGTAGCGTCGTTACGGAGAGATTTTTATATAGACTAAGTAGGTAGTGGCAAATATTTTGTTTTGTTTGTGTGTTGTGCGTGTGTGTTCTTTCAGGTGTCTTGTAAGTAATAAATACTTTTTAGCTGTTGATGTTATGAACAGAGGAAATGTAACAGTTTTGCTTATCAGACCAGCGTAACTTCTAGAAATCATAATAAGCGTGCGAAAGGTGGTGAACACAGAGATGTCGACTGATAGAAAAAAAGAAAACATGTTGCGCCAACCCCAAAACTCAAACTCAAAGCATTTATTTCAAATGAACCAATTATAGGCACTTTTGAATTGTCAAGGGTCGGTCAGTCAGAGAGATGAAGCTAGTTGCCCATTCCAAAGCGTAGGTACCTGTGGAGAAGAACGGGCAAGAAACTCCACGGACAATCTTTTAAATCATAAAATTGTTACAAAAATTGTGGTTACAGCATTCATGTTGAAATTATACATGTGAGAACAATGCAGAAAGACGTGCACGTTAAAGGCGTCCGTACTAAAAGGAACAATTCATAAAAGAAAATAATTAAAATAAGCCGTGGCAGCTAAGAGATGACCAGTCCCTACCGACGGCGCCCGTTCACGAACATGACGTATGGATCCGCACCATTCAGCTCAACCATTTTGAAGGGAACCTAATGATCCAACACACACGCCACCATACCAAATAAATTGGGATAAGGGAAAGAAAGTGATGACTGTTGATGCATGCTTAACAATAGGTAAGTATGCAATTTTTATTCCGTTGATATTTACGATAGTACTCGTAAATATAGTAATTGAAAAAACACATATCATTGATTAAATGCACAGTCTTAGAAATACACTTTTTTTTTAATAACGTTGCCCCACACTAGGAATTACTCCTGTATCGTGAGTGCATTTACAAACGTTTAAACTCAGATACACAAGCAGCCAGACCCGGAACGACTACTTGTAGGTCATACAAATATTTGTTCCGTGCGGGAATCGAACACGCGACACGCTGCGCAGCAGTCGACCGCTCCAACCGTGTCGTCAAACTTCACACATTATGATTCCTTGCAATGAGAAATTAATGAGAATCTCTTACTTACGTAAAGGTTTCTCACTGAACCAGCATTTTCCTGTAGGTACAGTCGGAAATAAAAATATCAGAACATGACAGGCTAGTTTCCACCATCAATAAATTGAAAATGTATTTAGTCCGTCAGTTAGAGTATTGGAAAATAATGGACACTTATTTTTTGTTTATGTAAATTAATGAATTTTGACAAAGATAAAACGCATCAAAACTCGGGAGTCCCGGCGCGTGACGTCAGAACGCACTAAAAATTATACCAAGTTGTGACGTATTAAGAGTTTTGAAAGCGTCGTATTTTCGTCAATTTTGGTTTACGTAACAAAAGAAAAAATACGGGTCAAATATTTTTTGATAATCTAACTGACGGACTAATTAGATTTTTTCAGTTGACCAGCCTATGGTACAATTTGGTTAGATGTGGTCATGGTCATGTATTGAACAACTTAGATACATCTAGTGGTTAAATACTTGTTTATTAGTTAGTAACGATTTAACATGTTTCGTAGAATGTGAATAGTAACTAGCTTACCGCTAAGTCCTCATCGTAGCATACCTCTTTGTTAATACGTGGAAAATGTTGTGGTTATTAGGTACATTGATTTTGTTTTATATAAGTACCTTACTGATAAGTGTTATTATTAATGTAATATCGTTTTTTTCCCAAACACAATAAAAAAAAAAATGGCAGTTGGAGCGGAGCCCTAACGGAACGGTTGCCGAGACACGTTAGAAGGAGCGTTGGCAAACTGATTTGCTAGGTGGGTGGTCGAGTTATAGAAGATCGCGGGGAACACCTGGATGAGACTCGCACGAACCAGGGAAGCATGGAACAAAAGGGAGGAGGCCAGTAGGTAATCAGCAGTGTGTGGAACGAGGCTGCCAATCAAGTAATGATGAATGTGATAAAGTACAATTTGGGAAGTAGCCGACTATAAAAATTATATTGTCATCATCTGCCTAGCCTTTTCCCATGTTGGGGTCAGCTTCCAGTCTAACCGGATGCAGCTGAATACCGGTACCTATTTTATATGGAGTGACTGCCTGTCTATCCTCCACAACCCAGTTACTGGGTAATACTGGTTGTCAGGCTTTCGGACTTCTGACAACCCGTAACGACTGTCAAAGATCTACAAATGACAGCCAGGACCAACGGCTTAACGTGCTTTCCGAGGCACGGAGGGGTCTTGGTATGTAAAGATGGTCACCCATCTGCAGACCAACCGCGGTAAGCGTAGCTTAACCTGATCTTTCTATTATTTGTATCAGTAGGTAATAATATATAATGTCCTGAATAACTCATGATCACAAAATCACGTAAAGTGAAAAGCTTGTTGATAATATACTGATAAGGGTAACGTGGTCTGTGCTTATCACGAGACAATTAGTGAGCGTGAGTTTAAAAGCCTTTCTGATATGAACGATAGCTCTTATCGAGTCGAGACGGTACATTCCAGTTGGAGATAAGTAGATGGCATAGTATCTTTCGAAAGCTTTGCATTGGAGCATGTAACAGGAATAATGATTTTATTCATCTTTGTCATTTTAAGGGTAGATACAGAATATAGTACCTAGCTTATAATATCTTTTTATTTTATAATTTAATTTTTAACATCCTTGGTTCTGATGGGAAATAACCTGTCGCAATTTTATTAGTTTTTATATATTTTAGGTGACGATCTACCGGTAATTTTTTTTCTGTTTTTTTTTTGGCAATATTTGGCAGTGTGCATTTTGATCCACAGTAATTTTATACCAGACCAGCTCTAAACTTAAAGACCTGCCGGTCGATTCCGTAAAAATCTCACCGTGATAACTTAGGTGAAGTGAGCGTGAAGTGAGCTATCAATAGTGGGAATCCCTAACATCAGCCGATCGATTCTGTAAAAATCTCACCGTGAAAAGTTAGGTGAAGTGAGCTTAGAGTGAGCTGTCAAGAGTATCAATCCCTAGCATCAGGATGACACTGACAGCTCACTCCACGCTCACTTCACCTAAATTTTCACGGTGAGATGGTTACAGAATCGCACTGCAGGTGGAATGACAGCTCACTTCAGCTAAGTTTTCACGGTTAGTTTTTTACGGAAAAGCACTGCTGTAATTGGCTGTCAGATTATCGTACTGTTATTTATCACCATTTTATTTAGCTGTAAGTCTTCCAAAGTCTTTAAATAAATAAATACAGTTTGTAAGTACTTACTGCATAAATACTTGATGGTACCTACTGCTTAAGACTAAAAATCTGAAACATAAGTGACGAAATATAGATATAAGTATGTTACACCTCTGCTTAAACCTTCTTGGAATGCAGGCGTAATGTTTTGTTTAATATTGAATAGGTTAGCAAGTGTTGTCGCCTATAAAATGTAAATTATCTTGATTACAAGGATTGTATTTAAGGCTCTGCTTCAATTAAGACATTTGTAGGCTATTAACGGAATAACAAATCTAGAATCTGCATAGATTATACTCCAGTTGGCAGTATCTAAGATTATTTTAGTAGTAATAAATTAAATGTGTTAGGTACATATACTAAGACTTGATGTAACGCCGCTTAATTAGGTATTTTAATGTGAAAATATCGGTGCCTTAATTTTAATGTTCGGAAGAAGTGGGTACCTACATTAATGACATGTTAAGTAGTTGAATTTGTAAGTAATATTGATTATTCACGTTTAGCGAATAGCGCGAAATTTACTGGAAAATAACAATAATATACAAAAATATTAAAAATTCTTTCTTGTTTTTCTCGCAGGCTGAAAAAAGGTATTAAACGAGGCCACGAAAAAAAATAACTTACCAAAAAGTCCGAAAACAGTAAGACACCGCTTCCCGATACGAGCGATATCCGCCATAATAAGAATAACAGCTCTAATGTAACGATTACGTCACGCCACTTTCACTGCGCCTGCGCGACCACACAATAACATTCTACAACCACTTATGAAACTGGGGACGGTGCACTCCAGAGTTCGACGCACTTCGAAAAAAAAAAATTAAAAAATATCCCAAAAAGGTTTATGGTTTTCGGACGAACTCCGTGTTGAGTTTGACTTTGACGTTTTTTTTGGCGGGAGATTTTGACATAACGCGTGAAGCGCGCTCACTCTCGTAATGGACAGTGAATTGGCCGCGGTGGTGCGTTTTGCTTTTACTTTCTGCGTTCAGTGGGGAGTATCGGTTCGCAGGTTCGTCTCGGTGATCATTGTCCTCAGTTCAGATGTAGGAAAGTCGTAATGGAACGACGGCACGGGCGTCTTGACAGTAATTGTGGGGGCAAAAAAGGCTGAATGACGAGAGAGCATTGGTGCAGTTCCTGGTTCGAATCTTTGAGATTATTCATAGATTTGTAGAGAATATGATGAATTGTGTAAGAGATGACACGGATTTGAAAAAAACATGGCTGTCGGCTGATAGAGTCAAAAAGTATGAACTAAGTTTGAAGTATTATTGCTCCCACTATGTGACTAACTGGTGAATGCAAGTAATATTGAGCAGTAAGTTACTGAGAGAGATGATTTATATATTTCAAGTTACACTACGAATAGTCAATTGGAACACCTGCATAGCTATTCACAACTACTTGATACACTTCTACCGTATTGAACATCAATCAATGTTGTCGTAGGAGTCTTCTAAACGCTGTTCACAACTCCAAAACCCGAAAATGTTGTCAGTTTAAATTAAATAGACGACCCCTATTCTTCCGACAGCTGTTCGCTGTCGGGGGCAAGGCAAATCAGGTTATTGAAATGTGTCATTTTCTATATGATAGCTTGTCGTATGGTTGCGAATTAGGGTGCAGCAGCCGAAATATTATGTAGGTGATAGTTATATTAAATAGGATTTCCTTACGTATCCGGAAATAATGTTAATGCCTAACTTCGACAACCATTTCGTTACAGAATCTGTTATTACATTCTAAACGCAATAAAATACCACTTGACTAGAATGAGAAAAATGCATTTATGATTGCAATGAGTAGGTAACACTAACAATGCATTTCATAAACTGTTTAATCGAGTCAACGTTACATAAATAAGTATTATTAAAGTTGTTTTCTATCAGAGGACGCATCAACGTTGTAAAATTTACCGCAAATTATTGACATGGCATTAGGTACGTATTATTACTTTTAAATTGCAATAAGAACGTACCTACACAAAGATATATCACCCACTGCACCGCTTCACGCAGCGGGACGCAGATAACGTGCCACCGCGCGTGATTTTTTACATACAAATTCAATAAAAACGCGCTTCCGTGCGGGGAATTTGGCTCCGTTTCCCGCGCTCCGTCGTGTGAAACGTTGCAGTGGGTGATCCGCCTTAACTGGGTTTTGAGAAAATCAGGGTACTCAGCTGCATTTAAGACTGGAGCTTGGAGTTTGATAGTTATAGTTGGGGTACATAGAGTACCTATTATATTATCTGTGGTTGGGGCAACGCTAGGGAGAATATTGTATATTTTCAGAAGTTCCTATTAAAAACCACTTTGTAAATGTTAACTGAATCCACAAGTAAACTCCGATAGTTCGTCTTGTCTAAATTAGGTAAGATTAGGATCATAACCATACCTTCTTAGTGGTGGGGAAATTATAAAAAAAAACAACCGCAAAAAACTACGTTCGCATGGAAGTAAAAATATCGCGGCTGTATTTTATCGCGCACTGGATTTTCAACTCTCCGTGTTGAACCGAGCATTGAGAATTCAACAGAGTGCATTGCGTCAAAAAAACACACTGTTGGATTTTCAATTCTCGGCGCTAAGTAGTGCGTTGAAAATCCAGTGCGGTAAAAAAAACGCCGACAGAAAAACGCGCCCGTGAGAACTTGGGCTTACCCAATACCAAATCAAAGGAAAAAGATATTCATAAACATGCAACATAAGTTAAAAACGTAAAAACCTAAATTACTCAATACGGCGGCCCATGCGGTCGCTTCTTAAAATCGTATTTCAAAATCCGCAACTCGAGAAGGTCCGGGACTGATGACCAAAAAGTCTACAACTCTACAATGTATGGCGCGCTGTGCACACAGTGGTCCCAAAATAAACGCTGTTGTATGGTTGTTGTGTACTTTTTTTCCTTGTTAGCAAGAGAATTATGGGATTTAATTGGCCGTGTTGAAATAAAAGTTGTAGTTTTTTTAATGGATTTATTAATAAAATTATATTTAAAGTTGAGAACCCCGCAGTAAACGTAAGAGATTTTGGAATTTTGAAATTGATGGAATCACCGGTCACGTGGTAATTGGCGTTCCGTTTACTCCATACTAATGTACGCGCGGCTACACATCAACCTATACATAACCAGTTTATGCTGACTTCTGATTGTACAAACAATCTATACAAAGCGAGGTCAGCTAAAACTGGAAATGTATAGCTTGATGTGTAGCCGTGTATACCTTTTCCTCAGAAACAAAATATAATTTGTCAGAAACAAAACATAAAGACATGGCGGTGGCAGATAACGGTTCACAGGGTACACTATAAAAAAAATTGACAACAGTGTTACAGTTCGACCGCTGCGCTGAGAGAATACGTTCTGGACCAGTCAGTTTCATACAAACGAATATGTGTTTTGCGAATTTGATATTTATTAGTTGCCTACTAGAATTGTTTTTTTTTACTTTTGGCGCTTGAATGAAGCTGACAGAGGGGCGCTGTTGATTGCGTGTTGCGGAAAAAAACACGTTTCTTGTATGGAGGCCCCCTTTAATTTTCAACTTTATTTTATTTTTTGTTGTTATAGTGGAATTAGAAATACACATTCACTGAAAGTTTCAACTGTCTACCTATTACGGTTTAAGAGATACGGACTGACGGACAGACGGACAGCGAAGGATTAGTGATACAAGATGGCTGCTATAGTTCCAATTTAGGCCACGAGCCAAATGCTACCGTTTACTGGGTACGTCTTTCATTGACTTGAATGTGCCCTGGCGGCTGAGAGTATGTCATTCTCACTCAAATGTCTCGCTGATGGTGGCGTGTGTGTTGGATCATTGGGTTCCCTTCAAAATGGTTGAGCTGAATGGTGCTGATCCATACGTCATGTTCGTGAACGGGCGCCGTCAGTAGGGACTGGTCATCTCTTAGCCGCCACGGCTTATTTTAATTTATTTTCATTTATGAACTGTTCTTTTTAGTACGAACGCCTTTAACGTGCACGTCTTTCTGCATCGTTCTCACATGTATAATTTCAACATGAATGATGTAACCAAGATTTTTGTACCAATTTTATGATTTAAAAGATTGTCCGTGGAGTTTCTTGCCCGTTCTTCTCCACAGGTACCTACACTTTGGAATGGGCAACTAGCTTCATCTTTCTGACTGACCGACCTTTGACAATTCAAAAGTGCCTATAATTGGTTTATTTGAAATAAATGCTTTGAGTTTGAGTTTGAATGTTTCTTGTACAGCTATACGGACAATTTCAGATCGTAGTCAATTTGCTAAGAAATAATTTCCCTGGCATCATATTTTCTTTCCACTTTTCATTTGTAGTCACTTTATAAGGATAATAAAAATGTGAAGTTCTTTATGATGTTTATCCTTTTGCGAGAAAACAAATCGTAATTGACGTGTTAGCTGTGTGCCTTCCAATTGAGACAAAGGTTAGGCCACCTCGGCCGGCTATATCCGCGCCTGAAATTCCAATACCATTTCAAATTCCCCCAATCTTCGCACCCGCCATTTTGAAGGGTACTGTATAAAAATTCTTGATAAAAAACAATAAATTCTCACCCCGGATACGAGTCTACGTAGACAGGCTTCATCCTGCCTGTTGTGAATATCTCAGCTGCATTTAGGGATGTGAAAGGTGTTGGATGAATGTGAGAAAAACTCGAGTCGATATGCTGTTAAGTAATTTGACGAAGTTGTGAATTATAGTAATCATGTGACCCACATTAGAAGCTCCTAATCTCTAGATCTATCAGACCGATTTGAAAAAAAAAATTGCATCTTTTCTTTTTTATGGATTGGAAATCATCAAATGACCCCTCCCGCTCTGGGTAGAGCAGAAGGGAGTGTCAGACTCTTACTGACTAAACCCACCCGTGTTCCTTCCTTAGCCCTTTATATGCCAGCGGTAACCCTTTCGGACAATCCCGCTGCCCCTGTTATTTTTTTGAGAGGACGGCGTTTACGCAGTCTCCACTACCAAAAATTACGCAACCGAGTTATCCACATTAGGGATAATCGCAAGGGTCAACCGCTCAACCCAACCGCAGTGCAATGGAAAGGCCTCGCCCTGGGGGAACCGCTTTCTTGATCACGATATCCCCTATGCCAGGTAGGTAATAGCCAAATTCTTGAGGATGGCTGTAGACTACCGAACATCACGCTAAGACTCTAAGGAGCCGAGCAAAAACAAAAAGTCGACTCAGAAAGAACTATGCAGCGACGGAGTGGGTCAAGGAAACAAGAAAATTTACGCGGACGAAGTCGCGGGCAGACCGCAGAAACTAGTAAGTAATAAAGATCCTTAAAATATAGGTGTGTTATGCTGATCCATTCATCAGATTAATCTTGTTTCTTAGAGAAATTTGGGTGTTCAACCCCGGAATCACGTTCTGCAGTCGAAGGTAAGTTCTGAAGACCTCTCGAATGAAGTTCACGAAGAAGGACTGAAAATACCAAAATAATTTTACTTACTGGCTTCGTGGTAAGGTCGATCTATTTCAGATTCAGACAAGTTATCTTCAGGTAACCATCAAACAAATTACTCAAAGGTTGCTCTATGCTTTTACTTAACATAAAAGTTAAAATTATTTCTTATTTTATTAGTCATAAGTTCATAACGATTCATATTCGGTATTATGTGGTTGATGACTAATTTTATGATCGTTGTAATCTTTGCTATGTAAGAGCCTTGCCACATGTAGATATGTAACCAACTATCATTTAACAACTCAACCTCGATCAGCCGGTCGATTCTGTAAAAATCTCACCGTGATAACTGAGGTGAAGTGAGCGTGAAGTGGAGTCATAGCTCACTTCACCTAAGTTTTCACGGTGAGATTTTTACAGAATCGATCGGCAGTTCAAAAAATCGAATCAGCATCACCGAAAACATAATCCACAACCCTAGCATCAAGTCATCTATATTCAAAAGACTTGAGGGCCATTGTGTTGGACTCACCAGGTGCTATATTAGGTCTTAAATAATACCCGTCGTATTTGAAAATTCACTCCACGCGCGGGCTTTATTGAGAGCGCCTGCCATTTTATTGCGAGCATCAACCACGCGTTGTGCGAATATCTTTTGTGCAGGCGCTGAAGTGTGGTTTTATAAATGATTTCATAGGAACTTTTATGTTTTTCTCTTTGAGATAGAAGGACTTTAGTTGAAATAAATTGGATTAAGTCGGTCGTATTTAAATTAAGGATTTTGTTGAAGTTCACAGATCGCGTAATGTGGGTAGGTAACTTTTCTAAACATGATAGATGCCCATACAATTTTACGTGATTAAGATTTTAATAGAAGGTTCCGAAATAGAATTTTATAAGAATTCAGAACTCACTTTTAAACTCGAAAAAAAAATCACTTTTAGAGAATGCCAAAACATACTTAATACATCGTGATATTAGTTTCAATGAGTTTGTCGAAACTTAACTTACGTTAAATTAACTTTAACATCTATAAAATGTTAATAAATCCTTGTACTTATAACTTATTTTATTCATAACTGGCTCAGCGTTGGCGGAAATCGTTATTTCTCCCTCTGCTATGAAACGCGAATCACGTACGATAATTACTTAGCCCCGGATCATGGCTGACGAACGACGCTGGAATTATGAATGGCTATCATAAAATTAAGATCAACATGTTTATATTCATGACACATCCTTTAAACATAAAAGCATGTTAGTATTTCTCAAAAGGGTTGGGCTGATTTGAAGTGTAGGTACACACCAGCGGGATAATTGCGTAACACACTATCAGTAGCAAATGTAGCAATGGCTTTCAATTTAACGAAATCAAAATCAAAATATTTTTTTTCACACAACCCTACAAGGGCACTTATGAAACGTCAGAAGCTAGGTGCACGGTTCCAATTGGTCGTTTCCTATAGAGAAGAACCGGCAAGAAACTCCATGGTTACTCTTATAAAAATAATTGGCTTTTACAATGTTTTCAAATTACAGTAGGTATGGGAGGCCAGCGTAGGCCTGTCAACAAGTACCAGGTACTTGATAAAATAAAAAATGGTCTACAGATCTAAAATCTACAGGGCCTACAAAGTCCTCACATTTACAAAACAAGAATCTATCAAAAAGATACCTAAAATATAAAAACCTATTATAACCAAGTGATATGATTTCCATTACAACCGCTAAAAAAGAGTTGAAAAATTAGAATTGCCTCTATTAAAATGTCAAATAATAAAAAGATTATGTCAAAGAAGTATGTAAAAAATAAATAAAAATCGTAATTTGAGAGCAGTTAATAGACGTCTACGTAGTTATAATGAGGTGCCAGGGAAGCCACATGTGCAGAAGGAATTATTGCCAAACTACCTTGTCTTAAACGTAGTCTTTAATCTTATAATATCGATACCTTAGTTCACAATAGCACTAACTACGATATTTACATTTTTGAGGAGAGAGCTTTAAAGTTTTTTAAAGTTTAGACGAGAACAATAGAAATCCAAGTAAAAAAAAAAAAAAAAATATGCATCTATTCATAAGACTATGTCCTTTTACTCCATCTTGATTGGTTTTACAAAAATAAAGATCATTAGTATAACCACATTCATGGAACATTAAACGAACTAATTTAATACAACTGTGACCCACGTTTTTGGTAGAAAGAGACGGAATAACGGTATTTCGATGCGCGGAAACGAAAGAGCATGAAATTTAGTGTATTTGGCATTAAAAAAGTAAAAATTGAAAATTTTGTAGTTAGTGCAATTGTGAACTAAGGCATCGATATACTTTAGGTACATGCTGACGGCTTCACAACATTCATTGCGTTATTTACGTTGCTGGAAGCAATGGGGTAGCAATATCCTTCGAAATACGCAATTAGGGCGCTGCTCTTTGCCAGATGATTCCAAGTCTCATGTAGTGTGGGTGAACCTCTTGCATGTACGTGGGAAGAACCCAATACCACCATATCCAACCTGCGGGTTAATTGTGTAACACATTGATACTTGCAATGGCTTTAATTTTGACAGTTCAACAACATCGCACTTCACTCCACTCTCACTTCGCTTCGGTCCACTCAATCTATGTGGTTCTTTCCTCAAAAGACCATTCCAGACACCAACTACATGGTCTTCACATGATCTGGTCAAGATTATGTCTGGACTTTAAAAGAGACTGTGACCTCTGATTTTGTTTCGGCCTTTCTTCTCAGAGTAGTCAGATAGGAAACGCCGATTGTAACTAGTTTGACGTGTAAAAGTTTTTGTACAAACCTACTTAAGTACAGAAAAAAAAAATATCATTAATTGCGTTATTTACGTTGTTGAGCAGACAAAATGATTTATTTTATTTTATTTATTTAGGAAAATAAACAGTTACACACTACAGTAATATACAAACAATTCATACAGAGGGAGCAAGTGTATAACCCACGACATTTTCCACGGATTAGATTGTGATGGAAAGTATTTACGCAACGGGTGCTCTAGCGATTCAAATTAAACTCAGGACTATGCTCAGCAGTCACATCTGCGAACACTAGACCAACAAGGAGTCACACACATCAATGTAGCAATGTGATATAGCGCCTTTATATCGTAGCAGTAAGGGCGGTTTTCGTAGTGTAAGTGTTACCACTGTTGACATTTCGATATGTCATTTGCCACACAACCACGATGTATGGTGTGACCTATACCGATACATTATAAACTTCATTTACAATATCAAAGCTCTCTGAAACCACAAAACACCACGAAAATAGCATTGCTGACAAAGGCGCTTGCCCACACTACACGCCGAGTCAAATGTCAAATGAAAGGTTAGATACATCGACATCGAACACGTGCCTAGGTTCAGCGAGTGTAAAACTTTCAGACTGCAGTAATAGCACGAATATCAAACAGCCGTTGCCCACGACTGCGTGTATTTTGTATTTCATTTTTAACGAAAATATCCAGGATGAAAAGTAGCCTAAAATTTAGTTAAAATACCAAAGCTGATTTCAGCTTTAGAGTTTTCTCTGTAATCAGAGAAATAACATTGATATTGTTAATTTATTATTGCGAATGTGAAGACTATGTGGGTCATTTTATTATTTTTTTATTTTAAGTTAGAATCAAACACATGTATATGCGTATGTGTAATTAATACAATAAGGTGCAGCGCAGACGGCACACTTTTTGTGCGATCGAGTCTGCGGCGCACAAACGGCGCACAAAAAGTCTGCATGGCGCGCAAAAAGTCGGTCGCGGATTTTTCACAGACTCAACGCACACGACGCACATCTTCGATCATTCTGTCGGCAGAGCTGTCTGTCTTTTTAAATGTCTATCATGATATTCTGCCTTAGAAGTATCATAGTGTCCCGAAGTGCCCGAATTACACGGATTTTTTGTGCGCCGGACTTCTTGCGCGTCGTGTGCGTTACTGCATATAATTGCATAGGTTCTATTTTCACAGACTAAAAAGTGCGTCACGGATAGTCTGTCGTCTGTGCTGCACCTAAGGATGCATCAAAATAACTTACGCGAAACGCATTACGTTACAGAGCTCCATTTGTTTATTTATTTATTGGTCTATCTACAATCGTTCGAGTGTTTAACCAATGAACATAAGTCAAGTGCACAATAGTAAGCGATATACACACCATCATAATCAGCCTATAATGTTCCTACTGCTGGGAGACAAGCCTCCTCTCTGTGTGTTGATTTTACGGTTTTATTTCTGTTTGAGTATAGTTTTCGGTGTGTGCTAGCTGACATGTCGCAAATATTATTTGATTTAATGTTTTGTATTGTGTAGTGTAGGCAAGTTATTTTATGTATTTGTATCTATAGAATCAAGTTTTTCTAACTGAACAGACAGCTGTGCTGCTGGGGAGTTTGTTGTGCCACTTATTCTTCCCAGCTAAAGCACTAGGAAGTGCTGAAGGGCGGGCGTTTTGGGGGACTGTCTCACGTAATTTTGACGTACGAAAAGTACTGATTCTCACCCTAATTTGAATAAATTAATTTTGGTTTTGATTTTGTGAGTGGGCCTAGTCCACCACGCGGGCCTAATGCGCGGATATCACATGTCTTCGAATTTTTGTAGACACAGCATGAAAAAACAATATTATTATCAAAAACAAAAAAAAAAAAATACAAGATAAGTGCAGAAATGACACAATTTTCTACACAATTTTGTTCGTTCATTGAAATGTTGGCAGAGTATTTCTATCGCACTGTATTTACTTGCCTGACGTGTAGAAAGCAGCCATGACAGTTAATATTTGGTGGTGGACGACGACATCTTTACCAGGGTGTGGAACTGTGTATATTATGGTCTAAGGTAAAATAAACAGCGATTTTAAATGATCGTATAACTGAAACTTACGACAACCGACGAGACTACCTGACCTAGTATATCGTTCCTCGTAGGGATACCATGCATGCACGCAATTGTATTTATTAATTTGTATAACATTTTATAAAATGTTATACAAATTAAAAATAATTTACATCATCTTTCTGACTGAGCGACTCCTTGACAATTCAAAAGTGTCTTCCATTCTCACGTGTCAACCGTGACTCACCTAAGTGTATTGCAAAAAAGATTCAGTGAAAATACTGCGTGTAATTTAATCACCGTTATCCTCTTAAGGGGTCATGGGGCCAAACCTGAAATCGCGAAATAAAAATTAGCTGTTCCCTACATTTTGACGAGTTATGCGAACATCTACATTTTGACGAGTTATGCGAACATAATATTTTTATTTTCGCGATTTCAGGTTGGTTTGACTACAAATGACCCCTTAAGAGGATAACGGTGATTAAAATTACACGCTGTATAAAAAAATAACTCCTTATTAAAAAACGCGAATTTTAAATCTGGAGATACTATACTAACTTATGCTTTATGTGTGGCTAGTATACCGCTTCCTTTAAAATCTTTACGTAAACAACGCTTTGCGCTCGTAGCATGGACCACACACCACATTGAAGGCATCGCGGCCATGTCAAACTTGTCAGGCGCCCTCGTTTCTACCCGCACAGTACAGTGTAGACACCACAATTTAGTTGTTGTTAATACATTACGCCTTGTCAACTTTACTAAAGAACCTAATTACTATGACAAGCGATTCTATGCTTTACCAACATAATAAAAAAAGCAATCACTTTCTTTTTCTCTGTCTGTTAGTGAACTTGTAACTCAAGAACTAGTACATACCAATTTCCGAGGTTTTCTTACCTGATTTTAGTCTGTAGTTTCTTAGGATTATAGTTTACAGGTAAAGTGATTTGGGAAGCTGCTTTCAAGATAGCAAGGAACCGTAACTCTTCAACAATGATCTTAAATTAAGATTCTTAATCTATGCTTTCTTAGATGCGCGGTGACCGCCACTTGCGGCCGTGATGTCCAAATTATAGACCATACTAGCTTTTGCCAGCGACTTCGTCCGCGTGGAATAATGACTTCCGGAAATTGAGGCACTAACTCTCATAGAGTTTAAACGATGTGCTCTTTCTTCTGCCGATTCTTGAGAACGCGTATTTCTCATTCAACGCGTTTTTCAAGACAATAGCGGGCGGACGCCGGCGTCCGCTTGGGGCTTGAATAACTAAAAATATATAACTACGTCTAATATATAAAATAATATATAATAAAACCTACTTCACTTAAAACTAAATACCTATAACTACTATAATTAATAATACCTATACCTATAATTAATAAAAGTACCTACGCTTTTACCTACTTAATATTAAAAAAAACTGAACATAAATTAACCAAAACTTACCTACTACTAACTAACTACTACTAACCTACTACTACTTCACCTAAAAAGAAATCCTGTTTTCCCAACATTTCCCTTCACTGCTCTGCTCCTATTGATCGTAGCGTGATGAAAAGTATACTATAACCTGCCCAGGAGTATGAAGAACAATTGTACCAAGTTTCGTTGAAATCTGTCGAGTGGTTTTTGTTTCTATAACGAACATACAGACAGACAGACAGACAGCCAAAATTTTACTGATTGCATTTTTGGCGTCAGTATCGATCACTAATCACCTGCTGATAGTTATTTTGGAAATATATTTCATGTACAGAATTGACCTCTCTACAGATTTATTATAAGTATAGATTATGACACCTTAATGTCAAATACTAGTGAAATGACAGATTTTCATGACGTTTGTTATACATAGGACGGAAACCCTCTTCTAGGAAACAGTAACTTTTAGAGCAATCGTATCATAATCTCCGTTCGTTTCATTTTCAAAATTTTCCTCAGCATTCGCATAAAAAAAACTTGAATACAAAATTACAGCACGTAGGGGCCATAATAATTACTATACCTACAAGAGCTCAAATAAATTACTATACATACTGCGGCCACCATGTCTGTGCCAACAAAAAAGAAAAAATAAATACAAATGGCGGTAAAATGGAGGCGACACGTGTTGGCTATTTCACAGGCCATTTTGTAGCCTAGAATAAATAATTGTGTTTGAAATTTTTGGACAAATGCGATATGGGATATTTTACAGTGAACATCATGGAATAAGCTGCATGACCTTTTTCTTTTTTTCCTATATAAAGTATCACCAACTGTGTATTCACATTACAATCTAGCCTATTGGCCCCGATTCTGTTGTTCACAAAATAATCTAAATTTAAGTTCAGTGCATCTTTTTCTTTCTATTTCATTAAGAAAAGGACAGAAGATAAATATTAGTTTAGTCCTGTCAAATTAGTCAGCACCTGACGTAAATTGACGTATTTTTAGTAGCCAATTTTTTAATCACGTCTAAACTTGTCTATGGATTATCTAATTTCACAGGACTAAACTAATATTTATCTTCTGTCCTTTTCATAATGAAATAGAAAGGAAAAGATGCACTGAACTTAAATTTAATTTAGTTTGTGAACAACAGAATCAGGGCCATTACTAATAAGTAATTTGGTCATAACTGGTTTGCTCATGTTAAGAGGATGAATGAAGGGGGACTAAGGGTATTTCTAAAGTTATTTACAAGGCAGATGTGAGTGGAAATGCCGGGAGGGAGGCAGGAGGTGTCCCCCCTTAGGGAGGACATATAGTAACCTTATTGGCGATGTACTTCAGAAAGCTTAAGTACGTACGAGTAGAACTCGCAACCGGCGTGTGTGTATAACCAGCGGGGTAATTGCGTAACACACTATTAGTAGCAATGTGTTTCATTTTGACAGATCAACAACGTTCATTGCGTGTTTTACATTGTTGAGGAGACACATTTTTCCAACATATGAAGCAATGGATTAGCAATATGCTTCAAAATGATTCAAATTGAGATCGATAGTGTGTTTCGCAATTAGGGTGCAGATGTATGACGATAAATGAGGCAAAACGAGTATGTATGAATCGTAGCAGGCGTTCTGCAGTTTTTGCCTACCCACATGGAATGAGGACGTGAGTTTATTTATGTAATCACACTAATATTACCCCCCCGCGCCTTAACTGCCCCGTTGGTCTCGTGGTTGCAAGCGCGACTGCTGAGCATGGGGTCTTGGGTTCGATTCCCGGGTCGGACAAAGTGTTATTGAGTTTTTCCATTAGGAATTTCTTAGTAACGGTCCGGAGTTTGGAAGTTGGCGGTTTAATACCCCCGTGCCTCGGAAAGCACGTAAAGCCGTTGGTCCTGCGCCTGATCTCAGATTGTGATTGAAAGTTTACACGCAATTAAGCTCAAATATGCACTTTATAAGTTTCGGTTCAACAAAATATACAATTAATATAGTTGAAATTATTTATTTTTATAGTAACGAGGTTGTTTTACTTCGAACCGACCGACCTCTCTAAAGGTTAATTCAGTTTTTAACAATTTCCTAACTAGCGTCATTCATGGGCACCCCAAACTGTCGGAAAGTTTTTCAATTTACTGAAAGATGATGGTTGTATCGCGACTCGAGTTAGGCCCATCGTCCACGACGCTTGTCGACGCGACTAAATGCCGCGATAAAAACCCGACCGCGAGATAGCAAAGACAAGGTTATGTTTTTCTGTTTATCTGGGATTATTTATACCTTCGAGGCATCCTAACGGTCAAAGTTATAGTCAAAGTTATTTATTTAAAAATAATAAATAGGTGTTATAAAATAAATGATTTTATTTCTGTAAGTAGGTTTGTATGAGCAAAAGTAGATGATGAAAATCAGAAATCCAAAACTAATTAATGAACGGAGCTCGCGTCAGAACTGTGTGGCGTCGAAGTAGTAAATGTTTGGTATAATTTACAATCACATAACGACACTTCGACGCCACACAGTTCTGACGCGAACTCCGTTCATTAGTATTGAATTTCTGATTTTCATCATCTACTTTTGCTGTTGAATGTACAAACACTTTTACACGTCAGTCATATTTTTTAAACTAGATGAGGTCGGTATAAGCAAAATAGCTACAAGAGATCTTTATGTTTTGTTGTTAACGGCATACAAAAATATACAAATAATAATAATTAAATAATAAAATAAAAAATAATTAAATAATCGTTTATTTATCCAAAAGTAATACATAGATACAGATTAAACATAATGATGGTAGAATACTAATATGCTTTTATCACTTTTTACATAAATACACATGCAATTAGAGTTAGTACAGACATCACGCTACTACAATCTGTCAAATTTCTTAAATTGATTTTCAACTTTTTCGCTACAACATAAAGTTCATTGGGAAAATTTTACAGTTTCGGGTAGCTTGATGTGCTGGCGTCTGTACATAGATACAGATACTATTTAGTAAACGATGTTTTGTTAACATTCGTAATTACTAAAACAAGGAGGCGAAGTTCCTCCAAGTATGACATACAACTGGTATTAAGTGTCATGCAAGTACTTATAGAAACACAACATGAATTAAACAAACAATGCCTTAATTTAAATAAAATATTATTTATTTTAAGAGACAATTGTAATAAGATTCTCGGTTTCGTCATACGTTAACTTCTGCAACCAATTTGTAAGTTTCATTGAAAAGTGAGCTTGTTTTGATCTTTTAAGTTGCAGTAGGGTTTTTGATTTTATAACTAGATTTTGATTGGTTGCGTCGTGTACGGACCGTCATTGAAATACTAGTGCTGTGACATTCGGGCTACTCATTGGTGATTTGAGTGTGTGACACGTTTCTTTTGAGTATCGTCGTCGTGGACGATGGGCCTTAAAATATCTGCTGTTGAGAGAATGTCAACTTGTGTTAATTCGTGTTTGTCATTCTTTAGGGGCACTCAAATGGTGATTAGTGATTAGCCTGTACATTCTTTAGAGCAAGTTAGCTCGTTTAGAGACGTTGTTTGTGAATAGAGGTTTCAAACTGGAAGAACTGAAGTTGTGAAGGAGAATTTACAGGAAAGTTTTCGAAAACCTCCTAGAAAAAATCTCGTCAGAGACTTAGAGTTGACCTTTTTTATATTCTTTTCCCGGGACAATGAGCCCTGCGGGGTGATTGCGTAACATACATACAATGGCTATTAATGGCAATGTCTTTCATTTCACAGTTCAGCCACGGTCATTGGGTTATTTACGCTGTTGAGAAAGACGAATTTTTCAAACCTTTGAAGGATTAAGAATTTCCTTTAAAACCCTGGGATTGTAATTGAGAGTGTTACGTAATTAGAGTGCTGGCATTTTAGGGAAAGCATCGCACTAAAGTGCAAAATCAAAATCAAAAGTCATTTATTAAAACTAGGTTGAGAATCAACACTTTTCGAACGTCAAAATTACAAAAGACAGTCCCCCCAAAACGCCCGCCCTTCACCACTTCCTAGTGCTTTCGCTGGGGAGAAGAAGTGGCGCAACAAACTCCCCAGCAGCACAGCTGTCTGTTCAGTTAGAAAATACCTAATTGTATACAATACTAGGGCTAAGTAATTGACGTTACAGGACACAGAACATTAATGTAATAAATTAGTTATTATAAAAAGAAGAGTTTCAACAAGGTTGTCAATGTAGCAGACTTGCAGTCACACGGCCTAGCTCGTGTCACGAGTTCACGACACAATTTCACAAGTAATTTGATAACTCCGGAAATATGCAGCATTTAATTTCCGTGAAACTGAGCTGTTATATGGTATAAACATACCGATGTATTATTTATTATAGTGCATATAGAGATTAGGAAGAAATCGGCTTTGAAGAGCGTCTAAACCTGTGTGACAGATTCTTTCTGAAGGCCACGGATATCTATGCTGAAACCCCATGTGTCATATTGATGCTCGAGTACTGTCATGTATGTTTTCAGGGAGCAAGCATAAACAGCATAATCAGCCTATAATGCCCCACTGCTGGGACACAGGTACAGGACTCCTCTAAGTGAGAGGGAGTGGGCGGTAATACACCACGCGTGCCCAGTGCGTGTGTGCGGACGTCACATGTCTTCGAATTTTTGGTTCTAGGATATGCCGGTTTCCTCACAATGTTTTCCTTCGCCGTTTTGAGAGCAGTGGTGATGAAATAATTAACACAAAGTAAAAAGCCTGTCTGGGTTCGAACCTACGACCTAAAACTCGTAAGTCGCGGCAGTTACCACTGGGCCACCACTGCTAGATTACCACTATAAAAAATATCCCCAATAAAAAAATCACATTTCGATTTCTTCGTGGAACCAAGCCAATTAAAGAAAATGACTCATTAACATTCCACCTTCTCGTCAGCAAAACTTGGAACGTGTGTAATTATGCACTGGTGTGACCCTTAAAATATAATTGCAGTACCTTAGGAGGTAACAAAGAGGAGTGACTTGTTCATGTTGCCCTCACTTGGAAAGGTAACGAGCTTACCTGTGTGCTTAGTACTAAGGTGTATTTAGTTACATATACTTAACATTTAGATTCTCAGGTATAGCTACAGAAGGTGTACTAAGAAACTGTTGTGATTTTCGGCAGCACAAAAAAGATACGTAAATACACCGTGAACATGGTTATTTCAAACTGCATCTTTTTTTTTCTTTTTCTCTTTTTTTTTTTTTTTTTTCTTAATTTATTTGTAGAAACATGAGTATACATACAAGCATCCATATTGTTATTAAGACGACTAATAAAAAATAAATAATTAAAATAAATGTTTTATTTTGGACCAAATATTGACTATCGGCGACGCGGTAGGCCCAGAAAGAGATGCCGTGACGAATTGGACGCCTATTTAAAGGATTGGCCAGATGTAGCAAGAGACAGGAGAATATGGAAAAACGGAAGGGAGGCCTTTGCCCTGCAGTGGGACATAACAGGCTAATAATAATAATAATAATAAATATTGACGACAACTTGCACTTTATTGTTGGATCGATCTTAAAATAAAGAGTAAAATATTAACATACTAACCAATAGAAGCAAGCGCAGCATTTGGTGTTGTACCTAAGTACAGTGCAGTACCGACTAGGACCTTCTACGTAAGGCGTAGTAGGTGCTACGTACGGCGTAGTATGTGCTACGTGTGGCGTAGTACCTACTACATACGGTATAGTATCTGCTAGATACGGCATAGTACCTGCTACATACGGCGTAGTCTACATACGGCGTAGTTCCTGTTACATACGGCATAGTACCTGCTACATACGGCGTAGTACCTATTACCGGCATAGGACCAGCTACATACGGAAAAGTACCTGCTACGTACAGCAAAGTACAAAATATATTTATTTTATTTAAGTAATATACATAAATGAAATAAATAAAGTACCTGCTACGGTCGATGTAGTACTTGCTACTTACGGCGTAGTACCTGCTACGCACGGTGTAGTACATGCTACGCACGGCGTAGTACCTGCTACGTACAGCGTAGTACATGCTACGCACGGCGTAGTAACTGCTACGCAAGGCGTAGTACCTGCTACGTGCAGCGTAGTACATGCTACGCACGGCGTAGTACTTGCTACGTACGGCAACTCTCTTTGCAGAACTAGTTAAGTGATTGTTTTGCGCCACAAAAATATTGTGATACTTCTGATACCTTCATTTTATTTGACATGGAAAGTAGAGTACTAAATGCCTGAAGATTTCTGTTCAAAATGTTCAGTCACATTTGAACCTGTCTGGGAAATTATTAACAGGTATCTACACTCACAACACTTTGAACTTATACGTAATAGCATCGTGCATCGAATGATTGAACTCATTCGATAAAGCAGAATTTAGCCGAGGCGCTTATACTTACATGTGGCTTCACTCTTTGGGAATCCTAAATTAAGCACAGAGAGAGAGAAGAATCACATTCTATAAAAAAATCTGCCAAATTAAATCGAAACTGCGGCTTTTGAGGGGCGTTGCGACGAACCACGTTGATCTAGGGCTTTCGAGATGTCTGTGATAATCATGTTGGCTGTGACTATAGGAATCTGCATAGGCACAGTTTTTATCTTGTTAAATTATAAAAATCAAAGTCGCTTTTCGTGTCTCTCTGTGTGACCGTAGTTCTTCTAAACTTGACATCAGATTTTAAAGCGGTTTTCATCATAATTTAGAGAATTTATTCTGAAAAGTTTATGTGTATAATACTTTAATATTAAACTTACGTATAATAAAGATATATATATATATATATATTGAAGTCGTAAATCCCTTGCGTAACAGAGGTGGGTCGCCCAGGCCAGGCCAGCGGGCACAGGCCTCCTCTCCGTGAGAGGGAGAAGGCCGTAATCCACCACGCGGGTTGTCCCAGTGCGGGTTGGTGCATATCACTGTTTCCTCACGATTTATTCTAAAACAAGAATCTGAGAGTACAGCAATAAGTAAATTAGATCTACATGTATACAGAATGTCAGAGATGGGAAAATATTTAAGGCTTGTCTGTCTCTGGGTAGGCAATATCAACCTGGTAAATATGAAATTGGAAAATGGAACGGTGTTTTATTTGGGTCATCTTTCGAAAAACCTTATTCTTAACCGACTTCAAAAAAGCTGGAGGTTCTCAATAAAACTGTATGTTTTTTTTTTTTGGTTTGTTACGTGATATCTCCGGCAATTGTAAATCGATTTAAATTTTTTTTTATTGGATAGGGTACTAGCAGCGCCGCGCGGTTTCACCCGCATAAGTGTCGATTCCGTGGGAATATCGAGATAAAAAGTATTGTATGTGTTATTCTGATGTATAAGCTATATTACTGTAAAATTTCATCTAAATCCGTTCAGTAGTTTTTGCGTGAAAGAGTAACAAACATCCATCCATCCATCCTCACAAACTTTCGCATTTATAATATTACTAACTGCGCCCCGCGGTTTCACCCGCGTAAGTTTTGATTCCGTGGGAATATCGGGATAAAAAGTATCCTATGTGTTATTCTGATGGATAAACTATATTACTGTACAGTTTCATCAAAATCCGTTCAGTAGTTTTTGCATGAAAGAGTAACAAACATCCATCCATCCATCCTCACAAACTTTCGCATTTATAATATTAGTAGGAAATAGTAGGATAGTAGGATTAAGTAGGAAGGATTAGTAGGATGCCTCAGGGGTGGTCTCATATAAATTATATTAACTTTGCTTGGGTAGTTTTTGAGATAGTTTCAATAATACGTATTTTTTGAGATAGTTTCAATAATACGTATTTTTGCCACTTAGTTGATATTGATGATGTTACAATGACTTCCTGTCACTGATATTTACATAGCCAGTAGTGTTATACGAATTTGTATGGGGCAAGTACAATTTTAAAGTTTTTTTTTTTTTTTTTTTCGCTTATCTTAGGGTTCAACAAAAGGGTGGACCCTAATCTTATTACAATCTAGCCTTATAAATAGACTAATAAGTAATTTAATTATAACCTAAACTATTAAATTGTCTTTAGTAAGAATGTGTCCAATAGCACTTTTCTTATTGTCTCTATTAAGGCGAATACACTTCGTTCTTGTGTTTGTTTGGCACTTTTGTACTTTACACTATTCACTAACACTAAACACTAGCTCGAACGGTTTTGTTCTTTTTAGTCTTCTAACTATGTTTGTGTGGTCGAGAAGCTGGATTGCCTCGACGTTCACATGCTGATGAAGTCTCTTTTCGTGAGCTTCTGCAAGTTTCTGAATTATTTTTTCGATGAACTCAACTTTTAGGTCCCGGTGGAGGTCATCATTTCGTATGTACCAAGGTGCATTTACAATTTCCCTTAGCACTTTGTTCTGGAATCGTTGTATAATTAATGTATTGGTCTGTTTGGTGCAGCCCCATAGCTGAATACCATAAGTCCAAACTGGCATCAGGACTTGTCTGTATAGCAGCAATTTGTTTTGCACGGACAGCATGGAGTTTCTTCCAAGCAGCCAATGCATTCTTTTGAATCGGAGGTCAAGTTCTTCTTTTTTCTTCTTGACGTGTGCTTTCCAGCGTAGCTTTGCGTCAAGGGTCATACCGAGATATTTGGCTGTATTCTCGTAAGGGACTTGTTTATTATTAATATAAACTGGAGAATACTGTTGTTTTTTGTTGGTAAAATCTATGTGAACAGATTTGGATTCATTAAGTTTAATCCTCCATTTTTTGGTCCAGTCATAAACTTTATTTACAGCCATTTGTACCTTTTCTACTGCTTCTTCGTGGCTGTTTCCTACAGCCATTATGGCTGTATCATCAGCAAAGGTCCCAATCGTGGTTTTCTCTAATTCGGGAATATCGCAAGTGAATAGTAGGTACAGGACCGGACCTAACACACTTCCTTGCGGTACGCCAGCTTTAATTTCTTTCAGTTCTGAGTAGGCGTCTTCTTGGCTTATTCTAAAGACTCTATTCAGAATGTAGGATTCTAATATATCTGCAAACTGCTTTGGTAACAGGCTCTTTAGTTTATGTATAAGGCCTTCATGCCATACTTTGTCAAACGCTTGCGCTACGTCTAAGAATACAGTAGAACAAACTTTCTTATCTTCAAGAGCGTTTTCTATTACGTTTGTGATCCTATGCACTTGCTCGATGGTAGAGTGTTTTTCTCGAAAACCAAATTGGTGCTCTGGTATTATGTTTTTACTATCTATTATTGGTTTAATCCGTTTGAGTAACAGCTTTTCAAATAGCTTGGACATGATTGGTAGCAAGGAAATAGGCCTATAAGATGATGTTTCGTGCGCCGGTTTCCCTGGCTTAGCTATCATTATTACTTCGGCCACCTTCCATAAGTCTGGTACATATTTAAGCCTTAGTGCGGAATTGATAAGGGTTGTTAACTTAACCAATTTTAAAGTGAAAAAAAAAAAAAAAAAAAAAAAAACAACCGACTTCCAAAAAAGACACTACAAAGTCAAAAATAACTTGATTTTTTCAGTTTTTTTTTTTTTAATTAAGACTGTCTGGTCTGTAAAAATATCACCGTGAAAACATAGGTGAAGTGAGCTTAAAGTGAGCTGTCAATAGTATCAGTGGAATGACAGCTCCGTGTATTACCAGAAAGCCAATTCTCGTAATTTAAAACGTTCAAAATCTAATCGCAGTCTCATCTCGGCGACATAAAAATGTCAAAAAAAAAATGTAGGGAAATTAGAAGTATTTTTTGACAGATTGAGACTGAGATCAGACTGTGAACGTTCTTAAAATTACGAGAATTGCCCCTCAGATGTATGAACATAAGCGACGCAAAAGGAGTATATAATGATCGCAGGTGGTGTTCTGTTTCTACCTACCCAAATGGCAAGAAGGCGTGAGTTTATGTATAATCTTTTCTTGTCTAATGGCAGTTACTGAGTCTTTGTTCGTTTTGTTATTATTGATATATGAACCATTTTAGCAGCATTAAGACCGGTTTCTTGAATTTATTCAGACTTTTGTCGAATAATCATATTTGGTTGTAGCAATGACGCATTGCCTGCATCAAAAACGTCATCAAACAAGGTACGTTCAGGCATAGCTTTCTGAGTGAATAGCATTACGTAGGCAAACTTATCAGTGTGGGCCGTTATCCTAACTTCGTGTTATATCATAAACTCGTCTAATAATAATACGTGAGTTTAAGGAGACACTGGCCCCGATTCTGTTGTTCACAAACTAAACTAAATTTAAGTTCAGTGCATCTTTTTCTTTCTATTTCATTAAGAAAAGAACAGAAGATAAATATTAGCTTAGTCCTGTCAAATTAGTCAGCGCCTGACGTAAATTGACGTATTTTTAGTAGCCAATTTTTTAATCACGTCTAAACTTGTCTATGGATTATCTAATTTGACGGGACTGAACTAATATTTATCTTGTGTCCTTTTCATATTGAAATATAAAGAAATAGATACACTGAACTTAAATTTAGTTTAGTTTGTGAACAACAGAATCGGGGCCAATAATAAACAAATGAAAAACAACTGATATCTATACATATTGCTAGCTTAAATTCTGCCCACGACTTCGTCCGCGTCAATGATATTATATACAATAAAGAGGTAGATAGGGCACTAGCGCGCGCAAATTGTTGCAGTCAAATTAAGACAATTGTTGTAATTTCGTTTAGTCGACATACCTACTTCAAGCGCAACACACTACAGATAGCTATCTCTTTCTATGTCATACGTTCCGTATTATCTGTCGCGGTCGTAGTTGAAAACCACTATCCCAACAACACAAAACGTCGCTCAGTATGAACGTAGCATATCTTTCCTTTATAATATCATTGGTCCGCGTCATATTTCTTGTTCCCCGACCCACCTCATCGCATCGCATCGCCAGTCCACGCTATTACTTCGTTTTCGTGTAGCGTTCTTTCTGACTTCCGTTTTTTTTTTAATACTGATTGGTTCTGCTCTTGACCTCGATCATTCCTGATGGAAACCGATGGATGAGGTCTATGATAGGCACTAGCGTGCCCAGAAGATGCTTGTTCACTTTTACTTTGAAGGCAGAAAAAAGGCCGTTTGGGTTAAACTCGTTCTATTTACTCAGCTCCTTAGGGTCCCAGCGTGATCTTAAATAATAATATCGTTTGTTGCGGATCACACATAAAAATACACACAATCAAATCATAAAAGAAGATCACAAAGCGAGTTCTAACTTTAGTCCAAGCCAAACCCAATCCTGCCAGCTCGTTGTTGTATTAAAAAACTTTATTGAGACATGGTAAAGTTCTCAATAAAAAAAATATAAGATTCGGGTTTACTGTTAGTTTTTTGAAATTAGAACTTGAATTTTCTCGGTCGAAGAACTTGAAATAAAAAAAATGGCTGCGTCTAAAAATAAGCCTTATTTTGTAATAAGGTCGATTGTGTCCCGAATGGTTAGGTATTCGAGCAGGTATACCTATAGGAAGGCAAGGACTATAAGGCGCAGCGTATCACCTTGGATTCATTACATGGGTCTCAGATTCTAAGCCCTGCGATGAAGCTTGTCATCAGCTATTTAAAAAAAAAATGTTTTTCTATACATTCACACATTTATACATTTTTGACCTCGTAGGTATTGCACTATTTTTTTGATAACTGAAAAAAAAACCTACTGTCCCCTAAAGTAGATTGTTTTTTTCTAAAATTGTTGCTGAATTCGTGGTACAGTTTGCAAGTCGACGTCATGCCACCTTGTATACTGTCTACATTTCGCTGACATTACATTCAAGAAACAGTTCCTGGTTATGAAAATCATACCTCATTTCCATTCAACAAAGTATAGCTTCATTGATTTCTACGTCTTCCTTCATTAATGTATACAAGCATTTGCTTTAAGATTACCATAATTTTAGAAGCTCGCGCCAAGAGTCGTGACTGTCAAAAATATCGAGTTCACATCTCGGCTGCACCGTTCTATTTTTAGACGACTGTTGGGCCAATCGATTTTGATCGAGTCCTTACAGTATTTCATGTTTATATTCCATTAAAGTATGTAATTTACAATACGTGTGTGTTGTTTTGACATATCGAGCTGTAAAAAGAGACAAATCGAACGCTGTACGGTAATTTTTTTTTTCTAAAAGTTGATTTGTTTTAGTTGATACTCAATTCCGATTCTCTTGTTCACAAATTAAATTTAAGTTCAGTGCATCTTTTTCTTTCTATTTCATTATGAAAAGGACGGAAGATAAATATTAGTTTAGTTCTGTCAAATTAGATAATCCATAGACAAAGAATCATGTCAAGTTTTGACCTGAAAATTTTCTAACGCGTCTAGTGATGTAAAATATCTTAAAAAATTGCACATTTTTTGCTTATTTCGTATCGCTTAATTGAATTTTCAAATAAAGCCAGGAAAAATAGCAATGTTACTATATTTATCGTAGCCTTTTTGAAACGGAACGTGTCATATACAAGTTCCATTTTAAGTGTACAGTTGACAGGTTATGCGTAAAACGAACTTCTTTAGCCGCAACGATAAGTGAATGACATGCTGTCATTTGTTTGACGTTCTGCAGTCGTTCGTCTGCTCTTGTACTGTGCGATTTTGGATTTTCTGATACCCTTACAACTTTTGCATTTTCCACAGACTTTGACACCTACCACTTACGATTGCTTTGGCCTGCATCATACGGATACCGATTTAGTGCTTTGTGATCTATCTAAGACGTCGTCGGCGGGATATTACGAGAATATAACTGCTGCTTGCGATCGCGCGCCGATTTGATGATACTATACTCTATGAGGGATTTATTTCTGAGTGATTGTTAGTCTCTCAGCGATTTGGAATCAATTAGATTTTAATTATCGTACAGTTTTTGAGATTATAACAGCTGTCAAACTATCTGACAGCAGTTATTAACCTCAAAAACTTATTTACATAATAACATTTTTACTGGCCGCTAAATAAAAAGATGATAAGTTATTGTGTTATTATAAACGATAATTGTTTTTATATAACACTAGCTGGAGGTAGACGAGACCTGTAAAACGAATCAAGTGACAGGTCAATCAATGTAGGGACCGTGGGCATGATTCTTTAGACGTGATTAAAAAATTGGCTACTAAAAATACGTCAATTTACGTTAGGCGCTAACTAATTTGACAGGACTAGACTAGTATTTATCTTCTGTTCTTTTCTTAATGAAATAGAAAGAAAAAGATGCACTGAACTTAAAATTTAATTTAGTTTGTGAACAACAGAATCGAGGACAATATTTATTTACATTCTTCAATGTGTACTTAAGTGGTAGGTTTTACAAAGACATGGTCATTTTGGACACTGTCGGGCACAGGACAGTAGAAGAGAGGAAGAAGGCTTTAATTTAATAATTAAACCAATTTTTGAACTAATCTTACAATTTATTACCTTATAATTAACTCAATATCGGTCTGTAACTGTTAGCGATCTTCGTTTTGATTTTTACGGCGGACCCCAAACTAGGCGGCGACTGTAAGTATCTTGGGGAAAAGGTTCATTAGTTGGTTATATACGATTGTTGGTATTTACGAGGTGGTACTGTATTTACCGTACTAAGCCCGCGCGGTGGATTATGGTATCACTCCTTCTCACAGAGAGGAGATCTGTGTTTCAGCAATGGGAACATTATACGCTAATAATAATTATGCTATATTTATTTTAGAGTAAATAAGTCGTAAAGAGCATTTTGTTTGATGTACATGACAATAACGGCGTACGTAACACTTGAAATTAATTGGTTACGTGATCCAAAACTAATAAAAAATACAATTCCCTACAAAATGGTTGAGCTGGATGGTGCTGATCCATGCGTCATATTCGTGAGCGGGCGCCGTCAGTTGGGGCTGGTCATTTTAGCCGCCTGCTTATTTTTAATTATTTTACTTTTGGATTGTTATTTTGTTACTATTTGCTGTTCTCTGGACGCTTTTAACGCGAACTTGTTTTTATTTATTTTTTTACATCGTTCTCACATATTTATAAATTCAACATATGATGTAACTAATAATTTTGTAAAAATATAATTTAAAAAGAGTGTCCATGGAGTTTCTTGCCCGTTCTTCTTCATAGGTACCTACTACGCTTTGGAATGGGCAACTAGCTTCATTTTTTCTGACTGACCGACTTCTTGACAATTCGAAAGTGCCTGTGGTTGGTTTCATTGAAATAAATGCTTTGAGTTTGTAATTAATTAAAATATAGAACGCGCGGGCTCGCGAGAGATGTAAGGAGTTGAGGCAAGCCTTTACCCAAGAGCGGGACCAAGCAGGCTAGAAAAAAATATTTAAAAAACTAAGAATACAATGCTAATGACGAAATTAACAAATTGATCGGATTAAAATTCAAGGTAACCTCTTAATTACCTACATTACCTACCTTCTATCTGAAATTTACAGGAGTAGTTTACAAGCCTCGTTTATGAATTACTAGCTGCGCCCCGCGGTTTCACCCGCGTAAGTTTTGATCCCGTGGGAATATCGGGATAAAAAGTATCCTATGTGTTATTCTGATGTATAAGCTATATTACTGTAAAGTTTCATCAAAATCCGTTCAGTAGTTTTTGCGTGAAAGAGTAACAAACATCCATACATCCATACATACAAACTTTCGCATTTATAATATTAATAGGATTTGCGCTTAAAATCTTCGCAGGCCTTGTTGGCTGCACTCGCCGATAATAACTTAATTGAAAATCGTTAATTGGTCGCCCGGGTTCCAAAGAAAACGAATCGGTATTACTGCCGGTCGTTATTTAGTGTTTCAAAAATATGAGATAGTATAGTCTGCTATAATTATTTATTTATTTATTTATTTATCTTCATACATTTAACCTTACAGGGTAACCCAATGCGATAAATGCGCCTATCCTAACTTTACTCTGCACACAACGCTTAGTTATCTTGTTTGCTCAACGTCCGTGTGTCACTGCAGGGATCCAGCAGAATATCAGCGTCAGGTACATTTGCCTGACACATGCTGAGCTAGACTCCCATTTGGTGCAACCTTGAGACGCACACCGCACTGTGTCTGTTTCGTTATTAATTTTAATTTTATTTTAAGTGTTAGTCATAGTGTAATTTTTATTTCTTTATGCATGTTTTTCATTTTGTTTTTATAATGGCACCTGGTTTTTTTTTTGTTTAGGTATATTATACACATGTTATCACCTAGTGTTGAACTTCTGTGTGTTGTGCTGACTTTTGTGTGCGCCAAATAAATGGTTTATCTATCTATCTAACTTAATTGATACTACAATTATTTATATTATAATAGTCCTTTAGATCGAATTTCGATCATGACAGTCACTCTCAGCGGAGACTAGCCATCTACGCGGGAGATATTATAGTGCACAAAAGCTGTGACAAAAGTGTGTGCAGACAGGTGTACTCACTCTT
Organism: Globia sparganii; assembly: GCA_949316385.1. NCBI lineage: Eukaryota > Metazoa > Arthropoda > Insecta > Lepidoptera > Noctuidae > Globia > Globia sparganii. The sequence continues at coordinate 17,857,622 of OX438674.1, forward strand.
TCCTCACTCTCATATTCGATGGGATAGTCTGCTATAAAGATAATACATCAATATTAACGACTATAAAAGTACGAATACTAACCGAAAACGATCGTTCAGAATCGGGCGTAAGTAATTTGTTCATTCGTCCATTCACGCAGAAAATATCATAGGTCATACAGGATTTTCGTAATTTTTTTTTTTTTACTAATGTGTGCTTATGTTCTTGGTTCGTTGTTGATGACAATAATCAGCAGAGGTTTAGCAGGAGTGTAGGTTAAACAATAAAATGGTAAGTGGCTGTTATTAGGGTGTGCAGGTGGGCTCCATAAATACAGTAGTGAGAGAACTCGTCACCGGGCGCGGTGCCACAGACGTTATGCCGTGGATGCCGTCCATTGCTGCGTTAAGTTCTTTTGTTTTCTTAGTAACTATACTGGCTGTGCACTAGCGAAAGACAGAATTGTGTGGAAAAGAGAGAGGGACGCCTTTGACCTGCAGACATTACATTAGATAATGGTGCCGATTCTGTTGTTCACAAACTAAACTAAATTTAGGTTCAGTGCATCTTTTTCTTTCTATTTCATTAAGAAAAGGACAGAAGATAAATTTTAGTTTAGTTCTGTCAAATTAATCAGTGCCTGGCACTACTCCGTACAAGTTTAGACGTGATTAAAAACTTGCCTACTAAAATTACATCAATTTACATCAGGCGTTGATTAATTTGACAGGATTAAACTAAAATCTTCTGTCCTTATCATAATGAAATAGAAAGAAATGATGCCCTGAATTTAAATTTAGTTTAGTTTATGAACAAGGGAATCGGCACCACTAGCTGTTGATTTTAATCCTAATTGCTTCATAAAGATTGGATGAATAAAAATTGGTGCGCCCACCTCAAATAAATTAGAATAGGTACGTGCAGGATAATGATGTTCGTAGTTTCGTAATGGTTGAATATACGACTGACGTAAAGCAGTACAGATAGTGCAATCCACGAAGACGCGCCCCACTCTTTGTCCTAATGCTTACAGCACAAGTGTGCAATATTCCGCTAGTGTTTTAGTTTTGTAAATACACACGAATTATTATTAGTGGGTAATTAGAGTGTATCGAAAGAACTAAAACACTAATGGAATTAACTAGCTATAAACACTAACGATTCGGAAGAAGAGTGGGGCGCGTCTTCGTGGATTGCACTATCTATAATTCTCCATCTGTACTGCGTGTTATAGCATAGCGCCAGTCATTCCTGAAGGGTTAGGCAGTACATCAACTCAGCTTATCGCAGTCCTTTGCTGGACATACGTCTCTTCCAGGCTGCGCCACAACACCCTGTCCTCAGCTTTCCTCATCCAGTCCGTTCCAGCCACTTTTCTTCCGTCTTTTTTTCCGTCCATCTATAGCTGGGGGACGTCCTACACTACGCTTGCCGATACGCGGTCTCCACTCAAGGGCTCGTCTGCTCCACCGGCCATCGCTCAGTACATGTACGGCCACATTTGGCCAGTTATATTTAAGCTCCATGTAATGGAGGGCAATCCACAAAAACAAACTTCGTGCTGCTATTGAGAATTTACAATAACACTTTGCCCGACCTGGGAATTGAATCCAGGACCTTAGGCTCAGTAGTAGCACTTGCTACCACTAGACCAATGAGGAAAAAATTCAGGTAAAACTTGTAGAAATGTCTGAAAGTTGTTATTACTCAAACGTCACACAACAACTTTAATTGTTTTATAAAGTTCATATTTACTGCTTTAGATCTATAGTCATAAACTGTAACAATTTTACGACCACTATAAATATTATTGTGAAATAAATGAATAAAGTCAACAATTATTTGGCTACTTACCTATTGCTATTCAGTACTTAGAGGTACAGTCCGATTGAAACTTTATGACTCGGAACGTGAGGCGAGTCGCTACGCAGTAACAAATTCATCTGTCATGCTAGCGAAGGAGGTGGCGGGACGGTTGAGGGAGAGAGCCTCACGTCCCAGCCGCCGCGGGAGACGCTCCGGGCGTCGGGAGCCGCGTGACGACTCCCGGCCACCGTAGGCGCGGGCCTACGGGCGGAGAGTAATGGGTATCTCACCGTCCGATCAGGACCAGGCTCGTGCCGGACGGTGCATACGTGTTCCACGCGCGCCTCAAAGATATGTCAGCATCATAAGGGCCGTAGCCTGCCGGGGCAGCGGGATTGTCCGAAAGGGTTACCGCTACCCCGGAACATAAATGGCTAAGGAAGGAACACGGGTGGGTTTTGGTCAGTAAGAGTCGGACACTCCCTTCTGCTCCACCCAGAGCGGGAGGGGTCATTTGATGATTCCCATCCACAAAAAAAAAGCGGGGTTGAGGGGTGAGGTACAGCTCACTTCAGAGCCACCATATAGTTTGAATCAGGCTGTAGAATGGTGGAGGCGGACTTTAAGACAGACGTCAGTCTTTGCCAGTCAATCTTTGGGTTGTTTTTTTTTTTATTTATTTAATACTTCAAGCATATAAATGTACAGAGGCGGATTCAACGTAAACTTAAAAAAAAATATGAAAGCTGTTTATTAAAATTAAATATACATTAAAATGGTTTTCAGAGATCTAAGAATAAAATATTTTCAAGACCTTGATAGTATTAATAACTCAAAATATTTCTTATCAGACCATTCATCTTACAGTCAGGTAGGCCGCCAAACGGATTTTTTACAACTTCTTTATTTTAAACTGTCGTTCACACATCTCCGTCCAATATTTATGACGGATCGGTGCCAAAACTTTTTTAGATGTCTGTCTGTCCGAGGTAGACAGACCGGAAAATAGGTGGTTTAGTTTTCATAATAGGCTTGTCAACTGAAAAACTCGAATTAGTCCGTCAGTTAGATTATCAAAAAATATTTGACCCGTATTTTTTCTTTTGTTACGTAAACCAAAATTGACGAAGAAACTACGCTTTTAAAATTCTCAATACGTCACACCTTGGTATAATTTTGAGTGCGTTCTGACGTCACGAGCTCCTACTCCCGAGTTTTGATGCGTTTTATCTTTGTCAATATTCATTGATTTACATAAACAAAAAATACGTGTCCTTTATTTTCCAATACTCTAACTGACGGACTAAATAGATTTTCAATTTATTGATGGTGGAAACTAGCCTATTGTCATGTTTCAGTAACAAATTTTTCAGTATAGTTGTAACATTTCACGAATGCGCGTTAATCATTGCAATTTATACTTTATAACAATTATGTTAAAGTCATATAACGCGTGTTCGTGAGTTGCAATGCAAGGTCTATAGTGATTTTTTTTTATCAATATTGTTGGCTTATAATTGGCTGAAGAACATGTTAATTGATGATGATCCAACCGCTAAGTGTATGAATGAAATTTTTTTGTTGCTTTTTTACGAGGTAGAAGTAATTTTAAAGTAGTTTGGAATAGTGTCTAAGGAAATTACGTTTGAAACTTTTTAGATCTTTTGTATTTTTCTTTTTTAATTAAATCGGATGGCCAAATGCTCTAATTTATGTTGGTAGCATTTTACCTTTGCAATTTTTTTTATTTATTGCATAAAGTGACTTCTGCCACTCTGTGTTACACAGAGTGGAAAAGCCACCATGATAATAAAATGATCATTTTAATCATATAACATAGGGTATCAAGACATCTCACAGTAACCCTTAACATTCCCGAGCCAGCAATGAACGTCACCCTTACATTTTCCATCAATTGTTCCTGAAGGCTGGCAGGCAGCAGGGCCGGATGCTGCGCGATCTCTCCGATCAATAGTAACGCCCGCCATCCCGCCAGGGCTCAGTACCGCGCCCGAGCCCGCCCCGCACACATTACGTACCTTTTTTAATAACTATTTTTTAAACAAACACGGTTTTTTTAAACGCCATCTTTTTATGAGGTTCTTTTTTTAAATTCCGAGTTGTGACGCTGCGGGGTCGTCTAGAAATGGGACTCTGTTGAGGTAAGTTCTCTTTTTGAATTTGACTTTTTTTATTTAATGTGTTTTTCTTAATTTTTTGTTCGTCTGTGTCGAAGGTTTTCTACATGGTTAAATGTGTGTGCGGTTTTAAGACTTTTCGGTTTTAATTATTGAGGTGGAAATTTTCGGGGGGCGTGGTTGGCACTTACATATTTTTTAATCGATCGGTGTTTATAACGTGTAAAAAAATGTAATATTAAAATAAAGTTTTTAATTATAGCAACATTTGTAGCCTCCTTTTACATAAAAAAAAGTAACAAAGAAAAGGGTATAATTCATTAAATAATCAATTTTTATTACACGAGACACGATTTTTGTTAAAGATTACGTAGTAGATAATTTCTTATAGGAATTATTTCAATTAATCGATAAACTACCTGATCCTTTTACAAATTGTACAAGAAAAATCTGTGGTCCCTTTAAAAAATAAATACGTTATAGGTAGGTACCTATTAAATGTGCTTACTCATTGTGGTATTTAGAAGGTAATAAATGTCATGCAATGCATAGTTTCTATCTAGGTCATGTTAATCACGGCATATATAGGTAGCCTAGGTATCTACCATTAAAAAGATAACTGAAATTTTATATAAATTTATTACCTTTCCTTCTTAAATTACAGCGTTATCGTGTCATTTCACGATATTAATTTTAAAACCCACCTATTATAAACGTTTTCACAAAACATAGAAATCCAAATGTCAAAACTATAAAACAATTTGTCGGGGGCCATTTTTTTAATCATTTTTATTTGTAACACCAAGTGAATTGCTTTTGTAACTTTTTTATTTACGAGCCTGATTCTAAGAAATAGGTAATAAAAAGTTATAAAACATGTTATCACAAATGATGGGTGTCACGATCACAGATTGAGACAAATCGGGATATGATCGGAACATATCTCCATCGAACAGGGTGGGGCGTCTACGTGGAAGTCTGAAAATGGCTGAAACTACCAATGCATTGATTTTAATCGTAATTTCATATAGAGACTGTTGTCCAATAGTTTATGTCCAGACAGCTAGGAGATGCCGGGCCATCTAATTTTTAAAATTGATAAATAAAAAAGTGTCTTAGAAGATACTTGCATAAATAAACATTTCATTTAATTTTATTTGAAACATTATAATCTCATTGGTAGCAGCTTGGAGGCTTACCGCTACCCTCTCTCTATATCTGTGAAGTATGCATGTTTGTTAAAAAGCATAAAGACTTATTTAAAAAGGCAGAGGATGTGTATCCTCGAAACCGGCGAGATCCTCACAGGCTCATATTAAGTGACTTACCAAGACTGACTAAATATAGTAAAAGCTGTTTAGCCATGTGTGTTCGGATATATAATAAAATTCCAAGTGATTTTAAAACCTTAGATCTCAGATTGTTTAAAAAAAAAACTATACAAATGGTTGAATAATAATAATTTTTATAGTATAAAAGAATTTGTTGACGGGAAACATTTTGTAATGTAACCTATATTATTTGCATGCTATGATATAAGCAAAACATGTATGCTCTACAATGTATTTTAACAACCTTATATACCATGTTTTACGCAAATAAATATTATTCTTATTCTTATTCTTATTCTAGACTTATGCCCGATTGATGATAATAGGCTTGCTTCCTATTACATGAAGCTTAAACATGAACTGGCGAAATAATAATAATATTAATAATAATTGCCCCCTTGTCACTACGTCACTATGTGCTAGCGACAGTTTCCGGGGGCCCATTATTGAGTGTGCAAGTCACCCCCTGCTATTTTATCCGTGTATATCGACACCTCCATGCAATAACATCGTAACTCACTTTTTGTGATTTTACAGGAGAGCGATTTTAAAGTTTGAAAAATTATAGCAAACTCAAAACACCCCGTACAATTTTTGAAGCTGGCTCTATTTAATATAGTTTAGGCGGACTATAAATAGGTATGGTTAAGTTGTAAAAGAAAAATTGTTTTCATGGTTTTTCATGACTTACGTAAACAAAACAGTGATATGACATATACATAAGTTACGAGGACAAACATTGTATGTCTGAGTTACAATTTAGTTTTTTGTAGTTTTAATTTTTTTGTGGTCAGATAATTGTAACTCCAAGGTGTTAAGTTTACATATTTTTAGAAACGAAAGGGAATAGAATCACAATAATAGTACAGAAAAAATGTATTTTTTTTTTACATAACAATGCCGTTGTAACTCAATTTTTGGAAAAAAGTGAGTTACGATGTTATTGCATGGAGGTGTCGATATATAAAACATTGATCAGGCAGGGGCCATAGTTCTTGGTAACCAATCCACTTTAACCCCGCAAACCCATAGTACAACTTCTTATTTTTCCAATACTGCAATAGTCATACACCAACTGGGGGTTATCCTTGGGTGCACTTGCATAGTGCATACAGGGATAATCGTCGGTTGGTGCCGCATTTCATTAAAATTTCCTAAGGGGCCTCTGCGAGTTGGCTTCGGCCCCTCGTACGCCTTCCAAAGGACCGAGACCCCATGGTCCCGAGATATGTAAAAACAAAAATATAATAATATCGTTTATTTATAAAAATGGCGCAGATTCACAATAACATAACTTGAAAATTATTATAGAGGACACAGTTGCTCATTTGCCTGAACTAGGTAGAGCCTGTGTTTCAGGCTGGAAAGGTGCTAATGATTTTAAAATATACAATTAAAAACGGAGAAGACTAATTAAAAACTATTATTAACATAAAATACTAACATGTTTTATTTACAGATAACGAGTAAATCCTCGGTCTCACTGTATGATATATATCTCACTGTATACAATGTATAATTGCAGAATGATCTTTTTAGAGTCGTAATTATTTAACTTATTTAAACTTAATTTTCTATTTAAATGTGGGAGTACTATAGGTGCAGCTCTGCCTACCCTTTCGAGGAATATGAGTACCCGCGTGATGATATGTTATGTTATTATAGTCTACAGCTTTTAATCTTTGCAATGCACACTAAGTTGTAAAGATCTAGAGTCTTCATCACATGGTAACTTGCTACTTTTTTAAAGGAAAAACGGAACATTTCGTTGTGCGTCTATCTGTCCGTACTTCAAGATTCTTTTTCTCAGGAACGCGTGGAGTTATCAAGTTGAAATTAATATCAAATACTCAGGGCTGCAATCCCTCGAAGCAATGATAAAAATCAAACTTCTAAGTCAACGCAATCAAAAGATACGGCCGTTTATGTTCCGTTTATGCCGCATATTTTGACACTCGCAAAGGTTACACTTATACACTTATGAGTACATGATAGGATACACTTATGAGTAGCATTATCATCTATAACGTCCCCACTGCTGGGACACAAGCATCATCTCTGTGAGAGGGAGTGGGCTGTAATCCACCACGCGGGCGCAGTGCGGGTTGGTAGATGTCACATGTCTTAGAATTTTTTGGTTCTAGCACATGCCCAGTTAGGGCGCAGCAAATTTTGTCTTTTTAAGGAAGGCTCTTGTGTTGAAATGACGCTTATAGTAAAATCTAAGAAATCCTACTAATATTATTTTGGACATAGGACACTTTTGACCCCACTTTTCTGAAAACCACGAGAGCGAAGTCGTGGGCAAAAGCTGAAATTTAATTTTTATCAGTTTAAAAGTGGGTCCTTATTAGCTTTTAGCATATGACATCGCATGTTGCACATTATATGGCCTGGAGATCCTAGATTACAGCCCTTATTATAGGTAAAGGTGCTTGTCACACGAAATGACAGAGCTCTATCTAAAATTACATTCGAAGAGCTAAAAATTTTGAGGCTATGTGCTATGCAATCTTTTATCTACCTATACCTATTATAAATTAAAGTCACTTTTTGTCTGTATGACCGCGTTGTTCTATAGAACTACACAATTCATTTTGATGCGGTTTATACCATCATTTAAATAATTTATTGTAGAAGAAAACCGTCTACAATAAATGCTTAAATAACTATGGCACAAAAATCTCTATGTTTTGACCACGCTGCTACATTGCACCCATGTGAATCAGGGCGCTATATCTTGACTAATATTATAAAGAGAATTTTTGTATGATTGTCTCTTACGCTATCACGCTAAAACGGCTGAACGGATTTTGATGAAATTTGATATATGTGTAGATCATGACCTGGATTAGGACATAGGATACTGTAATCCTAATATTCCCACGGGCTCAAGATTTTTGCGGGTAAAACCGCGGGGCGCAGCTAATCTATACTTCTATACTAATATTATAAAGAGGAAAGATTTGTATGTAAGTATGTTTGTAACGAATTGGCTCAAAAAGTACTGGACCGATTTTAAAAATTCTTTCACCATTTGTATGCTACATTATCACTGATTAATATAGGATTTTTTAATTGCAAGAAAAAAAAATGTTTAAAAAATAAATTTCCGCCCGTGCGAAGCCGGGACAGGCTGCTAGTAGTGATATAAATTGTACGCTAGTCCAACAGTAACTCAGCTCAAACCGTCTGAAGTTATATTTTAAGTTTATCGATATTTATACAACTCGAGAGTTGGATCTTATTTATGAATGCGCCCTTTTATATCTGCAGTAAAGCGTCGTCTGCATTGGAAATAGAAAAAGGAAAAATGTCAGTTCCAGATCGTTTTTACCCGACAGTGCGACACTGCATACAACAAAGACTGGGTTATGTTTTTCAATAAATTGACTAGTATATAATTTACTTACTTCTGCAACTGACTGGCAATATGCTCTAATTCAGAAAGATAAATTATAAATCTGTTTGGGGTTCGAACCTAAAAAAGTAAAATGGAACCTCTAATACTTAGCGAAGTACTACTTTTGACTTTGAAGTAGGAAAAAATGATTTTTAATTTTTTTTAAACTAATGTATCGTTCACAATACGAGTAGGTCCTTGCCTAACACATTAATGTGCATATATACACAACCAACACGCGTCAACGGCAAAGGCAACTACATCCGTCGACACCCGTCGACGCCCGCCGTCGACAACATACCGCTCGTTTATTTGAGTCGTAGTGATGGCAGCTGTCGACACTCGTCGACGGCTACAGTTACCTCTGCGTTTACGGATGTCGCTCATGTTTATGAGCATTTAGATAACAATACCTATTTACTTACGATAAAAGCTGGTGATTTAAATCACAGGCAGCTAATAATAATCACTAATCATAATTTTGACGGTGAAAAACAATCTCGCACCATTTAACACTATCTAATAACAATGGACCCGCACTATGGCCTGTATTACAGAACGTCACTCAATACTCAAGCGTTACATATAACTAGTTTCAACCAATCAAATCGCTTGAATCTAGTTTTAAGTAATGCTTGAATATTGAGTGCCGTTCTATAATACAGGCCAATAAGGGTTATTATTATATTGGAGGCTTGTTATTAGCTATTTTTTAATATTATATGCTATATGTCATTGGTATGTTAGTCTGTAAGCCTTCTTTAAAATAAATAAATAAATAAATTATATGCCCTCACTGTGACTCGACCACTCGATATCAGTTCCATGTAAAACAATGCACTCACATGCCAAAGGATACCTCACTGCGATACATCGCGGGTTGCTTGGGGGTTTAGCTCGATACTTGTGCGTGCGCGTCTATAAGCATGCATTTATTTCACATGGAGGTGACATCTAGGTAGCGAGCCAAACCGCGATCGCGAGCTGTCGCAGAGAAGCATCTTCGGCATATAATTACTCTAAGTTTGGGCTGTGGCAGACATTCTTTCTTCTATCAAGAAACTCGGAAACACGAGTAGATACGCACCCGTAACTCTACCACGTGTAGGTAATTGTGTGAGACTACAGGACCCACTGTTCCGTGGTTTCATGTAGTATAGGAACTGTAAAAGTTGTCTGAAAAAGTCGACTATATGTTGTGTAGGCTGGCTGTAAAATGCGAATTTAGAATACGCTCTTAAATTATTTCGAATACATTTTTTGTTTAAAAAAAAAAACAGTGATATAAAAGCGCGTTGTGTAAACACTAATAATTATAACGTTGGATCATTTAATAGTCCCTATCTCTCTCAGCCATCAGCACGCGTAGAATCACTAATGAAAAATAAAAGAATCGTAAGAAAAAATTATAGAATTGTAGAAAGATTTCTACGACACGTTGTCAAATATGTAGAAGAAAAATGTTGATTTGTATAGAAAGAGACATTGCTTATCTTCTTAAAGATCATGGTAATGTAGTTTTAAATAATTTATGCTTATGCCTTCAGTTAGTCGGTTCATAAAGAAAAACAAACTTATTGCAAAAACATACTGTTCCTTAATAATTATTCTATGTCTTAACCTTTAAAATGAGCTTATTGAACTTTCTCGAATTACATAGTAATCTTTCTTGTCTTCTATTTCCCATTTAATCGAATAATTAAGACTATAGCTAATGGGATCAACTGGTATCAACAACGAATCTATTTTCTAATCCCTTTTGACATTTCCCGAGAGGAATGCGCGGGAAAATCGACCTTGTCACGTTGACATTTTAATTGCACGCCCGTGTCAAAGGTATCGCCGTATCCAGCCAAAGGGACGCGCGGTGGCCAGTTACCGTGCGGTTGCCATACGGAACGGACGTCGATCTACCTTCAAAGTATTATTGGAGAAAAAGATCGATGAGTACGGATCAGTAGTTTTATAAATCAGTGCAGTGTTTAAAATGTTTTATAAATAAGTGTGGTTTAAATAAAAGAAGAACGTTGAGAAGCAGTTGTGGGTTTAATTTTACTTCCGTATTTGACTAACGGTGAGTTTTCCACTTTACAATAAGATGAACGATAGGATTAAAAAAAAAGTATTAAATAAAAAAATTGTACAAAAAATTATCTAACGGTTAGTTTAAAAACAGTAGCTGAATTATTTTATAGTGAACATATTTCTTTAACTCATAACAAAATTAATAGTTTCATATTAATAATAATTATAATAATATGAAATAACGCTGAAATATCGCCTGACAGTCTTTTGACAACGTAACAAGATAAACGGATATCTTGTAACTATATTTTGTATATCTGGCAATTGTCCAAATGTAAAAAAAAAACTAACATTACGTATTTAACTGCAGATTTAACAGCGCAGCACAAGGGATTTTTGTTAATTACATCATGACAAAACCAGAGTTATTTGCTATGGACAAAATTATTATGAGTAGGTATTTATTAAGGTGACTCCAAATTGTGCAATGCATTTTGAAATATGAAGATCTTTTTTTGCTGTTGAATTCTTTACAAACTAAGGAAAAACTTTTAAAAATAATTCATATTTATATCATAACACAAATTAAATATAAAATTAACTATTACTAAAAACATATAAGTACTTTTAGGAACAATCTGTATCAATTCAAAAACTCTCCACCACTTTTGTTTTAAGGATGGACGGCCGGATTGGTCACTGATGTGCACTTGTTAGTATTAGATAAAATTTCGCGTATACCCGTTGTATTTTTTGCTGTTACTTTTTACCTAAGTACCTATTTAAGTGGTTATAATTCTCTAAATTATGTAGTCGATGATTTTGGTACACGGTAAAACTCTAATTAGTTTATGTTGGCATCAACTTAAATGTATAAAATTGATGTGTACAGTCGAGGTCATTAATATATTGGCAGTGAAAAGTTTCAAAATATTATAAGCCTTAAATGATGATCATTATAACGCTTATAATATTTTGAAACTTTAAATGTATGTTAACATTTTATTTATGTCTAAGTTTGTATAGCATTGTAAGAACATTTTAACGTTTATAATATTTTGAAATTTTGTCACTGCCAATATATCAATGAACTCGACTGTACAGTCAACAGCAAAAGTAGATGATGAAAATCAGAAATTCAATACTAATGAACGGATTTCCTGTCAGAACTGTGTGGCGTCGAAGTGTCGTTATGTGATTGTAAATTATACCAAACATTTACTACTTCGACGCCACACAGTCCTGACGCGAACTCCGTTCATTAATTAGTATTGAATTCCTGATTTTCATCATCTACTTTTGCTGTTGACTGTACTACTGAATAAATAAATAATAATAAATCATTTTTTTTTCTTTTTTGTTCAATAAACTTGGATAAAAACATTTATTTAATAAAAACATGTTTACTTAAAAAGATAATGGTATATTGTAGGTATAATTATATTGTACCTCGAGGATAGATATATTATTATCGTAGCTTGCGTAGGCTACTATTTTGCGTCGCCTGCGCGAGACACAACTTGCGTAGCTGTCTTAACGAGTGGCTTTGGCTCTACTAGCTACGTCTTACATCTAGGCTCCACTACTTTTGATTTTCCCCTTTATACTAAGCAAAGGGAGAAAAAACCACCACCACCATCTCGTGGTAATAACATCCGCACGGATCAAAGGTGAGTAAGTAAGCTACACTTGGCGAGTTCAGTTCGAGGATGGGTAACCATTCAATACATATATCAAAACCCTTCCGTGCCTCGGAGAGCACGTTAAGCAGTTGGGCCGGGCTGTCATTCGTGGATCTTTGGCAATTGTTACGGGCAGTCAGAAGCCTGAAAGTCTGAAAACAAGTCTTACCAAGGGGTGTCGTGTTACCCAGTAACAGAGTTGTGGAGGTCAGATAGGCAGTCGCTTCATTTTAAATATTGGTATTCAGCTGTTGGTATTAGACTTGAAGCCGACCCCAAAATAGTTGGAAAAAGGCTAGGCAGATGGTGAACGTAAAGATTATAAAATATAATTGTGTACTTAACTTGAATTCTGTAATTCGAATAAGTAAGTATGTCACTTTTCCGGTCTAGCTTATTTTTTCATTCTTTAATGTCAAAATCAGAATCTTGTTGTACCCTGTGTACTTCCATCCACCCATTCACTCTTCACATTCAAAGTTTAAAGGTTATTTCGTTCAAAGGATCGGAATGACCTATGAATAGTTCCGAAGCAAACTGATGCAAGTCGTTATTTATTTGACCAACGAGACTAAGTTTTAAATTGTTAGACTCTCTGTTATAGAAATTATAGAAAAATAGATTTTAATGAGTGGCTACTAAAGTGATGTATTGTAATACAAATGGAGGTTTTTATTTAGAAGTAGGTACCTATTGTTGGAGTAAGTATTTTATATTAATTGTTAAAGGTTTTATAATTTTTTTTTTGTTAAAGGTTTAGAGTTAGTGACTTGTTACTTTTTAAATTCATCGTTATGAAATTACTCCCTCTTACCGAGAGGAGTGTTGTGTCCCGGCAGTAGGTTATGTTATAAAACTCCAAGGCCTGTTTTCAATGGTTTAAGGTACAAGATTGTCAGTGGATACATAAGCAGTTGTAATGGGACTAAAATCCGTAGCGTATGTGGCTGTTACAGTCTTTAAAGAGCCTTTTAAGTGACTAATTGAAATAAAATATTTGACTTCCAATCCTTTTTTTTTATCTTAAGACTAAACTTCAAGATCTATGCGTCTACAAGACTCATAGCATAATCAGTCTATAACGATCCCACCGCTGGGATACAGCAGTGCTATTCTGTAAAAATCTCACCGTGAAAACTAAGGTGAAGTGATCTGTCATTCCACATGATGTTAGGGATTGCCTCCATTGATAGTTCACTTCACGCTCACTTCACCTATGTTATCACGGTGACCTTTTTTCAGAATCGATAGGCAGGCCTCCTCTCTGTGAGAAAGAGTGGACCATAATCTAGCCCAGTGCGGGTTATGAGATGTCACATGTCAAAGTGACAAGTTTCAAACTATGAAATGTCGAATAAGAGTGTAACACGGGTAAAAAAAAACTTCCCGTGGTACTATTGGATCGCTTGGTTGTTCTACGGGATTTTTTTTACCCGCGTTACTACTGGTAGTAATTCTGGTAACAAACAAAGAAAAGAAAGAAAAAAGAAGAAAGAAAAAGTATTTATTGCGACTCGTACAGGAGGATCACAAACTAAATTAAACACAGTCTAAATTAAAATACTAAAATAAAAATTTAAAAAAATTAAAAAAGTAACAAAAAGAAAAATGAAACAAAAAGTCCTATACGAGACCAATGGGCTCCTATCTCAGCATGATGCTGCGATATTTAAAAATAAATATCGCAGCGCTGGTATTCTGATAGGGCCCGCTGTGGTGTCACGGGCAGTTACGGAAATAAAAAAATAATAAAAGAAATAAAAAAATAAATAAATAACATAGATTACGTAAAATATTAAAAATATATCCGCGCCAGACGTAACCTCATTACTTGTCTATGCCTTGAGTGTCATAAAGATGTCAAATGAGATGTCAAACGAGTTATTTTTACCTTTTGATTATATGTAATTAACCTAGCTTGCTGGTTTCAATGATCTGTTTACAATGCCTAGCAGTTGACGGCCTGCGCAATCTAATTGCAAAGCTCTAGCGGTTACAGTGGAATCTAGAATTGTTACATTACAGACTCACGCGCCAAGAGCAGCACACTAATTGCGCAACACACTTTCAACCACAATCTAAATAATTTTGATGGGTATTGCTAATCCGTTGTTTAATATGTTGTGAACGTGCAAGGAAATGTTCTTTTAAACTAAGCTTTTGTATGTATTGTGTCATTCAAAGTTAAAGTCAAAACAATTTGTTAGTCAGAAACACGATACACGTAATGAACGAACATCCTATGTTCATACATTGCGAAAAGAACGAACATAGAATGATAGATACATTAAAATGGAAATGCTGTAGTGTGTACTCGCCTTAACGTAACGTGAAATTATGCGTCGGCGCGCGTGGAACTCATTCCCACATACGAGTACAAGAATAGTTACAAGCTATTTTAAAGCTGTTAATGAGCCGATTCGTCTGTTATCAGCTGTTTGCGATTCCGGTTCAATTCTACGTTAGAGAAAGTTGGTCGAAATATGTTGGCAGTTAATTTGTTAATATCATGTGATTTGTCTTGATAATTCTAGTACTTAGATGATTGTCGCATTGTTATAATATACAACGTGTAACGCTAAATGCGCAAAACCTGAAAATAGTTTGTTCATAATTGACTACTGAATCGATTTCAGTAACTTTTAATATAGGTATTTTTTTTAAATTATGTATTTTGCCCTAATATCCGCCGATTGAGACAAAGAAAATAAAGTCTTATTTTAAGTCAATAAGACTCAATTTTGAAGGCATAAACTAATGCTAGGATCAACACGATTTTCTTAATAATAATAGCTTTAAAAAAATTGTTTTGGTCATTGTATTGTACTTTTAACTCAATGCTTTAATTGGGGTGTATGAGGTTTTGCGCATTTAACGTTACACGTTGTATATCCGTGCCTCGGAAAGCACGTTAAGCCACGTGTCACGGCTGTTATTCGTACATATTTGACATGTACAGTCACCAAAGGAGATAAGTAACCAGGTTCATCAGATATATAGTTGAAGTTTAGTGAGAAGTTAATAGATATTGGTCCCGATTCTGTTGTTCACAAACTAAATTAAATTTAAGTTCAGTGCATCTTTTTCTTTCTATTTCATTATGAAAAGTACAGAAGATAAATATTAGTTTAGTCCTGTCAAATTAGATAATCCATAGACAAGTTTAGACGTGATTAAAAATTGGCTACTAAAAATACGTCAATTTACGTCAGGCGCTGACTAATTTGACAGGACTAAACTAATATTTATCTTCTGTCCTTTTCATAATCAAATAGATAGAAAAAGATGCACTAAACTTAAATTTAGTTTAGTTTGTGAACAACAGAATCGGGGCCATTTTCAAATAAAATAAAATTTAATTAATATAAAACAAACAGATAAATATGAAATTCAATTTCATTCGCAAATATCTATCGGTTTCTTACTAAATTTCAACTATATCCGACGATCCCTGTTACATACCTCTTTTGGTGACTGTACGTTTCGGGTACTCAGAAGCGTTGAAATCTGACTACTAATCTTACCAAAAGGTATTGTGGTACCCAGCAACTGGGTAGTGGAGGTCAGATAGGCAGTTGCTCCATGTACAGACGCCAGCACACCAAGCTACTACATTCTGTAAAATTTCTTTAATAGATTTTCAACTTTATCGCCACTGCATAAAGTTAAAAGTTGATTGGGAAAATTTGACAGTTTCGGGTATCTTGATGTGCTGGCGTCTGTACTACGGTCACACTGGAATCCAACCCCAATATAATTTTGAAAAGGTTAGGGCGGATAGGCTTTGTCGCATTTTTTAAATGTTTAGAGATACTATTCTTAGCTTAAGCTTTCGTATTCAAACGTGGACACACGCACAAAATGGATTTTTAATTGTTTCTATAATTACGGCAACCAACCGTTTAAAATAAGTTTTTATACCTAGCTGACTTTTTTAAATAAATCACTGTGTACTGTGCTATACTAACCGTCATGGGTAGATGTTTTTTATATGTTAGAAACTTGTAGTACCTTTTAAAGAATAAAAAAAGTTTCCTTATACATTTTGTTTTCCAATTAATGTACCTATAAATAATTATCGTCATCTGTACTAATAATGTTTAAGGTCACAAATACCTCTTTTTTTTTCTTTTGTAGTTTTTAAGTAGAGGGCAATCTTCGGAAGTACTGATCCGATGTAGAAAATTCTTTCACTAATTTGAAGCTACAGTATAGCCGACATTTTGACGCGGAAAAAGTCGCGGGCAGAAGCATACTGTAACCATCATGATTATTAGGCTCGTCAGCACACAGAGAAACCCTGAGGGGTTTTTGTTGTATGTAATAAAATAGGCAAATTGTGGAAATAGATAAACCATAAAGGCTTTTCGAATTGCATAACTGTAGACAAAAAACAAACTGTCACTGGTTTTGTTAGCCCAATACTTCGAAATGTCAACCAACCGGGATATAGAATTTACCAAGTCTATATCAACCTTTTATTGAATTTGTGAGGAAAATCTAAAATTCACGTAAAAGATATTTCTACGGGTAGCACTGTCGTAGCGCATTTACTGATCCGCTACGAGAAATCGTAGAGGGCGTAGCTCGTAGCTGGGCTACGCCGTAGTAATTCTATTATCCTTTGGCAGGACGAGTGCTACGGCGAAATTCAATAAATATCAAAAGTCTAACTGATGATTTTTCGATGGCTTGGGCTTTTTTACGGCTGAATTCTCCTAAAAGGGTAAGCAGAGGTTTATAGTACTTCCACATTTCTAATATTAAATACTTTTTAACAAAAAAAAAAAAACAGACTTCCAAAAAAACACTACGATTTGAAAAATAACTTTAATTTCGGAAGTTGGTGTCTTTGGATCTGTATTTTAGTTTTTGGCCACCGACTTCCGAAATTAAAGTTATTTTTCACGTTGGAGTATTTTTTTTTTGGTTAAAAAGTTTTTATTTCACGCTTTTTAGTGGGCCTGTTTATAATTTATCTAAGTTACAATAGCCTAATGTCAACTTGCTCATCGCCTTTTACAAAATATTGTCTTCCCGATGCAGGGACTTAAAAAAAAAGATTACGACGAACTGAGAACCTCCTCCTTTTTTGAAGTCGGTTAAAAATATTTATTATTACGCCAGTTATGTATATAATAAGGGGAAAAAACGGTCGCCATTAACTGGGTACAGCTACAGAATTATATGGTAGAAAAACCCAATAACACTTTAGCTGGAGATCGAACCCAGGACCTCGTGCTCAGCAGGCGTGCTTTCGACCTGGCCCAACGAGGCGAGAGAGAAATGAGTCAATGAACTATAAAAGTTCAAATTAACGTTTGAACGTTTGAAGTTCATTGGGTTGGATAAAATATTTAAATCAAAGTTTAAATGTCAGTAACTTCGCTCGTTTTTCCACTTATAGCTAGTGGAATCAAGCCTTAAAATAAACCTATTGAAAACTTAAACAAACTACGGGGTTTATTCTAGTTTCTAGTATTAAGTTCTAGTTTCCATTTTCACTTTAGTTATTTTTTTAATGTTTAAGTAATTCATCAATAACAAAAATTAAACTAAATAATCCATCACAGTATAAGTATAATACGGCGATGATATGGAAGAGCGGAGTCTCCAAATACAGGCATTGTTTGCCTAAAGGGAGGCTCCAAACACGTCTTAATGATAATAGGTTAATTGTGACAATAAACGATTTTGTATTTGTATTTTGTATTCATAAACATCTTTTGTGATACTTATCTACTTCGTAACTATTGAGTAAGTCACTATAGTAATCCTACTAATATTATAAATGCGAAAGTTTGTGAGGATGGATGGATGTTTGTTACTCTTTCACGCAAAAACTACTGAACGGATTTGGATGAAATTTGACACACAGATACTTTATAACCAGGATTAAAACATAGCATGCTTTTCATGCCGATATTCTCACGGGATCGAAACTTACGCGGGTGAAACCGCGGGGCGCAGCTAGTTTTATTATACTTATTCTATGTACAGATGCCAGCACATCAAGCTACTACAATCTGTCAAATATCTTTAATAGATTTTCAACTTTATCGCTAAAGCATAAGCTTTAATGTTGATTGGGTAAATTTGACAGTTTCGGGACAGTTTAGATTGATGTGCTTGCGTCTGTACATTGTCTTCGCATATTATAATTAAATGTATCTGTCGCAGCTAACTGGTTTAATTAGCCGTTTAATTAACCGCCTAGCCTTTTAACTTAACGGCGGCCGTTCAACTAACGGCCTGAATGATATTCTATTATAGTACCTACTGTAACCAATCACTCGCGAGCCGAATTAGTCGCAGTAACTAAGCTAGGTCACCCCGACCAAATGGGTTAGGTTAGAACTGTGATGAACCGCGTGCGAGCCGAGAGAGCGAAGCAAGGCGAGTACTACTCCAGTTCCAAAGGCCAGGCGGTATAACTAAACAGCAAATTTAATCAATTGGTTGCGACATATATGTATACAAAATATTTTAAAACAATTTTACAAGAGTAACTTCCATTATTACCTAGACTCTAGCCGTAGAACCTTTTTTTTAGTTTTAGTATATATTTAAAAGCAGTAAACTTAATTTGTGATTATTTAATTGCCATAAAGTTTGTGTTGAATTGTTGATACCATCGCCCCGCGCGTATCTATTTCGGTTTATTTTGTGCCAATTTTAACGCTATTTATTTTGTTGTATTAAAATTGTTTATTGTATTAATTTAATAGACTGATAACAATCTGTAATGACTACTGTACTATTTAATGTGATAACCTAATCGCTACTCTATATCGTTAAAATGTTAGTTCAGGTTCACTTAGTAGTTTACCTAGCGCATGCTAGATGGCGTAGTTTAATTCGCCGCCATGACAGCAAAATGGCGCCTAAAGTGATTGTAAAGTTACAAGGCTAAAGTTAATGCAGTTTCCTGTAACGGGCACAGTTTTGCTCGTGCATTTATGTAATTTGGACCTTGGTTTAATTACAGACTTTTAAAACTAAGTAAATAAAGTCCTATGCAAACGACAACACTCGTTCTTTTTTAGGAAAGTGTGTGCTTGTCTAGATGTAACTAATTCATTCGGGATTTGAAAACTCCCAGGATATAGCGAACTACTTATTAGATATTTAAAGGTCAAACAAACTCGGGCTGTTTCGCTTTGAACGACACAGCTGCATAATAATAATAATCCTTTAATTCAAGCAACATTGACTCATAATAATACTCACATTAAAAACAAATAAATAATTAAAAAAGGAACAGCGGTGGAGCCACCACTGCTCCTTTTTTAATTATACAGGGTGAAATTGAAAACATGCGACAAAGTGAAATGGGAGATTGTACTCATCATTATGAAAAACTTTTACTATGGAACCAAACCTGAAATCGCGAAAAAAAAATCAGCTGTTCCCTACATTTATGTTCATATAACTCGTCAAATGTTGTTCATAATGATGATCATACAATCTGTCATTTCGGTTTGTCGCATGTTTTCAATTTCACCTGTATTTGCTTTAGTGGTCAACGGTGTATTAGGCATTGTAGCTCGTAGGTTCTGTCCCAGGCGCTTTATTTTGGGTAAATAATTTCATCACCATCGCTCTCAAAACGGTGAAGGAAAACATCGTGAGGAAACCGGCATGTCCACGAACCAAAAATTCGAAAACATATTGTGTCTTCTGCCAATCCGCACTGGGCCCTCGTGGTAGATTTTACTTTTTAGCCCAATCCGTCCCTCCCTCTCGGAGACAGGAGGCCTGTGTCAGCAGTGGGGATATTATAGGCTGATTATGATGGGCATTAAAAAACAAATATAATTAAGTACCTTCATAAAATAGAAATAGCTCCTCTTAGACCTATCTAATTAAGAAATTAAATCTGAAATCTCATATCTCTCTCTCTCTCTGAATGCAGATCTCCTCAATAAACTTGACAGACTTCTTAAGAGCCTACACTACCTCAGTTAAAATTCACTCTTTATCTCGCTCGCACGATACTGCTCGCGGACTGAGTGAGAGCGAGACAGAGTGCGTGCTAGGCGGCAGGCAGCGCCAATAGTTTGGGTATTTGCTTTTTACGGTGAAAATAATGGTAAATTAAAAAAAGTAAATAACATAAGACCTGCTTTATAGTTAGTTCGGTTAGTATACAAAGTTTCGTGATCTAATTTGAAGTATTTTTTGAATACCAGCGGTTTATTGTTCGGTTTGGAGGTAACTTTGGAATTTTTTTCTATCGAGAAATTTTTATGAAATCGTGTTTTCGTCTAACATAAGCCCTAACATTAATCCTTTACTTTACCATATATTTATTTCAAAATTAATGCTGCAGTATTTTCGACATAACGGAGGATCATGCTAAGCCATTTGAGGTAGTATAGGCCCTTAATAGCTGCATTCGATTCGTTTTCAATCTCCGTAAGTATGATCATGTATCTGTACATCGATCGCTTTTAAAGTGGTTGCCTATCCGGCAGCGCAGAGCGTTGAGGGCTTTGACAACTCTGTTTTCTCTTCTTCACAAACCCACTTCTCCGTCATATCTGACTTGTCTTTGTCAATATTTATGCTCTGCACATAGCAAGAATCTTCAGTCCGAGAATAATCGTCTTCTTCGTTGTCCTTCTCATCGCTCTGGCTTTATAAAGTCTTCTTTCTTTGTCCAGGCGGTTTTCCTTTGGAATGCGAGCGCATCAGAATATCAGGACAGTAACCAATCGGTTCACATTTAAAGTGAAAGCTCGAGAACACATACACAAGAAGTTGTCAGATTCCTCTCAGAATTAAGTTGTTGTAGATTCTCTTGTTTATCTCTCATAACTTTTTTTTTATTTTATATTTTGCTGTATTTATGTATTTATTCTTATGTTATATTTTTTAGTTACTTATAATTTTTTTCTAGTTTGTTTTTTGTTATTGCACCTACTGTGTATTGTCTCTGCGTCACCCTAAGGTAGACTGGTAGAAAATGCCCAAGGCATTAAGTCCGTCTCTGTACAGTTTTTACTTGTGCATAAAGTTTTGATAAATAAATAAATATCACGTTGATCTTTACAAGCCTTGCCTTAGTTATGTCTCCTATAAATTGCAATTCACCAAGAATTATGGTTATCCTGAATACATTTGTGAATTGACCTATACAACGTGTAACGTTAAATGCGCAAAACCTGAAATCAGTTTGTTCATAATTGACTACTGAATCGATTTCAGTAATTTTTAATATAGGTTTTTTTTTTAAAAATTATGTATTTTGCCATACTATCCGCCGTATGAGCCAAAGAAAATTAAGTCTTATTTTAAGGCAATAAGACTCAATTTTGAATGCATATACTAATGCTTGGATCAACACGATTTTCTTAATAAAATAGTTAGATTAAAAAAAAAATAGCTTTGTTCATTGTATTATGCTTTTAACTCAATGCTCTAATTGGGGTGTATGAGGTTTTGCGCATTTAACGTTATACGTTGTATAAGCTAAGAAGGCTTTCACAGATTGGGATTCGCATACGTAATTGTCTCCTTAAAGACGTTATAAATAATTGTGCCTCATTAAATATTCAAATCGTGTCTGAGCACTTACAGAAAATAATGCTTTTTGTTTGAAAGTTGTAATGTTTCTTTTCTTAGCAAGCTGAGGCTTTCTTCATTTGTTTTTTTATTGTTCGAAAACTCAAACATCTTTAGAGGTCCTAGCACGGAACGGGGGATATAAGCGAATCGAAAATACAGTATCCTACTTATAGCATTTTGCGATAAACACAATATGTATTATACATAATTATTAATAATGTCTTGAAATTTATGCAGAAAATTTGGAAAATACAAAAGTGCACGACTCATAATGCCCATTTGGTCGTATAAAAAACCATAGTTATAAATATTATATTAGTTAGTTTTTTATTAATTATAATTAAACTACTTTGAATAAGAGCCATTTTCAATAGACTTCCTCCTAAGGGTGAAAAGAACCTATTAAAAAAAAAACTACTCAATTAATTGATTCTTTTCGCAAGCTATAGTGTTTTCAGGTTTCACACTTGATTGACGGGAAAATTGTCAAATACATTTGGATCTTTTTTTCTTTTCTACTGCCTTAAATAAATTTTAGAAAAGTACAGAAATAATCTCCATTAAATTATCTATACAGTTATTGCATAAACAACAGAAAACAAAAATTGCAGATAGGAGACAAAAAAAAAAAAATGTTCGACCGTAAAGCACTAGAATACGTTGCATTATGATTCGTGTAATATTGTATGAGAAAAACCGACTTCAAACTAAAAAGGAGGAGGTTTTCAATTTTAAAATCGTTAAAATTTACATTATGTTTGTTTACTCCGCGCGTTCGTGCTTGGACCACAGAATATTTTACAGACAGGAACTACAGAACGCCGCCTGGTACGATCCTTACATAGGTACCTACTCCTTTTTGCCTCGTTTACATCTGGGCAGGGGCCCAAGTCTGCTATTTTTATAAATTCGTCATTCCAACACGATCCCATTGTCATTTTGCTAAAAGTTCGTAATCTGCTAAATTCATAATGGTCGATCATTGGTCGGACAATGGTCTGAGAAAAACTACTACCAAATTTCATGCTAGATTTCATTTAATATATATATATTTTACATATTACGTATTAGTGTTTGCAATCTGAAGTAGTAAGAAGTTCGTCAATAGCAATAAATATTACATTTATTCATTTCTTTCAATGATCATTGGAAAGTCATAATGACGCCATTACATTAGTAGATTACCAAACTTGTCAAAATCAACAATTATGAACCCAATGATAGACCATTCTGACACTATTGTGATAGCAGACTTGAGGCCCTGATGTTAGGGATGGCCTCTATTGATAGTTCATTTCATGCTCACTTCACCTATGTTATCATGGTGAGATTTTTACAGAATCGATAGGCCGTGCTGGGCATACACGCACGACGGTTGCGAGCACTACGCAGCGGACCTTTCTGAATAACATCACGGATAAGGTTTACTATATGTTCTCCTGGTGTTTCCAGTAACATCTGCCTTGTAAATATGTACAGAGGCCAGCACATCAAGCTACCCCAATCTGTCAGATTTTCCCAATTGAATATGAGCTTTATTCCTTTGTGCTAAAGTTGAAAATCCATCAAAGAAATTTGACAGATTGGGGTAGGTTGACCTGCTGGCGCCTGTACATTAATAAATATAAATACATTTTCAGTTTGGATTTTATCGAAGAAAGAACAACACTGACTGGCAAATCTTGTTATCCGGGTATACGTATACCCGGATAAGAAGATTTGCCAGTCAGCAAAAAAACTTGGATTATCTGTTAAAATACATGACATTTCATTTTTAAGATTTGACTTACCTGAGATGAAACTCAATTTCACGATTCCAATCCTCTTCGTGGCCAGACATTTTATTCAATTTGTGTAACGCCGCGCCGTCCCTGTAAATGTTTTAATCAAACTCGCTCCTGCCTATAAGGCTTATTTTTTTTTTTTTTGTGGATGGGAAATCATCAAATGACCCCTCCCGCTCTGGGTGGAGCAGAAGTGTCTATAAGGCTACGGACTCGAAATCAGCGGGCGTGGGGCAGCCGTGGCGCGGGGAGCGGCGCTTTTTAATGCATAGATTTATTAAATAAGGAATTCGATTCGAAGGCAGCGGCGCAGGGAGCGGCGTAAGAGCGATGCGCACCAGTCTAGCGGTGCCACAGAGTACACTATAATATACTGAAAAGCGGTGTTCACGCGTCTGTATTTACGTAGTGTTGTGCATTTTATTTTTGCTAAATAACGGTGACCTTTCAAAATGTTGTATCAAAAAGATGATGTCGTCGTTGTTTAGACATTTCGTTCGCGAACAAAGACACTAATTTCTCATAACACAACACTACGGCGCTCTAGCGCCGCGCGAATCTGCCGATCGATTCTGTAAAAATCTCACCGTGACAAATTAGGCGAAGTGAGCTTAGAATGAGCTGTCAAGAGTATCAATCCCTAGAATCAGGATGACACTGACAGCTCACTCCACGCTCACTTCGCCTAAGTTTTCACGGTGAGATGGTTACAGAATCGCACTGCTGCTCGCTGGCTTCGAGACCAGGTCTGCGTTGCCGCGACGCTCCCCGTGCCACCGCCGCCCGCGCTCCGCAATCGCTGACTTCGAGACCGAGGCCTGACAGTATTAACTTACAGTGCCTATTTTTAACCTTTT
The DNA here is from genome assembly GCA_949316385.1 of Globia sparganii. Classification (NCBI taxonomy): domain Eukaryota; kingdom Metazoa; phylum Arthropoda; class Insecta; order Lepidoptera; family Noctuidae; genus Globia; species Globia sparganii. The sequence goes on from OX438674.1 coordinate 17,882,198, forward strand.
ACCTTTAAATAATTACAGTAGGTAAATAACTCATATTCTTGTTGTATTGAGGGTAAAATAATTTTGTCGAACTGATATACATCCAGAAAACTTTCCCCACAAAATTTTCCCCATTCTTACGCATCACACGCCTTACGATTTCGGTGCCACTTTCAAACTTCCTCATATATATACTAAATACATCTCCATTAGTCTCCATCCTCGTTTGTAAACAAAACTTCGTAATCAGCCCCTTAATTAAATATTCGCGTGTTCCTAACTCAAACATTTGGACGGTAGTTTCTAAATTAACGGTACATTTTTGAGGGTAGTTTCAGTATTTAGGTCGATACTTACTGTTAAAGGTAATGACTTTAATTATTTTTTTTATTCAGTTAATGGCTGCCATTTTTTATGGGAGTTGATTGTCGATTAATGCGTGGACGTTGACTATGCTTGGTATGTTTTCTTGGTTTTAAATGGAAAGTGTGTTGATAAAAAAGTAAAATTATTTAGGCAGAAACGTTCTTATTATTATTGCTTTGTTTGTTACAAAAATAGCTATTTTTCCATTCCGCAATTATTGGTAATTTGTTTTGATTGTTGTTATTTAGTTGTCATTATGCCAGCGTCGCGCGGGCGCATCACGGAATTTGTACGTACTGTCAATGTCAAGTGTCAACTAATAAGTGTTGGTTGTCTTTGGTGGCTGGCCCAAATGAAGCAATGGACAAAATTGTCAACATCTTTAATGCTTGAATAAGAGGCTTTTGACTACATTGTATGTGTATAATTTATGTCTTTTTTTTTTATTTCTTTCTTTATTTTCTTTAAACGAGACAGACAGATGATAATCGTCTATGTCTCGGTATGACTTATGGTTAGCAGGGACTACCATACACTGAATAGGTGGATGTTGATTACGAATAGATCTCCGAAGTATGTCCAGACGCAAGCACATCAAGGTTCTAAGTTAATTGGAAACATTAGACAGTTTCGGGTAGCTTGATGTGCTGGCGTCTGTACCTATTGTTTTAATAAAACTTTTGGTTGGATTGTAGCCTTCGGGGCGTTATGGAACGAGGATTTAAAAATATTTTAGTTTTTCGGAAATTTGCTAATTTTATTGCAGTATCGGGTAAACTTTGACCATAGAAACCATTTAGGTATGAGAAGCATGGCCATACGACGCCGACGCACCGTTTCCGAGTTATGAGTTTTGTTTTAATGTAAAACTATAAATATTTTCAACATGGTAGCTCGGATGAAAATCTTTTCTGAAAACAAATGATTGCTCTAGTCGAAAACCATGAGATGATGTAAAAAAAAAAAAACGAAGATTCGGTCGATCCCTTTCGCTTAATTTCTAGAAAGAATTGTAGACACGTTGAACAACAAAAAAATGAGATGAAGTGTACTTTACTACTATAGTTGCATAACAGAAAAAATGTATATAAAGGTATTTCCCATTTCGACGAGTCAAAAATCAAATATCTCTTGTGATGAAATTGTAATTACCTACCCGAATCAGGGTTCAGGGAATCGGCCCTTTAAATCCCAATCGATTTACGATCGGAAAGCTTTACAAATTCGATTTCCTGCGGGTTGACGACACGTCTGCCGGGGATTGAAATTGAAATGGGCCTCCCTATTTGATTTTGTCGGTTCATAATTACAGCTTTAACCCCTAGACAAAGTGAAATTCTACCGGTGATAATGATAATAATATAAAGGCGTGAGAAACAGGGAGTAAAGTTCTCTCATCCTCCATAGAAAAAGGGAGGATCCTCCGACCTGATGGATATTGCATCTGGTGGACAACTGCCCCACGATTGATGTCGGAACGTTGTACATATGCTAGTAGTTAACGCGGTAAACTCTGCCTACGCTATTGTGGTTTTATAGATGCCATAATTTACATAAACTACCGGAAAACTTATGGCAATCCTGATGAGAGTCGCTGTAGAAATACGAAACGTTTTGAAAGCGATTGCCGCTTGTCTAAACCCTCTGGCTTGTTGAGTTTGTGAACACAAGCGTGACTACTGAACTGCAGTGCGATTCTGTAACCATTTCACCGTGAAAACTTAGGTGAAGTGAGCGTGGCGTGAGCTGTCAGTGTCATCCTGATGCTAGGGATTGATACTCTTGACAGCTCACTCTAAGCTCACTTCACCTAACTTTTCACGGTGAGATTTTTACAGAATCGATCGGCTGATCGATCTCCAGGCCGGTGAAAGTATTATTACATTCTATGTTCTATGTTATGGGTTTGGTTTCCGCACTTACTCCTTCAAGTGAACCATTGTGCGTGAGCCATGGCGACCGTCGTTGCTTATGCCAACCAGCCCACCTTCCTCCAGAAGTTGATTAAGTCTCCTGGTCTGTTGAGAGCATCTGTGTAAGATCTGGGTGTCCCGAGTGTTTCCGACCTAATCTGGGTGACGCCTGTGCACTCAAAGAGCACATGCGTAACGGTATCATCAGCCTCTATGCAAGCCCTGCACAGGGGAATGTCCGTTATGCCTATTGTGTAGCAGTGGCCCCGATTCTGTTGTTCACAAAACTAAATTGAAGTTCAGTGAATCTTTTTCTTTCTATTTCATTAAGAAAAGGACAGAAGATAAATATTAGTTAAGTCCTGTCAAATTAGTCAGCGCCTGACGTAAATTGACGTATTTTTAGTAGCCAATTTTGTAATCACGTCTAAACTTGTCTATGGATTATTTAATTTGATAGGACTAAACTAATATTTATCTTCTGTCCTTTTCATAATGAAATAGAAAGAAAAAGATGCACTGAACTTAAATTTAATTTACTTTGTGAACAACAGAATCGGGGCCAGTGTTTGTTTAGCGAGCAGTGTTTGTTTATCGCACAGTGTCCCGTGGTGGTCCCCGTCACCAGGCGCAGGCCTTTCCTGTTCAGGCATAGTAAACGTCTAGTTAGCTTGCCATCTAATATTTGTATGGCTTCCTTGGACTACGTGCAGCCCGGTGACGATTTCGACCAGCTCTCTGCTTGTGTGTGGTTGTGCTCCTGTAGCCACCTGCGTAGTTGGTTGAAGGGGATGGACACGACAGGTTCCGGTCCACAGACTGACGTACTGGATGCCCTTCTGGCCAGCTCGTCAGCTGCGTCGTTACCTATCGATCCACAGTGTCCTTTTATCCATGTGTTGTTGCGTTTTTCCATTAGGAATTTTTTAGCAGGAGCTCGGAATCTGTATTTGTCTCCGGTTCGTGGCAATAGTCTCGCTCCCTAATAAATTGGACTTAAACATAACTGGAGTATGAGTGTAATAGACAAGCTGGAACTCTATAACCATGGATTCAGTACATGCAGGGCCGGATTTACCATGTCGGGGCCCTTAGGCAATGCAATTCTCGGGGTCCGTTTTCAGCCGTTTGAAGATCATCAACTCTTTTAAAGTTGATGAAGAGTTGTGAGTAATAGCATCAGCAACATCACCGGACTGATGCTTAACTCCTCAGGAACTTACAGTAAAAGATTTGTATTTGGGCTCATCGAAATGGTCTTAATGAATAGGTTACAGATACGTGATGAACTGATGATCCAGGTCTTATTAGGAATAGTTTATGAGATGAGACCGTCTCACGGTCTCAGGATGGATCAGGAAAGAGAAATGAGATGCGGGTGTTGTAATTTTAACTTTATTCTTGTTAAATGCAATAAATTAAGTGCCCTTTGTGACTTACTATAGGAATAAATATAAGAAACCATTCTGATACTTCTCCATTTGACGTAACGTATCTCAGCACTACAGTCAACTGATCAGTATGAGATACATCTGGTGTCGAATCGACTCTTATTGTGAAATATTTGGCTTCAATAATTGAAGACAAATATGATTGTCTTCCTATCCCAACATTAATGCTGCAACTGCGAGTAATTCTACAATTCCAAAATAGTTGCCATTATGTTGAGAACCAAGAATTTAATCATCACCACGAAATGCTAAATTACTTTTATGCGCGCACGGGGCCCTTAGCCGATGCGGGGCCTCTAGGCAGTTGCCTACTCTGCCTAATGGTTAATCCGGCCCTGAGTACATGACAGACATGATTCTGAATCTCTAGGGGGTCTTGAATCATATGCCACCCTGTACCACTCTGCTTAACGTGCTTTCCGAGGCACGGAGGGGTCATAGTATGTGAAGATGGTCACCCATCCACGGACGAACCGCGGCAAACGTAGCTTAAACTGATCGATCGACCCGTGCGACTGTCATTACTTAGCCACAAGCCCCTCAGATTACAGACGTGATGTTTTGAGTTATTGATTAGTTGGAAACAGAATAAATAATTGACGTGATAAGAACTGTTGGGAAAGGTTTTCTTTCAAATAATTATTTCGTTAATGGATTTCCGTAGCGTGTTTCGAGTACAATAATATCAGCTAGGCATGTTCTCAAACAGAGGAGGAAAACGCTTTTTCATTACTGCTGGTTATTGAACTATCGATAAAAGAAATATCACGTGGAAATCTGCACTTAATAGCCTAAATTATTAGGTCCAATTTGTGTTGTTTAATTTACTATAGATACATTACGCAGAAGATAATAACACAGCGCGAATTCTGAAGGAGGTCTTGTTCAGAAGTGGAAACTAGACATCCTATCCTATCCTATATAAGCTCCTTGTCACTCAAACTCAAAATCAAAGTATTTACTTCAATTACATAATTACAGGCACTTTCAAATCGTCAAGGGTTCAATCAGCACCCTAATTGCGTAACACACTATCAGTCAGAATCTGAATCATTTTGAAGCGCATTGCTAATCCATCCTACTTCCTACTTAATAATAATATAATAATAATAATATAATAATATCCTACTATCCTACTAATATTATAAATGCGAAAGTTTGTGAGGATGGATGGATGGATGTTTGTTACTCTTTCACGCAAAAACCACTGAACAGATTTGGATGAAAGGCACACATATACTTTATAACCAAGATTAACACATAGGATGCTTTTTATCCCGATATTCCCACGGGATCGAAACTTACGCGGGTGAAACCGCGGGGCGCAGCTAGTTGCTTCATAAGTTCGAAAAATTTGTTTGCTCAACACGTAAATAAGGTAATGAATGTTGTTGAACTTTCAAATTGAAACCGATTCTCATTGATAATGTGTTACGCAATTGCTCCGCAGGCTAGTTAACCATTCTAAAGTGTAGTAGGTTCCTATGGAGAAGAACGGACAAGAGATTCCAGCAGCATAATCAGTCTATGTATCATAGGTGTCCTCAACATAAACAAACAACACAACATGTCGTTATATGAAGAAAGCAGGTTAATTGGGTCGCCTCCCGACCTTTCTCCGTCTCCGTATTATAAATAAAGTGCACCGGACACTGAAAGTGTACGCGGCTGGACGGCCGCCATCTTGCATTAGTAATGTCGTCTGCCCCGCGCGACAGCACGACTAGGGATGACCTGGGCTTTCTGCAAAATGGGTCTTTTTTAGTGAGATTTCGTGTCTTGGTTAGGTATTGATACTGCATTTCTGTAGACTTTCTATACATAGAAAGAAAGAAAGAAAGAAAAATAGGTTTATTTGTCACAGAAACACGTGCAAACAAAAAGATAATTAATTCTCATTAGAATTAATTATCTTTTTGTTTGCACATAGCAAATAGTAGTCTTTTTTTTTGTTGATGAAGAGGTTCATCATCTGTGTAGGCTTTTCCTATTTTGATGTCGGCTGGATGCAGCTGAATACCAGTATTTTACATGGAGCGACAGTCTATCTGACCTCCACAACTCAGTTGCTGGGTAATACGAAAATCCTTGGTAAGACTGGTTGTCAGACATTTTTATCTACCCGTATGACTGTCAAAGAACTACTAATGACATCCGGGACCAACGGTTTAACGTGCTTTCCGAGGCACGGAGGGGTCTTAATGGTTTATTACCCATCCACAGACCGACCTATCGGACAGTGAATGTTTACGTAGTTGGACGGCCGCCATCTTGAATTAATAATGCCGCCTATTCCGCGCGGCAGCACGTCTAGGGATGGGCTGTTAGTATTCTGTTAAATGGGTTTTTTAATGACATTTCGTGTCTTGGTTATTGATATTTCTGTAGTCTTTCTGTAAATACTAGATTGTTGAGATTATGCTTTGTTGCGCCATTTCTTCTTCCCAGTGAAAGCACTACGAAGTGGTGAAGGGCGGGCGTTTTAGGGGACTATCTAATGCAATTTTGACGTTCGAAAAGTTATGATTCTCGGACTAATTTTAATAAAATAATGACTTTTGATTTTGATAATTATGTTTTATAACGGGCTCTTTCGGATTGATAACGCAAGATAGCCAATTTACAACGAGAACATAATAGTTAGTCTTGGTTATTCCCTTCACTATAAAAAACCAGCAGATTTTATTGATTTTGTCATTTGCGATGGTTTTTCTTACAAGTCAATTTTCTTTCAGTATTACCTTTAAAAAAATTTAGAATGCATGAATTTGGGTTTTAATGATATTTTGGCGTTTACTTCTTTTAATTCGCCCGTTTACGATGTTAGGAGAAATGTTTGGACAAAGGGGTTTATTACATTTTTTTTTGTTTTATTTTTTTTTTATATACCTATTATAATTCACAAAACTGATGTACAATCACAAATGCATTAAAACACTTACAAAACAATGTTTCTGATTGACATCTACTAGATGTGAATCTAGCATACATAATTTCAGTAAAACAATTAGTATTAAACAACAATTTTTTTATTATGGATATATATATGGAGTTGTTTAAAATGCCCGAGATGAGAACTATATTAAACTATTGTTGTTTGTTGCAGACAGAGGATGGACATCCCGCGGCCATCATGCGCCCTCGTATTGGTGTTGCTATTCATCACACATCGCACAGAGTAAGTACTATATAATAATAATAGTCAGCCTGTCATTGAGGGGCTTGTGGCTAAGTAATGATAGCCGCACGGGTCGATCGATCAGGTTAAGCTACGCTTGCCGCAATTGGTCCGTGGATAGGTGACCATCTTTACATACCAAGACCCCTCCGTGCCTCGGAAAGCACGTTAAGCCGTTGGTCCCGGCTGTCATTCGTGGATCTTTGACAGTCGTTACGGGTCGTCAGAAGCCCGAAAGTCTGACAACCAGTCTTATCAAGGGGTTTCATATTACCCAGTAACTGGGTTGTGGAAGTCAGGTAGGCAGTCGCTCCTTGTAAAATACTGGTACTCAGCTGCATCCGATTAGACTGGAAGCCGACCCCAACATAGTTGGGAAAAGGCTAGGCAGATGATAAGTCAGCCTATTATTGTCTTACCACCTATTCTTCTTCCTATTTATACTGTGAAAGAAATACCACCACGTTAACCCGCTGCGTGGTTACATAGATATCTAAAGGGTCAAATTAAATTAGCTAGCGAAACTCTGCAGACGTGATGGGAATGGATGTCTAAATACGATAAAATCAAAAGGATTTGATGTGTTTCTCGTCTACGACCGCTGGTGGTTTTGAAACTTAAAGTATGAGTTGAGGAAATTTGTTTCATCGTTTTTAGATATTGACACCATTCATATCTGTGAAGTTTAAGCGTAAGAACGGATTTTTTAAACTGATATTTCAAGTACACTAACAGTGATCGATGGTACCACAAAAAAAAAATCAACAAATTAATTTATTTTTGTTTTAATCATGTTTAGATATCGATAATTCGATACCCATCACGCCTGCGGAGTTTCGCTAGCTAATTTAATTTCACCCTGTATAGGACTTAAATAGAATATAATAACATGCTTTATTGTGCACCAAATTTTAAAAGTTTAGTTATAATAGGTATTCAGATCAGATAGTTATTTAAAAGAAAAAGGCTTCAGGACGAGCTCCAACTCATCTTTAGACTTCATTGAATCCATAATGATGTCCAAGACAAAATCAATCTGTATGTCACTGTATTTGAATGGTGTCTCGAATTTAGTTATTTCCTTGTTCTTGTCAGTAACTACTTACTTATACTCACCCACTGGGCACGTCAACCATATACTTATTCGTTTATAAAATAATACTCCCCGTAATTATCTAGTCTGACGGCGAAATGCCTTCGTCTACAATTTTAACTGTAAGATGTCTGTAATTTAGCCTCGGGAACTTTCCTAACTTAATAGTAAGCTGGTAGACAGCTTTCCGACTTTGAAATATCTATTATTATACGAGTTTTTTACGTAAAGATTTATTAGATATTATTTACGCCCGACGGATGTAATGTTTACAAAATTGCGAAACACATGAAGAAACATTGAAATATTTATACCTCCTTGTTTATTAGGCTAAACAGTTAAAATTTGAAGTTAAAATAAGCTGTTCCCCTAAGTATTATTTTGCTATAATCTATAAATAGAACAAATGTTATCTAATGGTTTCTTACGGAAATGAAAGTAAGGAGCATCCATTTTGATCATGTTAAAGAAATTAGACCTCTGTATCTTCATTTCTTTCTTTTGAAAAGAGTCAGGGTGAAATTTTTTTAAAAAAAAAAAACCGGCCAAGTGCAAGTCGAACTCGCGCACCGAGGCCCGAGAGGGCTCCGTACAAATTTGTAGGTTGTAAATAGTTTTGAAATCATTTTTTTTGTAATGTAACTACAAATTTACGATTTTCGGTTTTTTTCCTTTAAGTACTTGTGCTACATGACATTGCTTCTTGCCTAATTTCATGATTCTAGATCAACGGGAAGTACCCTATAGGTTTGGATTTCGGAACATATACGCCCGTATCTTTTGATTGCGTTGACTTAGAAATTTGATTTTTTCAATACTTCAAGCGATTGCAGTCCTAATTTCAACTTGATAACTCCACGCTTTCCTGAAAAAAGGGTCTTGACTGACGGACAGACGGATAACGAAGTGATCTTATAAGGGTTCCGTTTTTCCTTTTGAGGTACGGAACCTTAAAATTAACAAAATAGGTTTTTAGTCATTCGTAATTAAAATTGTAAATAAGTAAAAAGTTTAATAACGAGGTATCTACTTAACTTTGTCAAACTTTCATTCTCCAACGATAGCTTCTAACATACATATTTCACAAATCCCAATTAAGAATCCCCATCAATGGGGATTTATCTTAACTGCTACAGTTGATCATAAATCGTTTGGTAATTTAATTTCACTAAGAACAATATTATTTTTTCCTTCACTTAAACAATGATCTATAGTAATAGTGTGTACCGCTTACAATTTAACTGCCCATCACCATTTAGATTAAACTGATTGATGGATGAGAATTGATTCAATTTGTTTTATCACAAAGAATAACAAAATCAGTAAATGGAAAAAGTATTAGCCAGTTCATGGCTAACCATCAAAAATACTAGAATCTTTATCTAAACATTTTGCATGCCAAGTCTGTTAGGATAGCTTTTCGTTCTAGATAATTGCCCTCTATCTTTCCACATTATACAACGCCTTATATTCTGAATCCACAGTATAATATCGCACATTTTTGTTTATTTAATAACGTTAACAGAGCAATAAATCCTCCACATTTTTTTCACGTTCATTCATATAGTTAGTCCGTTCAAGTCCGCCCACGACTCAACTCGGTAATTTTCTCAGATCACCGTTCTTATCTCCCAGAATTAGGTATCCGGCAGTTTATTTATATGATACGCATATTAAATTTCAGCCTGGAGTCGATTTGTATACCCAGCAATTTACCTACGAACAAAAATAGTCAAAGTGTCAGTAGGAAATATTTAAATCCTTAACTTTCAATCATTTTAAATTAAACATTGCCTTGTTATTACAGATGAATTATAAATAAGTTGTTTCCTGAAGTTTGCGTCTGGCTCCACACCCACAGCTTGATAGGAATTTATAATTAAATATACCCTTATCTGGCCTTACATTTTATAACTGACTAGCTCCCCTGATGCGCGGGAAGGCGATGCGATGTGACGGGGGTAGTCACATCGTATCGCCTTCCCGCGCTATTATTGAGTTAACGCTTACCTTCTTTCTGACTTAATTTTGCTGAGTTTCTTAGGGTCCTAGCGAGATGGTACATAGCCTCTAACCTTCCTTAAGAATTGGGCTATCAAATGCAAAAATATTTTTTCAAATCCAACGGGTAGTTCCAGAGATTAGCGTGTTTAAACAAACTCTTCAGCTTTATTATTAGTATATAGAAATCTCGTGACTTTTATGAGCATTTCCTCTTCGAAATCTTCTCTCCGATTACGTTGATTGTATCCATTCAATGCTTCTTCATCATATCGCTGATTCCATTTATCTATTTTAAATAAGCTTCGTCAAGAATTCGGCCACTTCGATAGCGTTATCTTTGGCCTCGCAAAGATCTTCCATAGTTCAGAAAGCCAATTCTCGTAATTTAAAACGTTCAAAATCTAGTCGCAGTCTCATCTCGGCGACAAACAAATGTCAAAATGTAGGGAAATTAGAAGTATTTTTTGACATATTGAGACTGAGATCAGACTGTGAACGTTCTTAAAACTAAAAGAATTGCCCCTCTGGTGTTCTTGCACAGAGAGCACGACAAGAGGTGAGGTAACGTTTGCGATGTGGCTTCTTAGTCGCTTGAGAGATTTCCATATGGTCCATGGCAGTTGGTAACCCGCTGGAAGCTTTTCTGTGGGCTCAACATAGTCAACTTGATGGGAATGTTTGAGAAACCACAGTTTAAATTCACTGCTGAATTTAGACCTGTATGAGTCGCGACCTAAATTGTATTGACCGCTATGTTGCTAAATTAAACACTTCGTTAACTTGAAGGGTTTATTGCTAAAACGGTTGATATACTATGCTACGCTAAATGCTTATGAATGAATTGCTACTTATACGAAAGTACCCGGTTTGCTGTCCGACTATGCACTGATGCCGCGCCGCACTTAGCGCGGCGTAATTGATTAGCTAGATCAGCAAAACGTGTTCGATCGTAATTATTGCATTGAACACCACCACATGTTGACTCAACATTTTCAAACAACTGGACAGATTTGAAGTCTGTACAAAGCACAGGTCCGATCCTGTACCAGTATTGTAGCCACTTGGGGGATGGCTCAGCAAAATACCAGCTAGCTGCATTTGACTCGGTGAAATACAGAGCAAAAGTATTATAGGCGTTGAGAAGTTGGTGGCTAGGCTTCACAACCGGCTCATCAGCGTAATATTGCTTGCTTGTCGGTCTTTTACAAACTGTACTTCGGAGAGTGTGCGCGAGAAATCCACGACCTGATTCCACAATCGCCCTTTTACTACTGAACTAACAGGCGTACCACACTTTGTCCTTATTACGACCAGTCGTACTCGGCGCTTCTCCTCAACATTTACTAAGCACACAGCCCAAGTGTAGACCTCTCTGCCAGCGTCTGTGTTCCGTTCCACATTTAACCCGTCTACCTTTAAATCAAGAGTGAACAGGCGTCTTCTGGGCTTGCTCGTTCCATCTTAGACCTCATCCATCGCTTTCCATCAAGCGTGATCGAGGTCAAAGGCCATGTCAGCAATAAAAAAAAAATGTTCATCATCTGAATCGGATATTATTTATTAACTTTTTAATTCCTCTTCCATCTAATCTCTTCGATCAATCCGTGTTTGTTTATACAACGTCAATTAGCCATTGTAAGACGGTGTCAAAACAAACGATGCTGAACTAAGCCGAAGTGACATGTTGATAAAATAAATTAACATTATTCCCTCGTAAATTAATTTAGGCCAGCGAATGGTGTTCGCTACGTCTTCTTTAACGTTTCAGAAACTCGGTTAGTTTCCTGAATATACAATGTGTAACACAATTAACGTAAAACCTAATACACCCCAATTGGAGTATTCAATTAAAAGCATAATACAATGGCCAAAACAATTTTTTTAAAAAGAAAATCGTGTTGATCCTAGCATTACTGTATGCATTCAAAATTGAGTCTTATTACCTTAAAATAAGACTATTTTCTTTGGCTCAATCGGCGGATAGAATGGAAAAATACATAATTTTTGAAAAAAAAACTAAATAAAAGTTACTGAAATCGATTCAGTAGTCAATTATGAACAAACTATTTTCAGGTTTTGCGCATTTAACGTTACACTTTGTATATGATCTATAGTTTAAAAAATTTGTCGTTTCATAAAACAGTCTTGTTGGTCAAGTGGTCTCATGAGCTACTGCTGTGTATGAGGTCCTGGGTTCGTTTCCCGGGTCAGGCTAAGTGTTATTGTGTTTATCCATCTGGAATTTCTCAGTAGCAGCCTGGAGTGTGGAATTATGTCCGGTTGATAACAATACGCTCGCCCACTATTACTATTGCTTTTATTATTATTTACTATTATTTATTGTCTTAAACACAATTGTCGCAATATGTGTGTACTGTGGCTGCACCTCTGCCGAGCCCTTCGTGGATTACAGGCGACATGTTATCTATGACAATTTAAATATGAAAAATGTAATTAGTATTAACAAACTTATGTAACTTTGAAACCTACCTATGTCTTGTCATCGGCATACGACATAATTTTGGCACACATGGGTGAAAAGTGTTATTAATTTTTCAGTTCACTGATCCGTCGTGCAAACGAGAATAACATTAAGGTATCGAACCAAGAAGTACATGAAAATAATATTTACACAATTTACAGGATAACAGTCTTAAAATAATAAATGTACCTACATGTAAAAAAAAAGGGCAAAGAATCAATGGGTTTTAAAAGAAAACGTCCGCATCGCTATCAACATGAAAAATGCCCAAAAGGCTGGCAGTGTTGCCAATTTTTATGGCAATGACAATTGATTTTTAAACATACACAAGCTAGGTTAAGAAGTATTTTTCTATAAGTAAAGAAAACTAAGCCACCTTTGAATTTTTCATTCATTGCCATAATAGATGCATAACCCCACGGGAACCACACATTGTTGCCATGATCTTTAAAATGTACTATTTTATTGTCATGCGTGTCTACCGGGTGAACAAATATTCATACTGGCTCAGAAACATGATATTTTTTTCTAATAAATAGCTGTTTTTATAGAGAGCTGTTTGACGAAAAGAAGGTCAATTTACCGCTTGCGTTTTGGAAAATATTACAAATCAGAGTTGATATTGACTAGTACTCCTTTTAAACAAAACAAATTCTGTATTATAAAAAATTGTTTTCATTAATATTTTTAGTTATTTTTGACGTGATAATGTCTTATAAACCGATGAACACCGGCTGCACGCACGAAAAAGTGTCACGTTCCGCCTGAGCCTGAGCGTGCAAGCGAGAGCGCGGAACAAGCGATGGAGAGGCACGATCGGCCCAAGGTTGGTGTTTCTTTAGGACGTTATCACCTAAAACTATCGTCCGTAAACTGACTTTACAGATAACCAATTTTTTTTGCTTGAGTATTTACATTGTATTTATATTGGCGTGGCTAGCTGATATATGGCAGATAGTTTAATTTAATGTTCTGTGTCTGGGAATATTAACTCCTTTGCATACCTACTAATGTATAGAAGCAAGTTTTTTTTTAACTGAACAGACAGCTGTGCTGCTGGGGAGTTTGTTGCGCCACTTCTTCTCCCCAGCGAAAGCACTAGGAAGTGGTGAAGGGCGGGCGTTTTGTGGGGATTGTCTTATGTAATTTTGACGTTCGAAAAGTGCTGATCCTCAGCCTAATTTGAATGAATGAATTTTGATTTTGATTTAGAAAGAGGTGAACGGTCACACAATAATGGCTGTTAAAATAAAGATAATTTTTTGACACCTTAATTTATTTATTTATTTTATTTATTTATTTGTTAGGCACACCAACAACTTATTTACAAATAAGACATGTATAGACATTTACGATGGGATTCTGTGTAAATAAGTTACTTATAGGCATGCACATCATTCACAAAAAAAAAGGACGAATCTGAATTACAATTGAAATAATTATCAAAAATAAATAACTAAAGGAAAAGTTAAATCAAAAATATTAATGTCAAATACTTGTGAAAATGACACATTTTCATGACGTTCGTTATAATATGACGGTACCGCTTTCCTGGAAACCAAAGCTTTACTCAGTGACTGTTACATTTGACTTAGGTAGGTAGTAGACATTAGATAATTCGTGATACAAATTTCCCACACAACAAATTATTCTATGCCAGGAACGCGTGGAAAATAAACACCACTTTTTTTATTTTTACTGATTTAAATCTCTTTAATACGTTCCACAGTAACCAGGAATTTTTGGCGGCAATAAATAAAACTGTTATAATTTATGTAGGTACGAAAAATATTCCACGTGAAAAATGTAGATGTCTTAAGTAAGTATCAAAAACATTTCATGAATAGTTAAGGGACCAATTAATCCTCGTTAGATGTCGCTAAAGAATTGTTAAAAGGTTATTTTAGTTCTAACTTTCAAGAAAAGATAAAGTCTGAAGTTTTAGAACTCAAATTAGATTCTTTTTGGAACGAAGTAGCTTCCGGTAGGAGTAATCTGGTAGAAATCGTCACGTATAGAAAAAGCATTATGCCCGGAGGGGGCGTAATTGTTTTTCTGCCACTTTTTTTGCAAATTATAATAGAAAGAGAGAGAGCCTTTTTATGAGGTATTCCAGTCAGAGCACTGATTTCAACCGCACTATAATTTTCGAGGGCGGTGAAGTTTAAAATGAAAATCCAAGATGGCGGTTGCGAAAATTTTAAAATTTTTCATCATGGGTGTCGAGTATCGCGCAGGGAACTTCGTTCTTGACAGTTTTTGTTCTTCTTTTAAAGACTTTTTTATAACAAAGGTAGGTATTCATTGTGACGATGACCCAAGTATTACGTTTATCAATGATCCAATTTCCATAAATAACTGACAACCCGTGGATAGCCACCGCGTTAAATTGCTGCCAAGAACAATACCGAAGAGAAAATGTCACGACACAGACGTTTGACAAGTTTTATAAACCGGCCACCGATTATGTTGTCACTACATCTTATGAGAGAATCAGCTATCCGGCAACCAAATCATTAATAACAACAAAGGATTATGGACCACTTCCTACAATTCGCGTTAAACGTATCTACTTATTTATAACATCGTTGCATCATTGGCAAATTGTTAGAAGTTAACGGAGACAGAATGACAATATGATGTTTAACGATTTGTGGTGCCATCTAGTATAGTAGTTATATCCACCTCTCATTATCTTTAATAATTTTATCCTCTAGTCAGTTATGTTAACTAGATTGCAACCAACATACTACGGTAGTATACCGCGACTTGTGACCACGACACACACAATACTCGTCACGGTAAAGACAAAGGCAAAAAGAACAATCAAGTTGAAAAGGTAACTCCTAATTATACTGTTCTGTCCACAGATGCATGAACGGTGGCAAGATAAACTTCAGGGAGAAAGAAAAGCAGATCCTAGATCAGATCTTGGGCCCGGGGCGGTACGACGCCAGGATCAGACCTTCGGGGATCAACGGCACTGGTGAGCAACCGCTTGGCTTCGAGCTTCGTAAGGTCCGTGGTGGAAGCGATGGCTAGGTAGTGGTAGGGTTCATAATGGAAGGGATAGGACCAAGTAGTCTGGATATGTTATGGAGTTTGAATTGTTGGAAAAAGGAAGGTCTAGAGTTGATAGGAGATGGAAAGTGAAATGTAGCCTGCATTGATGCGGTTGATAGAAGTAATGGAAATGGATGGAAACAAGTATTATTGGTGGAATAAAGGAAGTAGTGGAAAGAAAGGCGGTCTGGACTAGCCTAGCATTGATAGGATCCATAGATAAATGGGACAGATACTAGCCACAATAGGTGTAATAAAAGAAGACGGGAGTTCTAGAGTTGACAGGTGATGGAGAGTTAAATGTAGGCTTCACTGCTATGGTAGACACACAATAAAGGGAGATATATGAACAGGAATGTGTGAAAGAAAGAAAATATTTGGAGGAAGAGAGTTAAAGAATTGATAGGTGTTTGTGAGTTAAATAAAGCTTCCATTACTAGGTTTGAAATATGTAAAAAGAGAGATAGGAATAGGTATTATGGGTGGAATAAAGAAAATAGTTGGAACAAGGGAAGTCTAGAGTTGACAGGCAGGTAAATGTAGGCTGTTATAATGATAGAGGCCAGGGTATTGAAAGAAGTAGTTGAACGGAGAAATACTCAGAAGAACAAAGTAATTGTTTGTATTATATTAGAGTGGAATTCCTACCCACTTGGATAGTTACAAGATATTCATACATTCATAAATGTCAGTATTGACGCACCACATTATAGCAGTCGCAAAATAGTCGATGAAATTTAATATATGTGTATGGACGAGACATTTACACAGCGTGACTAAGAACTCAGTCCATTCATTTATCGATGAACATAAATACGCATTTTACGCAATAATTAGTGCGCAGTTTTGTTTGTGAAAATAAAGTTAGAGTTTAGCTGTCGCTTATCTGTTAAATAAAGGAAAAAGTATATTTGTCTACTGGCTAAAAGTAAGGTTAAATTCGTTCACTGGGCTAATTTCTCATACAAGCTTAGGAACGTAATTTTGTATAAAGAAACGATGATAAATCTATTTCGTATTAGGGGAGCACTTAGTGTTCAAGTCAGCTTTTGAAAGGAATGCCTGTTTAATGAATTGTACAAGTCTAACAAAGGAAAGGGAACCATCTTGAAACAATTTTGACAACAATTTATCGTTGTCAGTTTCAATGGCGTAGCCACCTACAATTTCTACTAAATTAATGACAAACCTGTTATTATTTGCAAAAGGTTTTCTACCCTTCGTCATATTAGCGTATTTTCATAAACTGTTCAGCATAACTATGACGTAATAAATGCATTGGGGTAATGGGGGATTGTATTTATGTCTTTTTTCATGCCGATACCGAGAATACATTGAATGCCCCTCGTATGTATTTCCTACCCATGGCTAAACTACTATTTTGACCACGATCATTTCTTACTATGTTCTTCTGACTTCTACTGATATAACCTTACTATTATACTTCAATCAGTCAACTCAGCCTATTGCAGTCCATTGCTGGAAATAGGCCTCCCCCAGGCTGCGCCACAGCATCCTCCGCCTTCACATCCCGTTTTCCCGAGCCACTTTCTTAAGATCGTCGGTCCATCTAGCTGGGGGGGCCTTCCCACGCTACGCTACTGATACGCGGCCTCCACTCCCGGGCTCGTCTGCTCCAACGGCCTTCGGTCCTTCGACTAACATGGCCAGTCCACTGCAACTTCAGTTTGCTTACTGTGCAAGCTATATCGGTAACACCGGGTCTTTTCCGGATAATTTCATTTCTGATTTCCTTCAAAAAAACTCCGAGCATAGCCCGCTCCATAGCGCGCTGAGCGAACTCAAATTTGTGAACCAGCCTAACTGTAAATGTCCACGTTTGTCACCGTATGTGTATGTCAAAACGGGTAGTATACTTTAGTCATACTTTAGTCTTCAAACAATACGGAATAGGTGACGCGATGACGAGAAGACTTGACGAACTTTCCCAAACGCTGCATGCTTCTGCTTCTGTCGACTTCTTTCTCAAATTTGTGTCTACTGAGCTGAGTGATTTGTCCTAGATAGAAATACTATTATACTTATCATCTAATAATACTAGTTCTCTTATATCACTAAGCTGATCGGTGATACGATAGTCCATATTTACCAACTAATAAATTCAATTCCCTTCAGACTTACTATCTCGTCTGCCAACTCAAATTCATTCAGTCAAGACGTCTCTCTGGCCTCATTTACAAATCTGTGATGAATTCCCTTCTCCCTAATGGCTTCGTCAAAGCGTTTAATGCTTGTATAAACAACAGTATCTTCCATTAGTCATTTGTTTACTTCACCTGTTAATCTTCTATCTTCATATAACATACTGAGAAGCTTTTCTACAAGTAGTGCAGTTTCTATATCCCTAAAGTTGGCAAGGGACGGTCTATTATGTGCACTCCCGGATGTATTTTATCAGTTTTTGGCACTTGTGAATAGGAATTAGGTGTAAATACCCTTCGTTTATTAAACGTGATAGCAATTTATATTAGCAGCCCCACCTCTTCATTTTAAAAGGCCACGGGCTAAAATTTATTAAGCACGGTCTAATTTAGTTATAAGCAGAAAAAACTTACCAAAGCAAATGTTTGGTGGATGTTATAGAACTATGAACGAAATCATTGTTTTGGATAGGAATATAGAAAATACAGAACATTCTACTAATAGAGTAACAGCTATCGCTTCAACCACATCAGGACCCCAGCTAATATAAATATTAGATAGTAAATTTTAACGTAATGTAATAGAGTTCAAATTGGTATACTTGCTGATTGAATTATAACTTTGTTTTCCTTCTCTGAAAGGATTACAAAAGACGCTTACGATGTAAGATTTTTTTTTTGTTTTTGTAAGAAAATGCTATTTATAATTTTGTTCTAATCGTTTTAATCGAACTCAAAAACTAAGGTAAAAAAAATGTTTTTTTTCTGAAATCGAATGATATGTTTACGTATTCAACAATTACCTACTGGCTCGTCGAACATAAGTTTATGACACGTAAAAAAAATTATATAGGAAATCACCACACAATTTTTTTTTCCAACGCCAGATAAATTTATCCCAGGAATAATTTTGAATTTTTGACAGTTCTTCCATACAAAATAGACATCAATTTTATTCCACGAATAAAAAAATATTTGTCGATTGAAAATAGCCCTAAAAAATAGAATGATGGCAATTGCGTTTGCAAACTTTGTATCGGCAGCTCTTATATATATACTGCATTTCTGGTCTATTTACCTCTGGAATGTGTGAACCACATGTGAACTGTAATAAATGTACGTCGACAGGAGAATGCGACTTAAAATAAACCAGAGAATGTGCGTATTTTGATAGTGTAGGCTAAATGTTGTAATCCGAGTCAATTGTAACTGTTTTTTATGTCTTCAATGAATAAAAGTTCAATTATTGGATCGTAGACAAAGCCATTTGTTTCTTCGGTCGATATTTTTAGTGTTTATTCAAATATTTTGTAATTTATATCTGCGTTTCGAGTTATTTGCTGAACTTTACTAAAGCTGACTGTTCTATTCGGTGGTTCGTTATACTATAGCTACATTTTTTTATTGTTTTGAATATCTTCTCCCAAAAAGCTCTTTTATAAATTTCGCAACTAGGTTTTGTTCGTTACCTGTAATTATTATATCATCAACGTAAAATAATCCATTTGTAAGTTCATTAATCAATGTGGAGAAAATTAGATAATTTTCAGTGTTATAAACTTAGGGCTTTTTCAAATTCCACGTCTATATCGGCGTTCATTGCTCCGTATGTTTTGTATATACTTAAAGCTATTTGCCTGTAGTGTGTGGATGATTCTTCGAAAGGTTTTTAGCTAATATCTTGGATATTGAAGGGAAGTCATTTGTCTGGCTGTCGGAACACATTAGCTTGATGATTGATAATACGGAAAAAAACATCGTAGGTAATGCTATACTATGTTGGTAGGTACTATGATCGATTATTTAATGTTTACATACGTTTTAATATTGATATGTAATATAATTATTACGTACTTAAAATATCATTGTTGATGGGTTTCTATCAAAAATAAGTATTTACAATTTCGTCGCTATTTTTCTGATCCTTCAAATCCATCACCACTGGGAAAAATTATATCAAAAATATTTCAACGTTGAGATCAGTTTTCTAAAGTGGTACACAAAAAAGCATCAAAGTGCCACTCAGGCGCTACATCTCGTAATTTCCACAAGTTCATTTCGTAACAAAAGAGGATCGTTACGTGAAAACCATAAATCACGACGCATTTTTTTCCGCCATCTTGCTGCGGCTTCGCGCGGGAATTGGTAATGGAAAAACATTTCTTGGAGCTCCTAAGTGTGATTTTTTATGATTTTGTACAGTTTTTGTGTTAATGGAAACTGGAAAGACATTTAGACTCTAAGAGCTTCGTGAAAATGTGAAAGTTAGCGGTTAGGATTAAATAGTTGGAAACGTATAGTTGGTTAGCGTTATTTCATTATTCTCAGGTTTGTACCGTGTTTCAAACAGATTTCTCTCATAATGATACTGGTGTTTTAAAATATCTTTTGACATTTCTTACATTATACCAAAAATCTTTCCTTTTTTTACTGCTAAATAGGCCTGCTCGTGACCTCGATTACCCCTGATGGAAAGCGATAGATGAGGTCTTCAAACTCAAAACATTTATTTTCAAATAACCAA
Source organism: Globia sparganii (assembly GCA_949316385.1). NCBI lineage: Eukaryota > Metazoa > Arthropoda > Insecta > Lepidoptera > Noctuidae > Globia > Globia sparganii. The sequence continues at coordinate 17,902,413 of OX438674.1, forward strand.
TTAGGTACAAGCACATTTTTGAATTTTCAAGGGTTCGTTTAACACCAATCATTCTACAATTCATCTTTCCAATGTGCTTCCCGAGCTGTTCTCATCTTCCTTCTAAGAATGGTTGAGTCTGATTCGCATTCAGTCTTCAATTATTTTATTTACGGCCCTAAAAAGAACCAATTTATCATTTAAGACCTGAATGCGAAATTGAATAAGCGTTTTATAATGCAAAATGGCAGGATCCTCTTTGGACGTTTTATTGGTAAATGTTGAGCGTGATTCATCATTGTTAAAGTGTTTTTTCTTGAGTACTAGAATATTTGAAGACTCGCTTTGGGATCTTTAAGATTATGGAGGAATATCAAATGACTGACGGGAATAGTAACTTGCAAGTGTAGCAAAGCTGTCACGCATTGATAAACGACTAAACGTTTACCAAAATATTGGGTGTCGTTAAAGTCGAAATGTCTTCACCAGGTACGATTCACACCTAATTATTTTCTTCAACAATATCCTTAAATTAATCACACACGTTCCAATAGAGTTGCTTTCTTTGTCCCTATCGTTTGCCAGTGTTGAATTGACCCCAAACGGCTTCGCAGAGGTTTCATTAATCACCTCCCTAATGGGTCAGGGCTGTCATGCTTTTGAATCAATTATACATGCTCTAAAAATCCCAGGACCAGCAGTTGGAAGTTTAAGATTGATGGTTCGTTCAGTTCGGTCTTTTGGAAAAACGTTTCTGATATATCAGAACTATCTAAATTGTTGATAGAAAATTTTGTTGATGAATTCTATAGCTACACTAAATTATCTGACTATATTGTTAGGTTATATATAAGTAAGTTCAAGGGTAAACTGGTATGTATTTTTAGGAAACGAATTGTCGTCTAGGTAAGTCGACAGCCCTGTTAATAAACTTTTTATAGGCTGTGTGCCCTGTTGTCAACTACAACAGGGCCTCAAGTCTGCTATTACAATAGTGTCAGAATGGTCTATCATTGATTTCATAATTGTTGATTTTGACAAGTTTGGTAATCTACTAATATAATGGCGTCATTATGACTTTCCAATGGTCAACCACTGACACTCCATTGAAGGAAATGGTAATCTCGTACATAATGACAAATGAATAAATGTAATGTTTATTGCTATTTACGAACTTCTTACTACTTCAGATTGCAAACACTAATACGTAATATGTAAAAATATATATTAAATGAAATCTAGCATGAAATTTAGTAGTAGTTTTTCTTAGACCATTGACCGATCAATGATCAACCATTATCAATTTAGCAGATTACGAATTTTTAGCAAAATGACAATGGGATCGTGTTGGAATGACGAATTTATAAAAATAGCAGACTTGGGCCCCAGGTATTTTGAAATCATTTGAACCATTCACCAGCAGATCACTTTTATATTGGGAAAGGCTGTATGGCTTACTTTCCTACATAAACTTACAAAAAACAGCTTTTTGTTCAAAAACCGTTATTCACCTGCCAACATTGATTTTAATTTTGCCGTTTTTCTCATTCGAAATTACGAATTTTCCGATCATCGACATTTCTATTTTGTTTGATCGGATCTTCACCTAGATCTAATGCAACGTTGGCAGAGATTTAAAGATTTCCAAAATGTTCTTCTATTCTAAATTGTTATCTACCTGCTTATTATCAAATCGTTCAAGCTTTAATTCAAGTACTCAGAAATTATAATCGTTTTCTTTCCGAATAGTTACAATGTTAATAGTAAAGTATTAATTTCCTTTTCAGTTTACCTATTTACGCATACTACCGTTGAATTATTTATGTGTTAACTATCACGCGAACGATTAGACTAAATCGTTTTGACCTAGACACGTTAAAAAACAATAGCTTTTCACCCTATTATGTTATCAAAAAGAAATAACAATTCCGACTGAATTTGATTGACTTATTTCAATCGTGTCATTCATGAGGTGGATGCGTTCATCATCATCGCCTATCTTAGATGCTTGTATCTTAATGATTTCATCTGTGCTTTTATACTTATTTATTTCTAATAAATCTGACATAAAACTAATATAATTCACAATTTATTCAATTCAAACAATTGATTATTCGAATTCACTGAACGGAATATTAATTGTTTCATATTTGAATGATTGATTAACACGGCAGTCTGATTGATACAATTTTAATTGTTTAATGGACTGGTTGGTAGGACTCTGTTTTTTTTATTGATTTATCTGAAACGTTTTAACAGATGGCCCAGCTGTAGTTAATATAAACCTGTTCGTGAGAAGTATAACGACTATAAGCGACATAAAGATGGTTAGTAATGAAAGAGAGAGAGAGAGAGAGAGGCGTAATATTTTATGTTAGTGTTGTTAGATAACAACAGTATAAGGTGCCATTGGACAAGACCACAATTTTTGATCACCAAGGAGTTGGAGAGTCAATGAAATGTATTGGATTGATGAGAGATCGATCGGTAACGTGATCCAAAAATTTCAAATCCATATAAATCCGTGACTTTTCTATTCCTCGACGATCATAGATTGCTGTCTTGTCTAAAAGAGCAGACCGTAAAGAGGTTGTAGCGTTTGTTTGTTAAATAACAAAATTAGAATTAACAATCATTGTGACTCCAGTTTAAGGAAAAAATCAGACTTTAATTTTCCAAGCTCGTACCTGCACTTTTTGAAACACCTTGTAGGAAAATTTAGTTAGGCAAACGTATAAATATAGATAATTAAGACCTAATTTAGGCAGATTGGCACGTACTTAAAAAAATAGTTAAGTATAACTTTATTCAAAATTTTAATGTTTTTGGTTTTCATATTGGTATTTTTTTTTGTTTGTTGATATGGCACGTACATTTTGCTCATAATTACGATCTTGGACAAATTAATATTTAATTTGAACGTATGAAAACAACAGAAACAAATGTTACAGCCTATTTAACTTTGTTTTTGTACGGGAGCGGGCGTGTTACGGTAAACGAGAGAGCAGTTCCTTCATTTTGTTTTTCATTAAAATGAATATTTTCTATATTTATGGAATGATAGATATTTATAATATTTCATGTGCTGTCATTTTATTTTGCTGATGATTTTCTTGGTGATCCCAATTTTAATCCTTCTTAATATGATATTTAATTTAATTTTCTGTGTTTTTATTAAGTTTAATTAATTTACATGATAGGCTTCCTATAGCTTGCATATACAGGTATTTTTATAACTAGCTTAAGTCAGTCAATCAATTAGGAATATCAACATAAAATTTTAAAATACGTGCTGATTTACAAAAAAATATTGTACCGCCTTCAACAATTAGGTATCTGTTTTAAAATAAAGACGCTGTAAACAAACATAATATGTCAAAATCATCTACTTTTATAGGGAATCCTATCTCTATAACTAACTTTAATAGAGGCAAAAACAACTGCAGAAAAGTTTTTTTTAATAACGATGGCAATGGAGTGTGGTTTTAAAAAGTTATCCGTTTGTTACACATTTCGTGACACTATCTCTATCAGTTACTTAACAAAATGTAGCAGTGCTATTAAAATAATCGATAAAATATCGGGATCACGTGATCAAAACGATTAGTTTGAAAAAAAAACTAATTGTCACGAAATATTAAATACTTTGTAGTTTTATATCGAACAATAACATTGATTGTTGCAGTTTTTTGATGTACATTTGCCCCGCACGGCCCCGCTGAATTTGCGATTTAGGTGTGCACCAATGGAATGTACTCGCCTCTAGGAGTATATGTACCGGTTTCTTTTTCAATGTACCTCTGTACTTTTGAAGAAATATGCATAAAAAGGGGGCCGTGCCAGCCAAACGTTTTCAGCACGGCCCCCGTGTAACTTGAAAAATATAAAGCGTATTAAAAAGGTTCATATACTCAAGGAATGTACTCTATTAACACGTTATATGTACCGTAACAGATATTGTGAATTCGTAATAACAAATAATATATAGATGTGGAAAGGGGGCCGTGCTGAAAAAAAAACATATAAAAAAATATCTAAAAAAGACAAAACAACCTTAGCCAAAAACTATTAAAATATAATTGATGTTTGGCAAGTAACATATGTACCGCATTAGTTTCTCATACGACTTGCAAAATTTAAAATATAAACCAATTTTAGTTTATTCAGCACGGCCCTCTATAGTTGCCTATATCTTTTTAAATATGACATGTTTGTTTACAAAATTCGACTTCCTAAATTATGTATAGGAGTACATTCGTTCCCAATAAATTGCGATTCTGCTGTATTAGTACTTTAAAAGATAAATTGGATCAAAAATATCATATAATACAACTGACAGGGTGACCATGGTTCCATATATTAGGTACATAATTATATTCTAAGGCCGCCCATTGTATGTTTTGTAGTAATAAGTGTTTTTTTTTGTTATGTATTTTCTGGTGTACAATAAAGTATATATAAATAAATAAATAATAATAAATAATTAAATTATGTGACTACATTGAAATAAACATTCTTTTTGTACAATTTTTTTTTTCTTGAAAATTAATATTAGCGATGACATCTTTTAAGGGAATTAAATCAGTTAAAACTTGTCCTGTGCGGTCGCTATTAGTTCACTGACGCTACCGTGATTTTTGAAATGGCGCTGGTGTCGCGGTTACTTCATGTTGTGCAGTTGCGTTCGAGTGTTTATTGATCAGTCACATCTTTACGCGCACAATATACCTACAGCAGTAAATGTAAACATTGCTCCATTAATTTCAGTATTCACGTGTTTTCTACGTGTCGTTGAGCAGTGAATTCTATTTCAAGCACGGAAATGGAATGTTAATAAACAGGTAGTTGAAAGTAATCATATAATTTATTTGTACTTAAGAAACGGATTTGATATGTACTAAAATCAATTTACTTAAGTACTAGGTTTATTTAATAAAATTTTAAAATATCAAAATGTATGAAGCACCCGCTCACGGCACAGTGAAGTGTAAGCGAGAGTGTGCTGTCTTACACCCGTATACAATAGAAGTAATTGCTTGTTGCGTAATCATTTCTTGATTAAGTCTAAGGTTAGAATTCTTAAGTCACAAAACCTAACTTTATAGGCGTATACCTACCATAGGTATATTAGACGTTCATAAAATTAGACGTTACTTATGAGTATGACGTTACTTATGGGTATTTGCTTCAGTGTAGCCCGCGAAATACAAATTTTCATACGATTTTTTGCAATTGCAGGTCAGCGTCAGGTTGTATGTTAATCTAAATATGATTCGCGAGTGATCTTTGATGTTTTATAATTATGTAAAAATAATAACAATATTCTAATTATTACAGTTGCTTGAAACACTACTGTGATTACGTAGGTTGAATTAGTTGCCTGTGATTATTCCAAATACTATTAATGTGATTAATGTAAGTAATATTATTGTAATATAGGTACTTCAATCGATGTGAATTCTTGGAAACGTATCTGTGATTTTTCAAAGCCTTTTAAGCTCTGTAGTGTTAGTGACACATAGTTATAGTTTTCTATAGGTAAACGTAAGTTTACCTATAGAATAATCACAGTAATCTGTGAAATGTAATGAATCTGTAATTTTATTGTAATGTACGGTTCAATCCGTGTGATTTATTGGAAATATATCTGTGATTTTTTTAAGCCTTTTGAGCGAAACTTGTTGATTTGCGACCTATTACTTACTACTATTATGGGCATTTTCGTTTAAACTGCTACCTATCTTTGAAAATAGCTTACTGAAATTGTTTTGGATATTTTAGCTAATTCTTGGTTTAGTCGAATGATAAATCTTACAAATTTTGCTATGTATGTATTTTTTTTTATTATAAGGCGCTTATTTCAAATAATATATGTAAATAAATAGTAACTTAGATACGTTTTGGTCATGACCGTTACCAGATAATAAAAAAGTCCGGAAAAAGGCCGTTACCGGTCGAACTCGAGTGTCCACTGAAGACAGATCAAAACTGACACTTCAAAAAGGCTGCTGGTGTAAACATATTTGATTTGGTGTTGTTATTTAAATAAAAAATCGGCGAGTAGTAGAAAAAAATCAGTACTAAAATGGATTCAATTTACGGTCACGGTGCAAGGACATGTCCACTTAACACATACCAAGGGGACAGAATATAAATTTTAAAATGTTATTAAATACTTGTATTATAATATTATAGAGTTTAACATGATTGAAAGCTACAAATTGATAACAAAAACTAAAATATGTGGAGTATGTAATAAGAAGCAAATAGCGAAGAAATAGTTTAACATAGGTCACATCTAAAAGAGGACAGTACTGCAAGACGTAAGATGCCACAATTCTGGATTTAATTTTGTTATTTGTTTTAAGTTTCTGTTAACAATTTAAGTAAAAAAAGAAAACTTTAGTCTTTTGCATCTATTCAATAATTAATCGATACTTCCATGTCATAAAAATGTTAGTTATTTGCAACTTGTATGTATGGGACATCCCATAAGAGGGTTGGTAGCTATTTTGACGAAAATGCCCTTATACACACATCAAAAGTGTCTAGGGATCAAGCATTTTTATGCGGATTTCTTGAGATTGAGATGTGGCTTTGTAATAAATTTATGATTTTATAAATTTATATGGATCCTTTTTGGTGCATTTCATAATTTGAATCAGGAACTGTGAATCAAATTCGAGTAAAAGATGAAAATCAGCTGTCAATATTTTCCCTATAAAAACATACAACGCATTGAAGACATTATTAGTGCTACTGTTTCCCTACTACTGATTAAAACCAACGTTATTATGGAGCGGCGACGTCATTTAAGCAGGGAAGAAATGCTCAGAGCCGTGGGAATGATAGAAGCTGGTTCCCGGCAACGTACTGTGGCTTTAGCTCTGAATACAAGTCAGAGTGTTATCAGTCGACTTTGGACACGTTACCGAAGCACTGGTACCGTGGCTGAGCGCCATGGAGGACGGTATCGCTGCACCACACGGAGACAAGACCGATACATTCAAATCTTAACTCGAAGAGCTCCAACAATAACCGCCATGATGTTAGCCGTGAGGCTTCATCACTCTTCAGGGAACTTAATTAGCGACCAAACAGTCAGAAACCGCTTGCATGAAGTGAACCTTCATTCCCGAAGACCGCTACGGGTACCACCTATAGCAATGCACAATCGTAGGATTCGATATCAATGGGCTCTTGAACACAGAAATTGGGCAGAAGAACAATGGCGTTTCGTGTGCTTTTCTGATGAGTCTCGTTTTGGTATGAGACCGGATACAAGACGTATACGACACTGGAGAACCCCTGGACGCCAACAGCGAAGAAGTCCATCCAGCCAGGAAGTCCATCCTTATAGTGGTGGAACCATCATGGTATGGGCGGGTATTTGGATCGGCGGAAGAACTGAGTTGATTTGGATCAGAGGCAACCTCAACGCTCAAATTTATGCTGAGACGATTGTATCAGACGTCATCGTTCCTCTACAAGTGCAAATCGGTCCCTTATTTCAGTTAATGCATGATAATGCACGACCGCACACCGCAAGAGTTGTAAGACAGACTCTCGCCGCAGCTAACATCAATGTCCTGCCCTGGCCTGCTCAGTCGCCAGACTTGAACCCGATTGAGCATGCATGGGATATGCTACAGAGAAGAGCTCTGCCGAATATGGAGGGTATCCAGTCGCAAGAAGACCTTTTTTTGTTGTTGCAACGAACATGGGCGGCCATTCCACAGCGTGATTTGGATGAACTCATTTTGAGTATGCCAAACCGATGTTCTTGTGTTGTTAGTGTTCGCGGTAGAAACACGGATTATTAATTGTTTAAGTTACCCAATAAAATTTTAGAGAAAACTGTTATTTCAGTCTTTTTTTCGAACTTTTGTGTTAGTGGTTCAAATGTCAAAAATCCCTTTATTAGGAAAATGGCAAATTTCTTTATTAATGCAAAGGTGACTTGGTTTATCGTTACTGTGACAAACGAAAACACTTTATTTGATGAATCCTTAAAGAAAATTTTAATTAATATCAATCAGGAGAAAAGTTATTGCAAAAATATATGTTGATCCCTAGACACTTTTGATGTGTGTAGTTATCGTTAATACAGATTACGATATTTTTGATTTTACTAAAGATTTACTCAAATTATGCAGAAGTTTTTTATCCATTCTCACGTGGAATCACGAATCATAGGAAAACATCGTGAGGAAACCGGCATGTCCTAGAACCAAAAATTCGAAGACATGTGACATCTACCAAACCGCACTGGGCCCGCGTGGTGGATTACGGCTACCTCTCACAGAGAGGAGGCCTGTGTCCCAGCAGTTGGAATTATAGGCTGATTATGTATGTATGTGTACGTGGAATCATGGTCACCCTATCGGTTGTATTATATGATATTTTTGATTCAATTTATCTTTTAAAGTACTAATACAGCAGAATCGCAATTTATTGGGAACGAATGTACTCCTATACATAATTTAGGAAGTCGAATTTTGTAAACAAACATGTCATATTTAAAAAGATATAGGCAACTATAGAGGGCCGTGCTGAATAAACAAAAATTGGTTTATTTTTTAAATTTTGCAAGTTGTATGAGAAACTAATGCGGTACATATGTTACTTGCCAAACATCAATTATATTTTAATAGTTTTTGGCTAAGGTTGTTTTGTCTTTTTTAGATATTTTCTTATATGTTTTTTTTTCAGCACGGCCCCCTTTCCACATCTATATATTATTTGTTATTACGAATTCACAATATCTGTTACGGTACATATAACGTGTTAATAGAGTACATTCCTTGAGTATATGAACCTTTTTAATACGCTTTATATTTTTCAAGTTACACGGGGGCCGTGCTGAAAACGTTTGGCTGGCACGGCCCCCTTTTTATGCATATTTCTTCAAAAGTACAGAGGTACATTGAAAAAGAAACCGGTACATATACTCCTAGAGGCGAGTACATTCCATTGGTGCACACCTAAATCGCAAATTCAGCGGGGCCGTGCTGGGCAAACGTACATGTTTTTTGTACTATTTTTGGTTCATGGATACTATCAAGTAGGTACTTATGACTGACTGAAAAATTAAGATTAGTGGTTTAGCTTTATTTATATATAGGGCATTCTTTTAAAAAGGATATCTAATACGTTTGAGTTAAAACCGATAGATGTTAGTAGCGACATTTCATTATTTATTCATTAGAATGTTTATAGACGATACTTTCGTCTTAAGTGGGACATTCAAAATTTGGATTTTATGAACGCTCAGATTTTTGTATTTGGGAATGTTCTTGTAAGGCACCTATTGAGAAGTTAGTAAATGAGATAAATATGAGATTTTTTTACTATATGATTCACTACTCGATGAGTTAGTATTAATATTAAGCTCTTGCATTAGGTACCTAGAAATGTTACTAAAAATTCCTTTGTTAGATACGCAGGTAATGAAAATGAGACGCAAATGCAGGTTGAGTATGGAAAAAGAATATATTTCGAAAAAGCGGATCCTTATATACAAAATCTGTTGCAAAAATTATTACATAGCGGGTGCATATAAAAACTAGTTAGAACAAAATAATTGTTAAATACCCTACGTGCTGTATTTATCTGAGAGGATGATATTCCGCTACAGTACACCCCCTCAAGCGAAGCGTACCACTGGTTTCACCATTCTTCCTGATCGCGTTGTTCTCTGTGTGTCATCATTTCCTTGTTCGTTCATAGTGTAGGCAGGCTTTAGTCGGTCGATCGAGACGTTGGTTACTCTTCCTGGTAGTTGAAGCTTGTAGTATTTCTCACATCTTTCCAATACGGGATATGGGCCTTCATATGTCGGCTGCAGTGGTTTTTTCGTGCAATCTCTGCGTAGGTAAACGTTTTCGCAGGTACGTAGGTCGGAGTGTACAAACATATTGTTGTTGCTATGCGAGGTCGCGGCTGGTCGGTATGCATTGATAGTGTGTCGCAGCTGTTCAACGAAATCGTGACTCATTGGGCTTCCATTTGTTTCAACAAAAAAATCTGCTGGTAATCGCAGTGATGTTCCGTAGGTATATTGTGCAGGACTAATGCCTGTGTCGCTGCGAGTTGCCGCGCGTAGTCCGAGTAGTACGGTCGGTAACTCGTCAAACCACTTTCCGTTCGCACTAGCAGTGCAGCGCGCGGTAAGTGCGGCTTTGAGTGAGCGGTGCCATCGTTCGATGATTCCATTTGATTGTGGGTGATATGCAGTTGTTCTCGTTCTGTTTATTCCCATTAGCTTCATTAATTCAGTGAATAGTTGGCTCTCAAACTGACGACCTTGATCGCTTGTTATCGTGATAGGACAACCAAATCTTGCTATCCATCCTTTATATATCATTTTGACTATTGTTTCTGCAGTTATGTCGTGGAGAGGTAATGCTTCGGGCCATCGCGTGTACCGATCTATAATAGTGAGCAGGTATTTGTGTCCATATTGTGATGGTGGTAGGGGCCCAACAATGTCGACATGGATATGTTGGAATCGGTCCGATGGTGGAAATGTTGCGATCTGACTCGTTGTATGTCGACTGACTTTTGACTTTTGACAGGCTTCACAGGCTTTGGTCCATCTTCCCGCGTCAGCGTTCATCGATGGCCAGAAGTATTTTTCACTGAGTATTTTTCTTGTTGTGCGCGTGCCGGGGTGACTAAGATTATGTACACTTTCATACGCTGCTCGGCGGAATGTTTCTGGTAGGTACGGTCGAATATGTTGTGTTGATGTGTCGCATAGTATTTTGTAATTAGTGTTTGGTAGGAGTATGCGCTTCAATTGTAAGTTGTTTTGCTTCATTAAATCACGTATAGTGCTGTCTCTTTCTTGTGCTGTGGCTAGTTGCTTGTAGTCGATCATTGTAGGACAGGTGATGGTTTCTGTGTTGATCCGTGATAATGAGTCTGCGACTATGTTTTCATGCCCGCTGATATGACGAATGTCGTTTGTGAATTCGCTTATGTACATGAGTTGTCTGGCTCGCCGCGGTGTCTCGCTGTCTGACGATGTTTTATTTATCGCGTAGGTTAGCGGCTTGTGGTCGGTGAATATAATAAGATGTCTTCCTTCAAACATTTTTCTAAAATGCTTCACGGCCATGTATATGGCTAACAGTTCTCTGTCGTATGTGCTATATTTGACTTGCGCGCTTGACAATGCTTTGGAGAAATATCCCAGTGGCTGCCATTTGTTGTGTACATATTGTTGCAGTACAGCACCGGCGCACTTATCAGAAGCGTCAGTCATCAATGCAATCGGTGCGTTATGTGAGGGGTGAGCTAGTAATGCCGCGTTTTGTAAGCCAGCTTTACATAACTCAAATGCCTTCTTGGCTTCGTCGTTCCATACAATTTTTGTTTTGTCTCGTTTCTTGCTATTATGCAAATATGCATTTAGAGGTGCTTGTATTTCGGCTGCCTTTGAAATGCAATCTCTGTAGAAGTTGACGGTGCCAAGGAATCTTCTTAATTGTTCAATGGTTGTTGGTAGTGGAAAGTTGGTGATTGCTTCTACTTTTTCTGCTAGAGGTTTGATGCCATCTTGTGAGACAGTGTATCCAAGGAACTTGATCACTTTCTTGCCTAGTACACATTTCGATGGATTTATAGTGATGCCGTATCTGTTCAGTCGTTGTAGGGCGGTTTGTAAATGCTGTCTGTGTTCTTCTTCTGTACTTGAACTTATGATGATGTCATCGACAAATGGGTAGGCAAAGTCGAGTCCGTGGAGTACTTCGTGAATAAAGCGCTGGAAAGTCTGTCCAGCATTTTTCAGTCCTGGGCACATCCGGGGAAATTCAAACAGCCCGAATGGAGTGATGATGGCTGTTTTTTCGATGTGATCTTCCAGAACAGGCAATTGTTGGTATGCCCTGTTTAGGTCAAGCGTTGAGAATATCTGCTTCCCGTGCAACTGGTAAGTGAAATCCTTCATACGTGGTACCGGATATCGATCTGGCTTGGTTATGGCATTTAGTCTTCTGTAGTCTCCACATACGCGTAAGTCTCCATTTGGTTTGGGTACCACGTGAAGTGGACTGGCCCAGGGACTCTTGCTTGGTCGGCATAACCCCTGATCCATCATGATCTGAAATTCTTTCTTCGCAGCTTCGTACCGGTGAGGTGGCAGTGGACGAGCTTTGCAGTGTAATGGTGGCCCTGTTGTTTCGATATGGTGCTCAACGTTGTGCTTCGGAGTATTTTTAATTGTTGAAAGTCTTGTAATATCGGGGAACTCCGCTAATATGTCATGATATTTTTGTTCCAGGTCTATGGTTCTGATGGTTGGTGCTGTAGATTTGCAGATGGACGTTTTCACTGACAAATTAGTTAACTTATCAATTAAACATTTTCCAGCAAGGTCGACTAGTAGGTGATGGTGCTTCAAAAAATCAGCGCCGATGATGGGCTTGCTGACTGCTGCTACGACAAACTTCCATCTGAATGGTCGTCTCAGGTTGAAATCTAGATCCAATGTTTTTTTACCAAAGGTAGCTATTTCTGTGTTGTTTGCTGCATATAGTTTAAATGCGGTTGGCTTCAGGATTTCGCTGCGTTTTCTAGGGATGACGGATATGTTTGCGCCAGTATCGATGAGAAAGCTTAGATTTGTCTTCTTGTCTTTCAGAAACAGACGGTGTGATTTTTCCCAGGCGCCAGATTCCGTCTATGCTAACACCTGCTTTAGTTTCCCGAGCTTGATGGGTGCTTATCTTCATAAGTACATGGTCTGGTACATTTTCGTGCTTGTCCGCCGAATTTTCGATGAAAATAACAAACGGAATTGTCGTTGTACTCGGTCCTGTGTTGCTGATTTGAGTCCGACCGGCGGTTACCATGCGGCGATCGGTATGAGCTGCGTGATCGATGACGCGCGCCTCGCCAGTTGCGCCCGCGCTGCCTTCCGTAGCGGCTGTGGTGTGTTTTTAATTCGGATATTTCTTTTGCCAGCATGTCGATCTTCGCGTGAAGTAATGCGTTTTCATGATTTGTAGCTACAGGTGGAGTGGATGGTGTTGACGGTGACAAAGTGTTGTGTACTGCTGATATTTGGTGGTGAAGTTGTTCTAGCATTTTGTCGGCCATTATTGCTAACTCATTTAGTTCGGTTTTCTTGGCTATAGTTTCGCTCACAGCTAGAATGGCGCGTACAGATGGGGGTAGATGCTTCGTCCATATAACACGCAGCGTGTTCTCAGCGATGTTGTTACCGGCTAGATTTTGCATGCGGCGTAGCAGTTGCGAAGGCTTCAAATCTCCAAGTTCCACGTTGGACAGTAGCCGCTCCAGTTTAGTGTGGTCGCTCTCGTCGTAGGTTTGGATGAGCCTCATCTTCATGGTGGCGTATCTATTGTTTTCCATTGCGTTTTTGGTATCGAACATGATGTCTTGGATTTCGTCTAGATCTTGTAAGTCGAGTTGGCGGATGAGTAACTCTGATAGTTCCTTGTCGCTTAGTTTTCCAGCAGACACGATCGCTTCAAATTGCAGGAACCAAAGCTTGATTCTGTTTCTCCATAGAGGCGGTATCCGTTGGTTGTACGAGACGGCTGACAGTTCATGCGAATCTTTTTGCGGTGATGATGTGTCTCTTCCATCGTTCGGTTGCGAAGTGCCCGGGCTCATATTTGCTTCTAGGAGTTTCTTCCGTCGGGGTCACCACTGTTAGATACGCAGGTAATGAAAATGAGACGCAAATGCAGGTTGAGTATGGAAAAAGAATATATTTCGAAAAAGCGGATCCTTATATACAAAATCTGTTGCAAAAATTATTACATAGCGGGTGCATATAAAAACTAGTTAGAACAAAATAATTGTTAAATACCCTACGTGCTGTATTTATCTGAGAGGATGATATTCCGCTACACCTTAAACAGTTCACGATATCATAACGACATTCCGACTTGTTTTGGGGAAAGCTGCAAACGTAGGTAAATGAACTTCCCATTATAATCATAAATAAATTAAATGTACTAAATTCAAACTGACAGTTAACCTAATCCAGATTAACGTTGAGTAAACTAAACAAACCCTATTTAACAAGGCACACGTAGCTTTCTAAAACAAAATGTTAATTTCCGGCACACGCCATGTTTCCCCTCAAGACGGTGTTCTCTCAACCCCGAAACGTGATATAGCGTTTTTATATCGACATTCAGAAAAGTGTAACGCAAAATATAATTTTATTGATGTAGGATGAAAATGCTAAAGAACATTATTATATCAGGTAGGAGTAGCGAAATATAAAAAAGCGTGTTAAAATTCACCACTCTTCATACTTTTTTATTTAAATAGTTTGTTTCTCAAATGTAGGTCTGTCATTTGCAGAGACTTTCATTTTTGTAGATTTATAGTCGTTATTATTTAATAATTATTAATCAGAAGCCCGAAAGTCTGACAACCAGTCTTACCAAGAGGTATCGTATTACTCAGTAACTAGGTTGTGGAGGTCGGATAGGCAGTCGCTCCATGTAAAATACTGTTATTGAGCCAACCCCAATAGGTATAGTTGGGAAAAGGCTAGGCAGATGATGATTTTTCTCAAATAAATGTCATTCTAGATAAGTTATTAATAATTTAGCTAACATCAGCCCAAGAGCAATAATAATTACCTTTAAAAAGCTCCAATTATATTTGAATAATAATTTCTTCTTATATATATTTTCTGTAACAGTTTCATTTGTTTATTTTATTTGTAAATTAAAAGATACTGCTCTATATTACACTAACACAAATTCTCGTTGACAACCGACATTAAGGATTGTTTGCAGCGTTTTATTTTAACCCAATGTCGTTTGATTTGATGTTAGAGGTTTTATTTGATCACAATTATCTTTATGTTCGTTTGTGTGATCATACTGTCGGATCATTCATGAGCATAGTGTACATTATGTTTACAGGTGGACAGGTGAGTCGCTAGACACTGATATATAACGCGCATTCACAAACTAACGTTAGGCAGTAGTTTCATAATAATACCGTGATTTATCGTATATTTTGCTTGGTACTTAGATGGGCCAGCGGTAGTGAGCGTCAATATATTTGTCCGAAGTATATCAAAGATCGATGACGTCACAATGGTAAGTCAATAAGGACAGACTGGGCCGCTACTAGTATTACAAACGTATAAGTTTTCTCTATCCACGCGGTTCAAACAAGTCAAATGAATGGGCAACTCTCTCCTGTTGACTAGGAGTGATTTACCCGACACTATGTGTAATGTTCATTTTTTCTTATTCTTTATTTTTTCCTTTCGATTTCTCTTTAATCCCGTTTGGTGTTGACGACCAAAATCGTTTTTAGACGCGCGTCTGTTACTTCTTAGATCGCCAGTATTGGTATTATCCTAGCTTTATTTACCACCTAAAACTAACTTTACATAGAATAAAAAATACTCTTTATAGTTTTTAGTTTTGTTTCTTTTTTTAATTTTAGACTGGCTGGTTGTCCTTATGAGTTCATCTGACGGGGCATTAGCTTTCCTTAATGAAATGGACTGATCAGCCTGGTCAGCGGTGTTGTTGCGATCACTGTCGGCTCCACTTCATTATTTATATTTAAGCATCTAACATTATCATCAACTTGCGTACTTCTCTCGATGCTATTCGTATAGTGTGGTTAGGTGTTTTATATGAAGCGGTACAAACAATAAATAAATTTAAATTGTTGTTTTCTGTCGTTAAGGCTATGCGCCAACGTTAGTCCATGTCAACATGTATCTACGGTCCATCAGCAAAATAGATGATTACAAAATGGTGAGTGTTTTCACATGACCTGATGTAATCTGTGACGTTTTTATTATAAACTAAAGTTTAGATTTCTCTGTGGGACTTCGCGATCCACTGCTCTACCGTCGGTGCAACCCTATAATTCCTCACACCTCGGCAGCAGTGGACCGCGCCCTGTATTAGATCTGTCTTGTTAACTTTGTTTATAATAAAAATTAAATATTATGCAATATCTGCACTACGCTAAACATTCTCAAGCTATTCGTAAATTATTGTGTTCGTGGTTTTGTTTCTTTTCGTTTCCTCTTGATTTTCTTTCATTTTGTCTAATTTGTGCACCTTTCTTTTTCCTTCCCTAAATGTATCATTTAACCCACCCTTAATGTTAAAAGTTAAATGTTTAACTAAATCTGTTGTTAAATTAATACTGTGGTGCGGTGCCGCGCACATTATTATTTTGTTTTATGTTTTTATTTTATATTAAACTCGGACTACCTTAGTCTGACCACGTCTAAATGATAAATCCTATATATAAAATTTATTGATAATCAAAATTGTCGCTTAATTTTCTTCATAAAATTTACTTTTCTGTTTCTTTTTTTTTTCTATTCCTTATTATTTATTTATTTTGAGTTTATATTTAGAGAACACTCCTGCAGGAGCGTCTCGAGCTGTAAAAACACGTAAGATGGACTATTGGCACTAAAAGTAGATAGCACTAAATTATTGATCAGCAAACTTAACCGCTTCGGTATCACAGCACTGATACGTTCAAAATTCAATTTGAACTCAATTGCCTTAGAAACAAAAGATAATCACGAATGTTCTAAATCAAAAGAATCCGGCCACGCTTGTAGGTACCACGGGACCGCGGCCCGCACCAGACACCATCATTTTATTTATTTTCCTTATATTTATTTGATCATGCTTGTTATATTGATTTCACGCAGATGAGAAGATTATAAAAACTATTTTGGTCGTGTACGTTGATTGTAATTAATTGTTGATATGTCTTGTTCATGTGAATTTGTGTTGTGTAATCGGGACTTACCGCCGCGCCCGCACTCGCCTTCGTGCTTGGAACGGTGGCTGCCCACCAATATGTGACACCCGACCCCAAACAACAGCTAGACGTATGGTAGCTCTAGTAATACTGGCCGATTGTGCATGAAGGTAACTAAAGCATTCCTTCAACGAATGCTGAGGACGGTAAGTTCGATCTGGGCTTCGCTTCTGTGCATGTTGCTTCGACTTGTGACGCTCGAACGTTCACTTTTGGATAAGGACGATTTTTATTTTGGCCAGTGGAGTTAACATTAGGTCGAGAAACCTTCATTTCCTTCATAACATGTATTTTGAAGCCGATATCTTTAAGTTCATCAAGTTTGTGCAATCCATCAACATCTCTTCTATCCTGAACATTTTTCTTTAAAAACTTGTTAAATTCGAGTCCAAAAGTAAATTTTCGAGTGAGCATGTTTGAACTTCTTCTGTAAGCATCTGCCGGCTTTTGTTGTACGATAATTCATTTGACTTGCTGAGATGTCGAGGGATCCTCTAGTGCATTGTGCCTTGATGTCAAATTAATTATTGAGCGAACCTTCGACACCGTCCCTTCCCTCAGTGTAATATTTCTATATGTATAAAACATGTTGTGCCAGTAACACCTAGTTTGAAACTTTAGCAATTAAAACTCTTAGCACTTAAAACTCTTAGCACTAGTTTATATGTTATAGTAAAAAAAGTTTCTAAACAGGTTGATATTGGCACAAATAAAAACACGTTAAAAGCTTACTGGTAAAATAAAGTCATTAGTTAATAGCTTTGTGCGTGAACTAAAAGACTAGATGATAAAGATGAAATTAAAAGTGATGAAGCTTCTAGATGCACAGATGCTAAGAAAGCAAAGTGAAGAAGATATGGATAGCATAGAACAACTTGGTGTTACATTGAAATATTGTCAAAATGGCAAAAGTAATATTTTACCTGAAGTCGAGAACTGCGATACAAATGTTATATATAATCGTAATTTAGAGCAACCATGAATCAATTTCTCCATAAATATTTTGAACATTTTCTTCTTCTGTTTTCCAGAATATAAATTTGTGTGTAAAGTTTTTGACAATGTATCAATGTGTGTGTTCTGTTTTGCGAGAACTTGCTACAGATGGATATCATGTTTTCAGGAATACTCAGTACAGTTAACGTTTCGAGAACAATGGTTAGATGAACGACTGAAATTCAATAACTTGGGAGGTGAGTGACCCTTTTTTAATCCTACGTCAATATTTGATTGAAACCACGTCTTTATATAAGACAAGCAATAAACGCAGATTGCAAATATCCAGAATATAATCGAGATTGGTATGGGGATTTATAATTTTAAGAAAACCGTTTTTCGCAGTCTTTTCAATGCCTGAAGTGGCATTGAAAATCAAAGATAATCTAGTAACTGCACATTTACTTTACTTATCATTCTTCCACATTTCAGTCTCGAGCCTTTAAATCCGCAATATTACTCCAAAATATTTCTTGTCTTTTTAATTAAACCTTGTCTTTCTCTGTATGATTGAATTTTCAAATCTGTGTCAGTCTCATGAAGAAGCAACTCTATCTACATATACAACTCATCAATATACATTTCGGTTCGTAAAATATTGCCTTTTAAAAACTGTGATAGTCTCTGGGCCTGGTATAGTTTTAATTCATCATAAGTCCTTTGTATGTTGAAACGTTTTTCTTTTTTTTTAACTCATTCTCTAATTTCCCTATTTCTCCCCAGGTCGCCTCAAGTACCTAACCTTGACCGAAGCCAACAGGGTCTGGATGCCTGACCTGTTCTTCTCAAACGAGAAGGAAGGCCATTTCCACAATATCATCATGCCTAACGTCTACATCCGTATCTTCCCCAACGGCAACGTGCTGTACAGCATCCGAATCTCTCTCACTCTGTCTTGCCCCATGAACCTCAAGCTGTACCCTCTGGATAAACAGACCTGCTCGCTGAGAATGGCCAGTTGTAAGTATTTTAGTTATTACTTTCTTTATCACCATCATTATTATTCAGCCGAAATATGTCCTCTGCTGGACGTAGACTTAAAAGTATCGCTACAAAGACCGTTCCTGTGCTTCCTGCATCCAGCGTATGAAATTCCCGCGACGTTCACTAAGTCGTTGGTCTACCATGAGGGTTGCTGTTTCTAAGGGGAGTACGTTAAGCCGTCAGTCCTGCACCCGATCTCCTTGTGGTCATATCGGATTGCCGTCCCATCGGACTATGAGACTGAGGGAAGAGAGTGCGCCTGTGTCTGCGCACACACTTGTACATTATATTGTCTCCTGCGTAGATGGCTAGTCTACGCTGAGATTGGCTGCCATGGCCTAAATTCGGTGTAGATTCTATGGATCTTTGTTATAAACGATCTATACGACCAAATATCAATTTGACGACACAGAATACAAGATCACCCTTAATTAATTTCAGTCTTCAAATTAATGTAACTGAAACAATGATCCAGCTATAACCGTAACCAACGGTAAAACAACATGTCATGTACAAAAATTACTTAGCCCAGCTGCTCCCAACAGTTTGCGAGCAGTTATTTGGGCGTTCCGTTTACATTTCATTACGAAATAACCTTGTTTACACTGCGTGCTGTCTTCACGAATCGCGTTGATTTCCGCCACCCCGGTAAACAAACGGAGCCTTGGATTTGTAAAAAGGTGTTTATTTTATTGTCATTCTATTTTTTGTAATGAGAGTTTGTGAATAGTGTTTGTTTGTGAATAAAACATCTAGTTAGATTGATCACATGCCATTTATTTTTATTAGCTACCTAGTTAGTATCACTGCTCATCAACGAATTGCTAATCAGCATCATTAACATTGGCTGTTGTTAAACCATTTCCTAGTTTTAAGTCTTCTTTATTACTCTAATACCCCTGTCCATCTTTTGCTGGTCCTCACAAACATTTGCAATTTTGCCACTCAAATCAAGATCACATCATCATAAACGTTTCCCTTTCAGACGGCTGGACCACTGATGACTTGGTCTTCTTGTGGAAGGAAGGCGACCCCGTCCAGGTTGTGAAGAACTTACACCTACCTCGGTTCACGCTTGAGAAGTTCCTCACTGATTACTGCAACAGTAAGACTAATACCGGTGAGTTGGAACTTGGGTTTTTTACTATGTTGCCTATCCTATAAATGTCTTAAAACATCTAAGTGAGCAATAAGTATCTCTATTTCCACTCGACTATCCGCGTGTTGGATTACAGCCCTCTTGGGGAGGTCCGCATCCCAGCACAGGATACGTTATAGGCTGATTATATTATGGTCCTAACTAAAACGGTAATTAAAAATGTATACAAAGTAAAACAGAAAACAATTTCAAAAACATTATTTTAGAGTTGAACAATTTTATATTAGATGAACTCTCGCACCGTTTAAGGACCATACCCTACGATATCCTAGCCCTCATCACTATAACATTGTTCCTCTTCCAGGTGAATACAGTTGCCTGAAGGTAGACCTTCTGTTCAAGCGGGAGTTCAGTTACTACCTCATCCAGATCTACATTCCATGCTGCATGTTGGTCATCGTGTCGTGGGTGTCTTTTTGGCTGGACCAGGGAGCTGTGCCAGCACGAGTGTCACTAGGTAATGTATCCATTTATATAAGTTATCCTACATAATTGTCTCTTCAGCTTGAAACATAGCCAGCTGCTTTTACAGAATGATCTGTTTCCTTCGTCAATCTAGACTTATTTATTGCCCAAGTTATTTCTCATTATGAAATTCTCATCTGCTCAGAAAGTGGTTACAATTTCAATCAAATGGCAGTCTTAATAACACGCGTATATCGTGTATGCATATGTATGCCTATAGCCTATAGCCTATAGCCTAACCAAACAATATAATAATATTTCTGATCTCTTTTGGCAACACGGGTTCTGCTGATGCTATAGATGGTTTATAATTTATCCAATGGATACATATTTGATATTGTTTAATTCATGTAAAAGAAATATACTGAACCTCAGGGATATTATATTCAAGTTTAGAAACTACAAACACCCACAATTTCAAAGTAAACTGAAGAGGGTCGCAAACTGATTGTAATTCAATGTAATTTCAAAAAACAAGCACGTGAAACATGTTCTAGGAATTCTCTAAAACATAGTTCACAAATTCCAGAAGCTTGTTAGTAGGTACATACCTAGGGAACTCTGTGTGAGCGTTCACATTAACATAATAGGTCGGGGCAAAAATATTTTCGTATTTTGAATCTATCGTTAGTAATCAAACCTCTTTGGCAGTACTGAATGTAACTGGCTGGTTTTAATACTATTAAATGTTGACATTCTAAAAATGCAATAAATAAAAAAAAACTAGATCCCGCCATTTTTCAATTGTTTTTCAAGCATTGATAAATAGTTATTTAGCTCAATGTTTTCAAGCAAGCAAAATGACCGTATGTGACAAAGAAATTCGGTACATTTTAAAATTTTATTACAAAAAAGGTAAAAATGCGACGAACGCCGCGAATAAAATTTATGCGGTTTACGGACCTAATGCGGTATCAATACGAGTAGCACAAATGTGGTTCAAGCGTTTCAAGTCAGGAAATTTTAGTGTGAAGGATGAAGCTCGCTCTGGACGCCCTGTCACGGATAAAATCAGTGCCATTTTTGAAAAAGTGGAGCAAGATCGACATATTAGTAGTTATGATATTGCTGAAGAACTGGATGTTGGTCACAAAACAGTTTTACGGCATTTACAAAAGTCTGGGTACAAGAAAAAACTTGATATTTGGGTACCACATGATCTCACTGACAGAAACTGAATGCAACGTGTTTCCGTTTGCGATTCTTTGTTGAAACGTAATAATTCCGACCCATTTCTTAAACGGTTGATTACGTTTGATGAAAAATGGATCACTTACGATAAGAATGTCCGAAAAGGAATGTCCGAAAAAAAATGTCCGAAAAGGTCGAAGCATGGACAAGCCCCACAGACCGTGGCAAAGCCCGGCCTGACTCGGAACAAAGTGATGCTGTGTGTTTGGTGGGATTGGAAAGGAATCGTCCACTATGAGCTTTTGCCGCCGGGTAAAACTATCGATTCTGACCTCTACTGTCAACAACTGATGAGGTTAAAAGAAGCTATTGAGAAAAACCGGCCGGAGCTGGTGAATAGGAAGGGCGTGGTGTTTCATCACGACAACGCCAGACCGCACTCATCTATAGCCACTCAGCAAAAATTGAGAGAGCTTGGCTGGGATGTGTTGATACATCCTCCGTATAGCCCTGATCTTGCTCCATCAGATTTTCACCTGTTTCGGTCACTTCAGAACTCTTCAGGAAGCATAAAGTTAACATCAAAAGAACTCTGTGAAAACTACCTGTCAAATTTTTTTGATAAAAAAATCTCAAAACTTCTACAGCAATGGGATCGTGGCATTGCCCACAAGATGGCAACAAGTCGTCGATCAAAACGGCACATAAATATTATAAATAAATAAAAAATTAAACCTGAAAGAAATTTTTTTTTTTGTATGAAAAATACGAAAATACTTTTGGCCCGACCTAATATTATAGTTTCTTAGAAAGCTCTGTGTTATATTTTGTGATATTGTTTAAACTGCTTTGCAAAAGTATTCAGTTGCATTGGCTTTCGTTTCATTCTTCAGTAGGTAAAAACAAACTTATTGGTTTTGTATTTTACAATTCTACGCAGTGACGCTAAGTAAAGTTGATGAGTATTAAGCTTTTTGTTTTCAAGTGTGTTTCCGCAGCAATATTCAATTACGACACCATAGATTTTAAATATTTTCAATTGAACGTGCTAAGGGCGCGTGAAATTGATTTCTTTCTAAGGTTCTAATTTTCTATTCGCTTTGGCATGAGTCTGGCTTAGGCACCCGATCTACTATACAGGGTCAAATTAAATTAGCTAGTGAAACTCTGCAGACGTGATGGGCGTCGATACCTAAATATGATAAAATTAAAAAAATAATACTGTTTTCTTTTGTTTTATCGTGTTTAATCGAAAACCCATCACGTCTGGGAAGGTTACACAAAAAAGACAGATTTTTTAAACTGATATTTCAAGTGACTACACTAACTGCGGTCGATGACCCCATCACGTCTGCAGTTTCGCTAGTTAATTTAATTTGACCCTGTAAAGTTGAACTATTTAGAACACGAATTCTCTATTGCAGGAGTGACCACCTTGCTCACGATGGCGACTCAGTCTTCAGGCATCAACGCCTCTTTGCCACCAGTGTCTTACACCAAAGCTATTGATGTCTGGACCGGCGTGTGCCTCACGTTTGTCTTCGGAGCGCTACTAGAGTTCGCTCTAGTAAACTATGCGTCTCGTTCTGATATGCATAGAGAAAACATGAAGAAAGCGAGACGGGAAATGGAAGCAGCTAGCATGGATGCTGCCTCCGATCTTCTCGACACTGATAGCAATACCACTTTTGCTATGGTGAGCTCAAATCCAGTATTTTTTAAGACTTTTGTAATAGTGCTTTTGGATTGAAACATAGTGTTGACGCTTTGACAAATTTTCTTAGATTTTTTGAGTGGTATTTTGTCAATTTTGATACCTAGTTTATTTATAATATTTTTGCATACTATTTAGGCTTTTTCAAATATAGACGTGAAGAATTGAGTTTGAATGATGTGAATGATTTATATGACTGAATCATCTTTAGTTTCGAATTATGTAGCATAGGTAGTAAAGACGACAGTTTTGGTAGAACTAGTTGCAGTACTTAACTTAAGATTTGGAGGCCATTTTGTTAGTCTAGTAACGTTATTTTTGGAAACGTTTTTTCAATATGCATGCATTTTAATGGAGATGATTTAGATAAAAAACACCGACTTATTTTATTGAAAAAATATAGAATTTGAATTCAAAAGCACATAGCCATATGATTTAGTCGAAGATGCAATATGTCCTGCCTCCCTGACCGGTCTGCAACAAACAGAAACCCTTGGTGCGTGGCGGCCCGGTGGAAAACAAGATGCGGCAGTGCGAGATCCACATCAACCCACCACGCAAGAACTGCTGCCGACTGTGGATGTCCAAGTTCCCCACTCGCTCCAAGAGGATAGATGTCATCTCCAGGATCACCTTCCCACTTGTATTCGCTTTGTTTAATCTGGCTTATTGGTGAGTATGATTCCGAATGTTTAGATTGGGTATTGATTGGGTATTCTCCTTGTCAAAGAATAAAAAATCAGTAACCTAATTCACCCTCTATGTTGTGAACTCCCTAGAATTAAATTTTGAGGTGTGGTGTTGGATCTGAATTAACCATTCTTCTTTGCGAATAGATATTAATATACTCCTCCCGTAGATGTAATAAGAGGTGACAAATGAAAGTCAAGAATGTGCAATATCCAGTTACCCACCCGTGTTCTAATAATTGTATTGTGAGTTATTGTGGAAAATCTTTCAGGACTATAAGTAAGGAATGAAGTCAGCTCTAACGCCGTCACTTCTTGACAATTCAAAAGTGCCTGTAAGTGGTATAATTGAAATAAATGCTTTGACTTTCAAACAATCATTTTAGACTTATAGGTTTTATTACTTAGAAAAGCCTTATAAATCCATGCCTTTTCCGAATCGTCATCATCGATTCCTGGTCTTCCAAATTTTTAAATAAAACTGTGCATATCGTGTGGTCAGGTCGACGTATCTGTTCCGCGACGAGGACGAGGAGAAGTGATTCTCCGACTCCCTGGAGCGGGGCGCGGGCCCGCTAGTGCGCCTGGTGGCGGCCGTGCTGGTGCCGTACGCGCTGTTCGCGTTGGCGTACGCGCTGTGCTTCCGCATCGGCGGCCCGCGCGCCGTGGGCGCCCTGCCGCCGCGTGCGCCGCCGCCGCGTGCGCAGCCACCGCGTGTGCCGCCGCGTGCGCAGCCGCCGCGTGCGCCGCCGCGCCGCCCGCGCAGCGCCCGCCCGCCCCGCACCCGCGGCGCCTCGCCCTAGACGCCTAGAACTCACCCCATTCATTTGTCGTGACAGTTAGTGCATTCTTTTAATCACCGTCTTCCTTGTGGCAGACTCCCAATCAGTATTCTTTGGCGTTAGTGTAATTATTAGTAAAGCTCAAAGTGTCTATATGTATATATGTGCCCAGTGCCGGTGTAGACCAGGCTTCCGTTTTAATATAATAGGAACAGTTCATAAAAATTGTAAAAAAAATTTAAAGATCGATCGATCGTTTAACAAACGGTACGTCTATTTCGGCACGTATCAAGTCCCAACTTTTTTTGTACAAAAATATCTTACTTTCCGAGAATTAAAAATTTTCGATAATTTTACCAAAGATATGATTCCTTGTATGGATTCGTACGTAATCTAACCTAGGTTAAGACGTATTAGAAATCACTTAAGAGGTTTCTACATAATACTTTAGCCCTTAAAGTGTTAGGTATTTAAGGACTAGAATGCAATCACACTTATGTTGATGTGAAGGGTATTTTAATATTTAAGTATTACATTAGTAGTTGAAAGTACGCAAAGGACTTATCTATTAGAGAAAAGAAGGTCGTATTAACTCTAGATTTAGATTAAATGTCGGAACCGCCAGAGACGGACAGCTGTCATCGTTCAATATTAATATAACGGGGACAGTTCAATGTATTAAGTCAACTGCAGTTAACAGCTTTACTTAATCCGTAAAACTTAGTGACTCCCCAACATTTTAAAGACTCAAACAGACATCAAATATTGATAATTTATAGCTGTTTGTCGATGGCAGCCGTAAGTGGCCTAGTTATGTATCATGTAGGTATCATTTACGACACATACTTATTTAAGATAAAACAGATAACGTGAAAGAAGGAATTTATAAAAACCAGCTATAACTTATAAGTATTATTAATCGGGTATTTTCTTGCTGGAAATTTTAATATGTTATTGTATCACGGAGGCCAATCCAAAATTAAATTCCAACTACTGATTCCAAAAGTTTATAGGTGGACATGACAACGGGATATCATCAAATGGAAATGTTTCATTATTTTATTTTTTTGCACTTTCCACTCTAATAAACATGTACCTATAATAAATTAATGGCTTGCCCTGAACCTGCAATATCTTTGATTTTTAATCTAGTTTAAAAATAACTTGGGAATCAAAATATTATTCAATAACACAATTTTGCTATAGGCTGATTTATCTTCACAGTTCAGAATAATCGAAGAATGTATTTGTAATTATTTAAAATCATAAGCCATTTTATTATAAATAGGCAGCTATAGCTTCCATGAGTCATTGCACATTAAGATTTTCACTAAGACAGGTAGGTAAATTGTAAACGTGTAAATAGTTGGGCCTACAACTTTCTACACCTGTGTCGCTCATTGTACAGTTACCTATATTTAAAATTATAATTATATCATCATGATTAACAAATGATTAGATTTTATTAACGTTAATTTTTCTGTCTGTACGTATCACTGTAAATATTACTCAATGTTTCCTAATTATATTATTCGTAGATAATTTTCCCTTGAGCTATTGTTTCAAAGTTGTCTATATGTTGTATTTTTCCAATTATCATTTTATATCCTTTATGTTTTTTTACCAGACCGTATATATGTAAATTTTGTAGGGCTGTATTTATTTGAAAACATTGTAGTCAATTCTATTAACGTTTCATTTTATTTTGAATCCATGGCTCAAGGGACATAATATGGATACATTTAAATCTACTTCTCAATGTGTAAATGTATTATGACACCCACATAATAAAATATCACTAATGCTGTGTTCGGCTGTTAAATACAATAAGTCGTACGTTAATGACTTAGGCATGTTCGTTTATTATTCGGCGGAGAGAACGAATCTGTTTTAAAATATGACAACAGGCTTCAATTGTACTAGAATTCGTTGACCTTGCTTCTCATTCTGATCTTAATGATTTGAGTCACAGACACATCTTGGCTCTGCAATGCTGCACAATAAGCCTATATTGATCCCACCGCTGGGACACAGGTCTCCTCTCATCGAGAGGGGGTGAGCTGTAATCTACCACGCGGGCCCAGTGCGGTTTGCTAGACGTCCCATGTCTTTGAATTTTTGATTCTAGGACATGCCAGTTTCCTCACGATGTTTCTCTTTACCATTTTGAGAGCAGTGGTGTTGCAATTATTTAACACAAAGTATAGCGCTTGCCTTTTTGCTTGTTCAACCCCACGACCTACAAGTCGTAAGTCTGGGCCGTTTGAACTGCTGCAATGCCAAAAGATGCTTAATTCAGTTAGGTCGACTATCCAATCATACGGTACATACATGATTTCAACACCATACTACGTTGTTTGTCTCAGTTTGACTACGAAAGCTCTAGAAATGAATAAGGCTTTGATTTCATACGATTCTTGCTCATTTTTCTCTTCCGTCCTTTAATTTGAATTTAGGCCTTAAACACACTATGTGCAAAGCTGTAATCGTTTAGATGTGTCCTTAAATATGAATTCTTGGGCTGTGACGAGCGGTAGCATCTTCATTATTATAATATAGTCATTTCGTTTATCATTCACTGTATGTAAGGAAAATATTAGCCTATGTCCATCGCTCAAAATCTCGTAGAAGTATTAGGCACAGAAACGTGTAACCTTTTCGTATGTATGTTTATTATTGTAGACTCGATGTCTTAATTGTTGTTATCGATAATACTGCGATCTGGAAGGATTTTAGCCAGCAGTTTACTCAATACCCAATTTTGATCATGTGAAGTTCATTATCAGTGGAGAAGTAGCCATTAGTTAAGTTACTACATATTTACAATTAGGTAATGGTTCATTATTAGGATATATAGATGTATTACTATTGAAAGCAGTTTTCGAGCTACCACTGTTAATTCAGTGAACTTCTTGAATTTGCATTCGATAAAAATTAAACTCAACAGTAATATCGATGATAATTTGACTGAGTCTTTACTGCCTCGTGCGGGCAAAATTATTAAAACATTTTCAATACATGTTCTACGCATGTTATTTCCGAAACCCTCATATTTAATTGTAAAGTCAATTACATCACTGTATAATAATACATTGTCAACATATCTGTCACTGTAAGATTTCATTTGATCCGACGACAGAGTTGCCCTTGACGTAAACTGAAGAACATGACAGAGTATTAAAATGTTCTGCTACGAGTTGGGAAATTAAATCTTTACGATGAATCTGGAAGAGGTAATGCATGAAAGTAGGTTTAAGTAACTATAATATAATGACCAGAATTAAGATTTTAGAAGTCATAATGGTCGATTTACCTCTTAAGATTAAAGTAAAGGTAGAAAGATTCAATCATAAGCTATGTTGAATATAGTTGATTTGACACAGCTAATGACTGAGCTAGGTCATCTAACATTAAAAATGCATTCGAGGGTGACAAAAAAGACGTAATACCTCCTTCTCTTACCATTTCCATTTAATTATAAAGAAACGATGTAAAACATAATGATTTTAATAAAAGTATACCGAAATATGTAAATGTGTTTTAATTAAAATAACAAACTGACCCAGCAATCACACTGATATAATATTCGTAGGTACTGAATTCATGAGTTTTTATAAAAATAAAACAACATTTGTAACTTATTTAATTAATTAATTTTACAATTATTAAATTAAATAAATGGGATAAGAACAGGAGAATGATGGTAGTTATTAGAATCAATTTAATTCTTAAATGATCCAGCCGCTCATTTATTTACATTAATATTATTATAAAGCCTAAGGCAGATAAAGCAATAAGAATATCTGCAGGCAGGACTGCTAAACATAAAAATAGGAGTACCGCAGGGAAGCATCGATTTTATCAAAGCGTTTTACTCAATGAACCATCTCCCTAATAAACTATCTACAAAATATTATACGACAATAATAGCTTACAGCATATTATACGTAGATACATAATCAGCCTATAATGTTCCCACTTCTGGGACACAGGCCTCCTCTCTATGAGAGGGAGATACATAACACATATAAATAAACAAATCCATTAGTAAATAAATTCTGAATGACGCAAAAACCGCCAGATCAAAAGAAGATTACATTTTTCCTTCACGTTGACATGCTCTTAATTTTTCTCCTTCCGTCTGTAAAAGAAAATATTGATATTTATTTCCGAGCAATGGGTTCAGGAAGTCGGATAGCCTATATCCTGTGAAAAAGGAATAGGTTGTATTTACCAAGCTACAAATTGACAACAAAGCTTTTTAAACCTTCCTGTGATTGTGATTGTCTTTTCCTATTTAGTATTCCTGCATGTTACTAATATAATTTTAAGTAAGATGTAATAGCAAATAACTAACACCTATGGGCCTTGATGCCTGACAAATATATTTTTATTGTATCTTGATACGTACGCGCCATCATTAACAGCATCATCGTTTTATAGAGAGGTATGCCAAATACGCGCTTGGAAGTTATAGTTGCGAACACCAGCCAGTCATACCACAGAACAGAGAGTGTGTTCAAACGCGAGTCCTTTCAACAAAGTTAATATAACAAGCCTAGATATACTTATTGATAAACTCATAGAGCGGTAGTACCTACCTGTGGTACCTACTCATGAATACCTACGTCCTGAAAGAACCTCAAGAAATGTCTCGACGAAAATCGACCCCAAATGAAATGGACAAGGTTAGGCAGAGTACCTACCTACCTATTTATGAACCTAAAGATAATTTCCGAAAACAATGAAACCAACTCTGAAATATTAACCTAATAAACCCGAATGAAACAGATGTGTTTTTTCGTTATTTCAGATATGGTCCCATCGTAAAAGTTGCTGATATTCATGAGTAGGTATCATTCCATGAAAAGTTTATACAGTTATACTTCACTAATTACTAGCTTCTACTGCGCCTTCGCCCGCGTGGTGTTCAACTATGTTATAAAACATACCATAAATGGCACTCGGCAATAGTATAGCTTTCTATCAGTGAAATGATAAAAAAAAATCTAAAAAAAATAATTTCGAAATCGAAAATATTTTTTTTAGATAAAGTTTGTAAGTTTGTAAGTTTGTATGTAGGGTTTATGTCCTAGTTACAAACTTTATAATAAATTAGTGTAGACGGAAACAGCCGATCGATTCTGTAAAAATCACACCGTGATAACTTAGGTGAAGTGAGCGTGAAGTGAGCTATCAATAGGGGCAATCCCTGACATCAGGTGGAATGACAGCTCACTTCACCTTAGTTTTCACGGTGAGATTTTTACAGAATAGCACGGCTATAGATTGATAAAATACAACCAGAAATAACTTAAAATTGAAAACTTTGGTAATAAGATAACGTAAGATTCTATTGTATACCTATGCTTGACTAATCAACTCTTTGAACTCAACTTAATTTGGGTGTTCTTACTCGTACTTAACATTTCCTGATGTTCAAATTTTTCTAAAAAGAGATTTGATGCCAAAGTACAGAGTCGAAATGTTTTTAAAATGGCAAAACTGTAACCAAAGAAAGAACGAAAACGTATTTATTGGGACTAACAAAAACTTAATAAAACACAATCAAGGAAGCATAAAATAAAAAATATAATAATTAGAAAACAGAACGTCCTGTACGACGCGAAAAGGCTCCTATCTCAGCATGATGTTGGACATTATTTTTAAAAAGTGTCGCAAAACAAAAATAAAGAATGCGTGCTTCATATTAACGTAAAAACACTTACCACAATGAGCTTATATATTTGAAATATCGCTTCTTCCGGGTTACAATCATCATTAACTTGTTCAGAACTGATAGCCCTCTTTCCGTTGCCCCAGCCGGAGCTGAAGGTCAACTGACCCTCAACCAGAACAGCTATAGCAGCTACGAGCAGAAATAAGACGAGAATACGACACATTATGATAATTTATATACTTTCCACAGCTCTGCTCCACACAGAATGATCATTTGAAGAACTGCCCCGACTTCTTATAGCCTCTTGTATTAATTATAACGGGCCTTTAAGGTTTTCTATGCAAATCAAATGAAGCCTGTCCAACGTTAATGAAATGCCCACATTTGATGGAGTATTTATATCTCAAGTTTTTGTTGTGGAAGATAATATAAATGATTTTCAGTTGTTTTCGGGACGTTTGGTAATTTTCCTGCGTGACCATTCCGCCGTCAGCACGCAAATCACTCATAGGAGATAGGACGACACTAAAAGGTCACCGTCAGGATCGATTGATGTTGTTTTTATGTGCAGACCGCCATAACATAATTACCCGTCGTTTTGCCGTAGATTGTTTTTATGCAACAATACGCAAGAGAGGCACCTCGCTGGTTCGGCGAGTGCGGGGGAGCTCCAACAGCATGTTGGCCGCGCCCGCGGAGAGGGTCGATTGCGCCTACATTAATCTCTGCTGTAGGTTTACACATTGATCGCGGGTAATGTGGCAACACTGCAAATCAAATCAATTTATTTGCGATAAGTGTTGTGTACATATGTGTTGTTTTTTATTTAATAATTTCTATGTTTAGCTGTGTTTGATTATGTAATATGACTGTGTCTGTATGATTATTTAAATTTACGAGTCTGAGAAACTTGAAATAAATGATTATTATTATTATAATTTATTATTTAGGCGGAGGTGTCTGTACCTACTGTCCCTGTGATGGGTACCTATTATTGGTTTCTTCTACGACCTGTGACGTGGAAGGAAGGAAGTGGACCAAGAGAGTGTTTTTTGTTCAAGGCTTTTAGTATACACAAACAAACGCCTGCAGTGCTATTCTGTATAAATCTCACGGTGATAACTTAGGTGAAGTGAGCTGTCATTCCACCTGATGTTAGGGATTGCTCCTATTGATAGCTCACTTCACGCTCACTTCACCTAAGTTATCACGGTGAGATTTTTTTAGAATCGATCGGCAGTTCCTTTTTGTCCTAAGTCCCAAGTAATAGAAAGCGAGCCTATTGCCATCGATCGGGCTCAAATTCCGATTCCAGGCTACTAATGAGAAACCCAATAAGATATATGGCCCGAGCTGGAAATCGAATCAGACATCATATTGATGATTGATCAGCATCAATATCAATACATAGTTTATATGTACAGAGGCCAGCACATCAAGCTACCCCAATCTGTCAGATTTTCCCAATTGAATATGAACCTTATTGCTTTGTGGTAAAGTTGAAAATCTAAATAGACAGATGGGGTAGCTTGATATGCTGGACTCTGTACAAAAAAGTCGCTTTTCGTGTATGTCTGTGTGATTGCTTAGTTCATACAAAAACTTCACTATGGACTTTGATGCTGTTTTAACCATTATTTAGAGAATTTATTCCGAAAGATATAAGTACTTAGTACATTAATAATAATTAACTCAGATGCACAGAAATCTGAATGTTTCGTCATGTCGAAAAAACCTTGCGAACAAGAGACTGGTCGCTAGTCATTTAAATAAAATAAAATAATTCAATAATAATAATGATATTCATTATAAACGATCTAAATACAAAGATAAGGAAGGATAATATCTTACCTATAATCTTTATAGACCAATTGAAAGCAATTAAACAACTCCCGCGTCATAAACATCCAATCACATACAAATTAAAACTGTTATGGCTTCTTTCAATTCATCTTCACATATTTGTCCCTATAAAAGGCTAAGATTCTCTCAATGCAGCATCAGATCTCCTCCACCCTTTCATCGATCAGCAAGTATCTATTACGTCATCATCATGAACTACCTTAGTTTGTTTGTCCTGATCGTCGCTTGTCTATGCATGCTCGCTGACGCCCAGTTGACATTCACGTCCAGTTGGGGAGGCAAGAGAGGTGCTGTTGCTGCAACCATGTCTTGTAGGAGTGAAGAAACTATTGCAACTATTTATAAGTTGATCCAGGTGTGTTGATTTTTTTTTGTTTTATTACCAATTAAAGCTATGGTTAGTATTTAAAAGCGCAGGTTGCAAACGTAAGGTCCTGGATTCGATCTCCGGACGGACACAGTGTAGTTTTCTCAACCTACAGTGGGGCCAACCAGAATGCGTTTTTGACATCTCTCAGTTTCATACAAACAAATACGTGTTTTGCGAATTTGATCTTTAATAACTACAATTTTGGAACTGACAGGTGTCAGAAACGCATTCTCTCGACAATAAATATTGAGTGACCTGACAGTAAGACTCTAGGTACCGCTAGGTACAGAGGCCAGCACATCAAGCTACTCCAATCTGTAAAATTTTCCCAATTGAATATGAGCCTTATTCCCTTGCAGTAAAGTTGAAACACTATCAAAGAAATTTGACAGATTGGGGTAGCTTCATGTGCTGGCCTCTGTATAATGTTCTAGGCTCCATGGATCTTTTGGCGCTCTAACATTGACGTTGATGGAGGGGCGTTGTTGGTTTAAATATTTTGAGAAATTGTATTGACAAAACAAGACGACGGTGTTAGTTACGATTTTGGCTACGCGGCAAAAAACCTTGTAACGTTGTACACCTACTTGGTCATTTGAGGGTACCGCGTCCTTATCGAAGTTCCGAGTAATATGAATCATCGAATTGTATAGAATCAAGTTCTTCTAACTGACAGCTGTGCTGCTGGGGAGCTTATTTCGCACCAGCTTTTTCATACCAGCTAAATCACTAAAATTGGTGAAGTGCGGGCGTGCCGGGGGAATGTCTTAAGTAATTTTGACGTTCAAAACGTGCTGATTCTCAGCGTAGTTTGAATACATTAAAAAAAAAAAAAACAAAGGTCATTTTGTTTTTTTGAATGAAGTTAACGATGTAAGCAAAATATTATTCTCAATTTTAAAAAACACTGTCAAATTGTTCATGAGACTTCCGGCGTAATTTCTGTGTAGGTGCGTATAATAATAAGTATTTTTATTTTTCCAGAATGAGGCCGAGAAACTCCTGCTGTGCCAGAAGCCCTGAAGAGAAAACTTCTTGCCGAAGTTTTTTTATCAAACGTCGACGCTATGATTAAATGGAGAATTTGTTTTATAATTATTGTTGTGACTACACGTTTTTAGCGCAACTTAGATTCACGCCGTGTTGAATAATTTGATGATTCCGCTTTATGTTTATATAAAATAAAATTATGCTTTGTTAATTTGGTAAAAATATACGTGTTGACTTGAGAACCTCCTCTTTTTTCCGTCGCTTAAAAATAAACCTTTTAATAGCTGAATGCAAAGCTACAATGTACCCAGATTGGCTACATTTAGCTATATACAGAGGCCAGCACATCAAGCTACCCCAATCTGTCAGATTTTCCCAATTGAATATGAACCTTATTCCTTTGTGCTAAAGTTGAAAATCTATCAAAGAAATTTGACAGATTGGGGTAGGTTGACCTGCTGGCGTCTGTAGGTACATACATACCTACTATTCATCATCTGCCTAGCCTTTTACCAACTATGTTGTGGTCGGCTTCCAGTCTAACCGGATGCAGCTGAATACCAGTATTTTACATGGAGCGACTGCCTATCTGACCTCCACCACCCATTAACTGGGATACCCCTTGGTAAGAATGGTTGTCAGACTTTCGGGCTTCTGACTACCCATAATGACTGTCAAAGATCCACAAATGACAGCCGGGACCAACGGCTTAGCGTGCTTTCCGAGGAACGGAGGGGTCTCGGTATGTAAAGAGGGTCACCCATCCACAGACCAACCGCGGCAAGCGTAGCTTAACCTGATCGATCGACCTGTGCGGCTGTTATTATTTAGCCACGGGCCCCTCATACATACTATCATAATGATGATAGATAGGATAGACTCAATGTAGATTATACTTATAATGGCTGCCTCGTTCGACTTGTGAGTCTTGTGACAGTCGCGCTGTGGTCAGCAGTCATTGAGCGTAGTGTTCTGGGTTCGATTCCCAGGCCGGGCAGTCTTATTGGGGTTTTTCATTAAGAATTTCTAAGTAAAAGCCAGGAGTCTGTAATTGTTCCCCGTTGATGGCAATTAGCTTATTATAAGCTCGCCTTGGGACTAAACATAACTATTAGCGCAACTTGGGTGTACACTTGTACCTACTATACACCTCTACCCAGCCGTTCGAGGAATTCAAGCGTGATGGTATTTTATAAAATATTTTTTTTCTTTCTTTCTTATTAGGTACTTAATGGAATTTTGGTTTCAAGTAGTCCTTCTAGCCCTACCTATACAAAGTGTTAAAAAATTAACCCGACAAACTTTAAGAGGTGCTTTAGACCGGATCGAACTGAACAACTTTCAGTATGGGACCAACTCTGAAATCACAAAAAAAAAATCAGCTGTTTCATACATTTTGGTCAAGTAGGCATTGAACTTTTGTATTAAACAGCTGATTTTTTTTCGTGCAGCTGGTTTAATTTGTATCTATTGGTTATTTTGTTTTTTACCGTATACCGTACCGGAGTGTGGTCCAAGAGGGAACGGTCTCAGTGACAGGAATCAACAGCTGATGGCAAACGATCTGATAATAGCAAATGTGCCTGAGTCGCAAGCAGAAAACCCAGCACACCTGTACCTACAGCTAATTGCTACGAAGCTAGGAGTCGCTTTGGAGGTCCGCGGAAATATCGAGAGCGCAGAGCGAGTCGGCGGTAGACATATAAAAGCGTTAACAGAGCCCCGCCCTCGTGCTGTCATGGTGCGCCTCGTTCGACGTACCCAGCTTGACGCCGTATTGAACCAAGCCCGCGTGCGACGTGAAGCTACTACAGAGAATCTCGAAGGTGGGAATATGAAAGTGAGTACCTTTTTTTTTGTGGACGGGAAATCATCGAATGACCCCTCCAGCTCTGGGTGGAGCAGAAGGGAGTGTCAGATTCATACTGACTAAAACTCACCCGTGTTCCTTCCTTAGGCACATTCTAGATACTATCAATTCTTCCTCTAAACCGCGATATTTAGGCTTTCCAAATTCAATTGACTTGGACGATCTCAATAATCACTCCAGTGTTTCTACCATAGATCGACTAATTGAGCAACAACTGTCCCTAATTTCTGGGTTAACGCGTCCTCTATTAATCCTTCCAGTTTCGCCCAGTTGAAATGGGAGAGATCAAATTAAATCAATAGCGTTCGGATGTGACACTATCACCCGTGGATCATAATTATCTTGGATAATCTGCTGCACGCGATTTACCCACATGTAAAAAAAATCCTATACTCCGGAACTTCCCTTGCCTGTGGCGCAAAGTCTATATTCATCCACTACTAATCGAATTTTAATTATTAATTTTATAAATTGATTTGGTGAAACTCAATTTGAACTAGGTATGAAATATGAATGAGGAAATTCCCAACATTTTTGAAATAGTTTGGGGTCAAATGCTAAAGGGTTGGATGGAGTGAGTTGAATATGATAATTGCTCACATTACCTATCAACAATTTCGCGGGCTGCTCTGGCTCCCTTAATCAGAAAGGGACGGGTTTCACGAACGGCTCAGATCTCGCGTGCGTATGCGGCACTTCCCCACAGACAGTGGCCCAGCTTCCACCCTGCGCCGCCTGCCCTTGATGATCTTATGACTGCGTCAGTGAGCGGAGTTCGCGCAGCTGAATTTTGGGCAAAAATTTGAAATTTTTTGCTTTCGCTAAGAAGAAGAATCAGAAAGTATGTGCTGAAAGTAAGTAACATTCTGAGAATGAGAATTTGGGGACAACAAACAGCATGGCGTCGCTCCGCCTGCCAAATTCCCTAAGTGATTATTTTTATTTTTCGTTTTTTGCACTAAACATATGCATTTCTGCACATAAGAATTTTTCCTAGCGGTCAAAACACATATAGAATTTGTTCAACTTGTTTCCAGTTTGAAAATCCCAAAAAGGACTTTATCAACACATCGAGAATGAAACGGAGTTTAGTGCAAAAAACGAAAAATAATAAAAATCACATATGAATTATAGAAATTATAAAATACTATCAATAAAGTTCATATAAAATTTATTTAATTATCTAGTCTTAATAATATTACAACTTAAAACTATTCAGATAAGTCCTGCTAATCTTAAAATAATGAAATTGTACCCCCACTGTCTAATTGCAGAACATACTAGTCTTAATTTGACAAGTCAGCCAGTATTGTTGAGCAGTTAGTATGCAATGCAAGTTATCTTATGTTTTACCACATTACAAATCAATAATGTACACCCGTTCGCGCTAAGTGTGCCGCTCCAAATAACTAGAAAACGAAGAGTATTAAGATGTCGAATAAATAATAATCAGACGCGCTAGTGACGAAGTTGCTTAAGGAGCCACTAGTCGATATTTTTAGTTTTTTTTTCATACTTTCGGGAGAGTATTACTCCACTGTTTGAAATTCTGCATCCAAAGTTATACATGATATAAGTTTTGTCTTATTATTTATTTTTACGGTACGGAAATAGAATAGTAAAATAATAAATATCCATTAAACAGTTATGAGCCAACAAAGATTCGTTTTTCTTGCTATTTTTAGGTGCAACGCAGACGGCACACTTTTTGTGCGATCGAGTCTGCGACGCGCAAAAAGTCTGCATGGCGCGCAAAAAGTCGGTCGCGGATTTTTCACAGACTCAACGCACACGACGCACATCTTCGATCATTCTGTCGGCAGAGCTGTCTGTCTTTTTAAATGTCTATCATGATATTTTGCCTTAGAAGTATCATACTGTCCCGAAGTGCCCGAATTACACGGATTTTTTGTGCGCCGGACTTTTTGCGCGTCGTGTGTGTTACTGCATATAATTGCATAGGTTCTATTTTCACAGACTAAAAAGTGCGTCACGGATAGTCTGTCGTCTGCGCTGCACCTTAACGTAACTTTGGGTGTAAATAAGTAATAAAAGAACTATAAAATCTTCAAAACAAAGTCGGTACCGACAAAGCTCAGTTATCAATAAACTTTATTTGTAATTCATTTATGCAGTGGTTTTTTCATAAAACTTGATTTCCCAAAGCACTTTTCGAATTTTTACGCGACTTTCAGTTCGGAACGGTTTTTCTGTGTGAGAACTAGACGTTGTGCGTGTAGACTAGCGTCTAACTGCCATAACTGATACTATCTCTGTCTGACACGAAGCCAGGTGAGACAGCGTGCTTTTTGGCCATGACCACCAGTGAGTTGGAGCTCGCGATTAGTTCCACCAAGATACTGAGATGGCGACTCAGTGTTGCGGTAGACCGGTTGGGGGATGGGACACGCATTCCACGGACCGGCAAATTTAGCACGAAGGTGTTGTAAGTGGCTCAGTAAAAATTTTGAATGGAAGCAGTGCCAAATATAGATACATAGAATTATAACATTTAAAAAAACTGCAACCTTCAACCGTTATAAATGAAACTAAGGGGTCACATATTCTGTTAAGTGACTCTCACTTATAACCAACAAGAGTTAACTTGAGAGCCAAGCGGCTCCCCCCGACCCACGTGCTATTACCGCATTCGCCATCGACACCTCAGCATCGCGCGCTGACGACATCCCAGCGAAGTCTTAAGTTAACCCTTGTGGATTTTAAGATAAATGCACAACATATTAAATGGCATTTTTATAATAAAATATTTTAAATTATCCCACAGTTTTAATAACATGCCCCACTCTATTTCGCACTATGATGCTGAAGGTGACAGTACTGTTGACACCCCACTAGTATCCAGAGACATCCTGCTAGACCCTGTGTGAGGAATATCATCTTCATCCAAGAGTTCCCTCATCCTCCTCTTATAAATCTCGCTGTCCGGGTTATTTTCTTGATTCCTACATCGGTCCAACTTCTTCTCAATAAGTCTAACTTTTTCACGAG
Organism: Globia sparganii; assembly: GCA_949316385.1. Taxonomy (NCBI): domain Eukaryota; kingdom Metazoa; phylum Arthropoda; class Insecta; order Lepidoptera; family Noctuidae; genus Globia; species Globia sparganii. The sequence goes on from OX438674.1 coordinate 17,940,906, forward strand.
CAGGACTTTCAACCATTTTCACAAGTGATCTGATCTTCCTTACTGCTTCAATTAGTATTGCTAACTTGTCCTGCCCAGCCTCTCTAAATAGCATGTCTGTGACATAACTGTCAAGGTTCTCTTGCTCTTTACTGGCTGCATGTAGAACTGCTGCTAAAGCTATTTGTGAGGGAGCATATAATAGACAAGCGTCAGTCAAAAATACCTTTTCAAGGAACTCGTCAATACCTCCTCTCAGACGTTCCGGGTTTGCTAAAGAACATCTTGTTTTAATATCAATTAGGAATCCTTCTACGGGTCGGAAGGGATTGTGAATAGTCAAATGGTAGTTTAATTGTTGCATCAGTAATAATTCATTGTTCAATATAATGTCAGAGGCCTTGTCCCTGTCACCTTTAATATTAGCGACGAACTGACCGATGGACACGTTGAATTCTTCTACTTTGCAAGCCAAATAAACGCAGGTTGCAAGAATTTCCTTTGGGTGATAGTCCATGGTCGAATTGTAGAGATAAAATCGTTTAAAATAGTGGAATGCGGTTCCGACAACACCCTTTGGCATGGGGGGACTGAACCGCTTGCAGAACTCCTTCAAATGCAGCTCATATTGTTTCAGAAGCAGTCTTTCCTCTTCAGGAGATAAAAAGAAATTGTACCGTTGAAATTCATCAATGTGTGTTCCATGTTTCGAAATATAGTTAAGGTTATGCTTTTCTCGCAGAATAGCTAGTTCAGCCTCGTCGCTAAAAGTCCAGAATTTTCTTTGGGAGCTCGTTGAAAACATTTTAGTAACTGTAACTAATTCCCTGGTTCTAAATTAATTAAAAACAATAACAAACCCCCACAAACGGCCTCGTAATTTGAGTTTGACTGGTTTGACAGTAATTTGACAATATAACAATAATGACATTGCAAAACACCGGGCTGCCTTGCTAAAAAATAATTTTCGATTTAGAGAAACAGAACAGCTGTTCTAAAACCTATTTTGTTAACTTTTGCAAATTCATGAATCTCCCGTAGTAAGACACATACACGGGAAATTCATAAACACTGCACTTAATTCGTTACATAAACTTTTCTTTTGAATGACATCTTATCATATTATTATTATATGGCTACATTGCATCATCTGACTCGGCACTTCATCAAACGCAGCAATTCTGTTATATAAAAATGGTCAAAAATTACTGGTCGAATTAGCAGGAAAAACGTTTTTCATTTCCCATCTTACATTTTGCATTTAAACTACTATACATGTTTATGATAGTTTCATTTTGATCGCTTACATATTTTTTTTACAATTCAAGTTCTAATACTTTGGTAATTCATCGTATTTTCAATAAAGGAACGTGCTCACACCATTTTATCTCTTTCCCACTTGTTGCGTTCCGTTCCGGTTCTCCGTCTCAGACGTATTTGAGTCATCTTCAGTGAGTGCTGCTGATTGTCATAAATTAAATAAATTAGACTATTTTTATATCAATTATCATTTCAAATCGTTGATAACAAGTGAAATCAAAATGTCGCGACCGGGTGATAGACCAAACCAAGCCCAAACTTACAAACTAGTCGTGGTCGGCGGTGGCGGTGTGGGAAAAAGTGCAATCACAATACAATTTATTCAGGTATTTATCGCCGTATTTGGCCGAGATCCGGCTGCGGAACAGATGTTACAGTATACTAAGAGTTTCTATTGACGATTCTGGGAACTGGTTGGTTTCTTTAGTAATTTAAATGATGCGTTCATGCTTAAAAATAGTGTTTGTGAGGCAGTCTATGTCAAGGCCTGTTTGAAGGCGACTCCGCCCACTGGCGTCACCGCATCTGGTACTGAAATGCTATTGTTTGGTCTTCCAGAGCTACTTCGTGACCGACTATGACCCCACCATCGAGGACAGTTACACCAAGCAGTGTGTTATTGATGATGTACCGGCTAAACTTGACAGTGAGTACACCTCCTTAGCTTTATGGTATCCTGGTGGTTGAGTATCGTGGGTGGGTCAAAGAAAGCTAATTATGTGTTGATATAAAAATATCAAGGGCATTGCCTCAATACTTTGTATTCAATGTTATTAGTCATGGCTACCTGTTGCAGCATAACAAGTTTCTTGAAATAGTAATCTAAATTTATATTAAAATTCACTTAATTCTGTGTAACCATGTGATGCACCAATGACCAATTCTCGCAGTCATGCTTGGGGTAGGCCTATTTCCATAAGTACATGTCTTTGTGCTGAGATAATGATGATACACTCCCTGGTAGTCATTTGTTTCACTCAAGAATCTGGGATAAAACCAGCAATTGAATCTCAGGTTCTGACCAGCCTCATCCAAAGTCCATCATCAGTCCTCTGCTGGACATAATATGCCTCTCCCAATTTATGTCCTGACATGAGTCACTCCAGCATCTGCAAGATTATTGTACACACACAAATATATCGTTTGCCCGCAAGAATACTGTATTAACTCTAAAAACATACTTTTTCAGTGACGTTCTTTTTCTTTTTTTGAAGAAGCTATTAAAGCTTTTAGATACAATTGTAGCTAAAAGCTTTAATCGCTTCTCCTGAAAAAGTAGGTTTTTAGAATTAATACAGCGGGAAAGAATTGTAGCTAAAAAGCTTTAATCGCTTCTCCTAAAAAAGTACATTTTTAGAGTTAATACAGTATTCTTGCGGGCAAGCGATATGTATAAAAAACACATAGATACATAGATTATATGCAAAAATTATGCACATAGCAATATCTGATGTCAGAATCAACCATAGTGTAAACACATTCTTTCATAATTTTTATCTCCACTATCAAAAACTTCTGTAAGTATCACAAGATAAATGATATTGGGTACAATCTTGCAGTTTCATGAGTCATCTTATTTTTATTCTGTATGGGATGCATTTTACGCACATTCCTTTGATAGAAAACTACTTCTGCCCGCAACTTTGGCAGCATGTTTGTTTCTCATTTGCTCAGCTCCAAAGTGTTGTAGCATGATGTTAAATAGCTTATAACCTTCCACGAGAATTGGGCTATCAAATCCAAAAAGAACTTTTCAAAATTCTGACTCGTAGTTTCAGTGATCAGTGCATAAAAACCAAAAAACAAACTCTTGAGCGTTTTTATTAGGGATGCATGAAGAAGCCTCCTCGTGTAGCGCAGTTTGTTCCGCCAGTTACTCAACTCAACCGAGCGCTTGGCGCATCCTGGACAATCACACCCAATACCTTATTTGACTGGCTAATTCTTCTCTTGCGGTGGTAGGGCTGACGCCCGCCTTGTTTGCGACCACCCTCCCACCGGAGTGCGACGTCAAGCAGCCTGCTGTGTTTCGTCGATGCGTGGGAGTTCCAGTGCCTTAGGCATCTTCTGTGCACGCTCGTTCCATCATAGACCTTATCCATCGCTTTCCATCAGGCCTTATCAAAGTCAAGAGCGAGCCCATTCAGCAAAAAAAAAAAAATAGTATACTTAGATATACTTTTTTTTTTTTTTTTGTGGATGGGAAATCATCCATGACCCCTCCCGCGGTAACCCTTTCGGACAATCCCGCTGCCCCGGCAGGCTTCGGCCCTTACGGGCCCCTTCCTTATGCTGACATCTCTTTGAGGCGCGCGTGGAACACGTACGCGCCGTCCGGCACGGGCCTGGTCCTGATCGGACGGAGAGTTACTCATTACTCTCCGCCCGCAGGCCCGCGCCTACGGCGGCCGGGAGTCGTCTCGCGGCTCCCGACGCCCGGAGCGTCTCCCGCGGCGGCTGGGACGTGAGGCCCTCTCCCTCAGCCGTCCCGCCACCTCCTTCGCTAACATGACTGCTTCGCAGAAGGAGGTGACTGCCTCCCACTCCCTCTCGCCCCGGACCATGGCTTGAACCAGGGCCGGGCGCGAGAGGTCGCCGCCGCTGCCGATCGCCTCTGCAAGAACACGGCGGTGCTCCGCCCAGTATAGATATACTTAATTCACCTTGTGCTAGATACGAAGACTCCTTATTGCATTTCAATAAATTCAAATGAATGCATGCTATTTACTTTTTATTGCATAATTTGTATCTGTATAGTAAAGGTATGATAATGCGTTTTATCAGTAACATCTCACCACACCTGCTTGCTTGTCTGTAAAGGTATAATATCCAATACTGAAAAAAGGTTTTGGAATTCACCCAAACCGGGTAAAGAAAATGAAGTTGGATTGTTTGAATGTTCAAATGAGTTAATAAATGAATAAAACTCAACATTAAAATTAATCTAACAAAGAATAAAAGAAACTAGGATGTAATTAATTTAAAGTTAAGCATACACTAGTTATTTATGTAAGCTTATGTAATGATTTGTTAAAGTGTTGCATAATTTATAAATGTGTAACAAGCTTTCATGATTTTTTTTTGTGGATTGATTTCTAAATCAATGTCTGATTTATAGACTTAATTGCAAAATATATTACCAATATTTATCAAAAATCAGACTTTTATGAATGAAAAGGCCCTACCCTTCTCATTAAGGAATTAACATAGTAACAATTAATTGGTAAATGAAATCATCCCTAGAATGTTCAGGTTGGGCTACTAAAAGATATTGCTTTGTCACCCATTTTAGAACTTATCATAACATTAAGTCCTTGAAATAAGTTATTGGCTGCATGCTGGCTACCACTGCAGAATGCATGATATTAATTGTGCTATGATAGGTTTGTTGCTATGAAGCTGGTATAGTCAGCCAGAGAGCACTGAAGCTAAATGAAGCAGATTAAAAAAAAAACACTTCTTTCATAATCTATTTCTTCCTCCACAGTCCTGGACACGGCCGGTCAAGAGGAGTTCAGTGCGATGCGAGAACAATACATGAGGTCTGGCGAGGGTTTCCTCCTCGTCTTCTCCGTGGCCGACCATGCGAGCTTCGACGAACTCTACAAGTTCCACAAACAGATCCTCCGCGTCAAAGACAGGGACGAATTCCCCATGCTGCTTGTCGGAAATAAGGCGGATTTGGAGAGTCAGAGGCTGGTAAGTGTCTCTCGTTGTTATGAACTGTTTTGTGTGCAGCTGGGAAGTTTGTGGTGATGTTTTTTAGGGTTCCGTACCCAAAGGGTAAAACGGGACCCTATCACTAAGACTCCGCTGTCTGTCCGTCTGTCACCAGGCTGTGTATCTCATGAACCGTGATAGTTAGGCAGTTGAAATTTTCACAGATGATGTATTTCTGTTGCCGCTATAACAAAAAATACTAAAAAACAGAATAAAATAAATATTTAAGGGGGCTCCCATACAACAAACGTGATTTTTTTGCTCGATATTAATAACCACAACAGGTAGATGCTTGAAATATTCACAGAATATTTAGTTATATATTCACTTCAGAAATAAATAATTAAATTAAAATAAAATAAATATTTAAGGGGGGCTCCCATACAACAGACATGATTTTTTTGCCGTTTTTATTGACAACTAGCTTTTGCCCGCGACTTCGTCCGCGTGGGTTTAGTACTTTCCTCAAATAAATTTAACACCGTCTCCACCTCCCCCTGAAAGGTATTTCGAAAATTATTGATTACGATCTTTATACTTACTTTATTTAAAGAAATAAGTATTCGGGCCAATATTTTAGTTAAACTACCTAAGATGTTTCAAATAAACTATCCTCCCTTTTCATCACGACAGGGCTTGTTTTTGCATTTGGTACATTTCCAATGATACAAAGATTATTTATACCCATTTACATGTTAATGGAAGTTGAAGTTTCTACTCCTTAAACTTTATTACCCTTTTCCACCCCGGTAGGAGTCGAATAAGTAAAACCCTAAAACTCATACTGTTTTATTTTAAGTAAGTAAGTAGTAAACCCCTAAAAGTGACAATCTTTATTATTTACTGAGGCAAATGTTGAAAAGTTTCAAGTTTCTTAACCAAAGGAATAAGACCACCTTTTCAGCTTCACAGTTTTTTCCCCATAGGGACGAAATATTGAAAACATGTTTGGGACGTTTCCATATCTTGACTCAAAGATTATTTATACCAATTTCCCATTGAATCAACCCACGCAATAAAATACTCCTCTGTGATATGGACTACCCCCGTTCACCCCGTTAGGGTTAGATTTTCGAAAAACCCAGTCACACTTTTTTATTTATTTTGGTCTTAAGTATACATACTGAGTTCCGAGTTTATATTATTGGACCGCGCGATAAAATTCTTCCATACAAACTGACACCCTCAATCTCCCTTTAGAGCAGAAAAACATAAAATGACAAACTATAATTTACTTAGATAAGTATTTGTGCCAAGTTTGAAGCTTAAATTTATTCATACCATTTTTTTGGAGTAAATCAAGCTACGCACTATAATACCGGCCTTAAAAATCGAATTACCACTTTTTTACCCGTCAGGGGTCTACTTTCGAAAGGCCCATTTCTTATTACTTACTTAGGCAAATATTCCTTCCAAGTTTCAAGTTTATTAACCAAATGAATAAGATTTTTCGTATAAAGTTTTTCCCCACTTTTCACCCCACACAGGAGGAATTTTGAAAAATGTTTGGGATGTGTTCATAAATTGACTCAAAGATTATGTCCAACAATTTTCGAGTTAATCAAACCACGCAGTAAAATGGAAAATTAACTACTCCTTTTCACCCCGTCAGAGGTAGATTTTCGCAAAACCCCGATACATGTTATTCTTTACTTTTGGTCTTAAGTATAAATACTGAGTTTCGACTTAATCGGAGACCGCACGTTAAAATTCTTCCATACAAATGTTGACACCCCCTAATCGCCCTTTAGGGGGTAGTTTAGAAAAGCAAAAAATGCCGAAATTCATAATTTACTTAGATAAGTATTAATGCAAAGTTTCAAGTATATTAACCAAATGAATAAGATTTTTCATATAAGCTGTATCCCCACTTTTCACCCCCACAGGGGTGGAATTTTGAAAAATCGTTTGGAATGTGTTCATTACTTGACTCACAGATTATTTATACCAATTTTCGAGTTAATTAAGCCAGGCAGTAAAATTTGCCCTGTAAAATTAACTACCCCTTTTCTCCCCGTTAGGGGTAGATTTTCGAAAAACCCTGATACACGTAATTCTTTATTTTTGGTATTAAGTATAAATACTGAGTTTTGAGTTAATCGGACCGCGCGTTAAAATTCTTCCACACAAATTTTGACACACCCCAATCCCCTGTTAGGGGGTAGTTTAGAAAAACAACAAATGCCAAACTTTATAATTTACTTAGATAAGTATTCGTGCCAAGTTTCAAGTTTATTAACCCAAGGAATAAGATTTTTCATATAAGCTGTATCCCCACTTTTCACCCCCACAGGGGTGGAATTTTGAAAAATCGTTTGGAATGTGTTCATTACTTGACTCACAGATTATTTATACCAATTTTTGAATTAATTAAGCCAGGCAGTAAAATTTGGCCTGTAAAATTAACTACCCCTTTTCTTCCCGTTAGGGGTAGATTTTCGAAAAACCCTGGTACACCTAGTTCTTTATTTTTGGTATTAAGTTTAAATACTGAGTTTTGAGTTAATCGGACCGTGCATTAAAATTCTTCCATACAAATTTTGACACCCCCCATCCCCCTTTAGAAGGTAGTTTAGAAAAACAAAAAAGACCAATTTTCATAATTTACTTAGGTAAGTATTCGTGCCAAGTTTCAAGTTTATTAACCCAAGGAATAAGAGTTTTCATACAAACTTTCATCCCCTATTTAACTCCCTTAGGGGTTGAATTTCGAAAATTCCTTCCTTATTCCTCGTCTACATTATAAAGAAAACCTCTGTGAAAAATTTCAGCTTTCTAGGTCCAAGGGTTTAGGCTGGGCGTTGATGAGTCAGTCAGTCAGTCAGGACTTCTCTTTTTATATATATAGATGGTACGGAACCCTTCGTGCGCGAGTCCGACTTCGTCGCACTTGGCCGGTTTTTTTTATCTGAGCTAAGCCAATAGCCCAATTAGGAAGCTCTGAAGCCTGAGTGAAGTCTGAGAGTTTAGGAAGTGGTGAAAGACGAAACATTAATGAGTTTGCGCAAAAAAATAGTTTATAAACAAAATACGAAAGAACTTATTACATAACTGACCTGTCTTGAATTTCGATTTTCAATGTAATTAATTAATTGCAAAGTCAAATTATGTATTTAAATTAGTCATCTACAAAGGCACTTTTTAATATCAACATGTACTTACAAGAAAATAAAATTTTGTCTAGTTTCCCATCCAAAAAGCTTATGGCGAAGAATTAAATTGCTTTTTACAGTCTAATTTTAAAAATTTTTAGTGCATACTCCAATTTGGCGGTGACTATAGTAGATTTAAATCAAATTGTCCATAGGGACTACTGTATTGAAGTCCTAATTCGCACTATTGAAGCCAACCATGATGTCATCCTATAAAATAGTGTCATTGCCAGTTTGACCTGCAACTAGACAGTCATCATAGCTGTGAGCACTATGTACCTAAACTATAAAGCTACCATTTACTGGGTAGGTACGTCTTTCATTGACTTGAATGTGCCCTGGCGGCTGAGAGTATGTCATGCTCACTCAAATGTCTCGCTGATGGTGGCGTGTGTGTTAGATCATTAGGTTCCCTTCAAAATGGTTGAGCTGATTGGTGCTGATCCATACGTCATGTTCGTGAACGGGCGCCGTCAGTAGGGACTGGTCATCTCTTAGCCGCCACGGTTTATTTTAATTGATTTTTATTTCTGAATTGTTCTTTTTTAGTACGGACGCCTTTAACGTGCACGTCTTTCTGCATCGTTCTCACATGTATAATTTCATCATGAATGATGAAATAATATCAATATCAGCATTTTCAATATTTTCTGTCTTATGGTTTGAACATATAATTATATAATGAATGTATACAAAAAATTGTAAAACATTTTAAAAGAGTAACGGTGGAGTTTCTTGCCCATTCTTCTCCACACGAAAACTACATTTTGGAATGGGCGACTAGAATCAATTCTATTTTTTAATTTTTAATTTTGACGTTCAAAAGTGCCTTTTAAGTGCCTATTTGAAATAAATGATTTGACTTTGACTTTGAAATGGAATTTCCAAATATAGGATTTTATAAGTCATAGGGAATCCTGAAACCGCAATGTTTTCATGATTCTATTACATACGTCAGGTTTTATGAATGACGTTCAATGTTTATCGTAAGCATATAGTAAACACATTATATTCTTCCTGTTTTGTAGTAGATTTATTGTAGGTAGGTATTTATAAAATACCTATTGAGCTCATTCATAATTGGTGATCGGATATTCGGATGCATATTTACCTAAAGTGAATTTTTAGCTATGAAATTATGGAAGCGATGTCTTAAAATATTTTTTCTGTAAATAAATCCCGGGATACTAGGAACACCGGGAATGCATATTATATATATAGTTTGGCCATCTACTTACCTGCTTTGCAATATTAGGTAGGTAGATATTTGTGCATCCGATTCTATAGTCCGGAAAAAAAACAAAATTCCGGAATCGCGGGATTTTTACGATCAATACAAAAGTGCATTCCATATAAGTCAACATTTGAAAGTAAGTAAATATACATCCGATTCTATATTCAGAAACCTAAATTTGTCGATCCCGGAACCTCAGGATTTTTCGATACAAAAGCGCATTCCATGTTAGCCAACATCTCAACTTTAGGTAAATATGCATCCGAATATCCGATCTATATTCATAATAAATACCGTTATCGTCAGGCGCTTTACTTTGTGTAAATTATTTCATCACCACTGCTCTCAAAACGGTGAAGGAAACTGTCGTGAGGAAACCGGCATGTCCTAGAACCAAAAATTCGAAGACATGTGACATCTACAAACCCGCACTGGGCCCGCGTGGTGGATTACGGCCCACTCCCTCTCATGGAGAGGAGGCCTGTGTCCCATTGGGAACTTATAGGCTGATTATGTATCGTCTAAGGCCCATTGGGATTCGACGCGGATTGACGAGTGATCGCGAGATCGACCCCACTCCCCACACAACTGCCACCCACGTACTATGAACGAAGTCATTTCCTGGTTAGCCCATAAGCAAATTAAGCAATTGTTTAGGGCATCACGTCTCGGGGGTCACCATAAACAGAACTGAAAAAATATTGCTAGAACATGAAAGGCAAGGCTGTTTTAAAACCCGCGCGTTTTGTCGGCGGGAGATGTCGTTACGTTGACATTGGAAGGGCTAGATGATTTATCAATATTATTAAGACGCTGACAACCGCTATTGAGCTCCGATGCTTCGCTATTTTTAGCCACGCCCACTATTTCTCCGATATCCTAGCGTCATTCTTAAAAGGCGGTGTTACAGCGAACTAACAAGTATGAAACAAAGTGACGCGGTCAATAATAATTACCAACGAACCAAGCTAGCTAGCTTCTGCCCGCGACTTATTTCGTGTGAAATTTCTTGTTCCCCGACCCACCCCATCGCACCGCAACTCCTGCCCACGGTATCACTTCGTTTTCGCTTAGCGTTTTTTGTTTTTTCTGATTTGTTTTTGCTCGGTTCCTGAGGGTCCTGGCGTCGTGTTAAATGGCCTTCTCAAGGAATTGATTGCCTGTAAAAGACGCAAGTCTCTTTTCAATAAATAAAGTAACTTTTTTGAAAGACCAATTACTAGGGGGCCACATGCGTGAATTGCTTAGGTCCTTGATGCCGCAGCCTTAATCAGGCACTGAACAAGTTATTGATAATTCGAGCCAAATAATAAAATTATTATGTCAACTAATTGTTAGCGCGTAAATTGCTGTAGTAACTCGACGATCATAATATTGTTTGAGGAAAATGAAGCTGGAGTACTGAAAACATAATAATATTATGTATAATTATACTTGTATGAAACTGAATTGCACGAATATAGATTCATTCGTGAATCATTCAATTTGTTTATGTTATGCTAATTTTCTCAAAGTGTGATGTATAATAAAATTATGTCCATATTAAAAACCACGTCAATGTTTACAGGTTTCACTGGATGAGGCACAAGCCCTTTCGCGCCAACTCAAAGTCCCTTATATTGAGTGCAGTGCGAAACAACGAATGAACGTCGACCAAGCTTTCCACGAGCTCGTCAGACTAGTCCGTCGTTTCCAAGAGGCAGAGCGCATCAACATCAAGTCAGACTATGGTAGTGGCAAAAAGAAAAAATGCACCATCCTGTAACATATTATATCTGTGGTGAGATTTGTTCAATTCGTTCTACGTTCAAAGTTCGCGCCGATCCGATGACAGATGATTTTTTTTATTTCTGCAAAGAAGTTTGATTGATTTTTTTTTTATTCTAGAGATGTACTGACTATCTAAGGAGGGTTTAGTCGACTACCAAACAATCCAGTTCTTGGAAAAGCTTTAATTTAAAAAATGTGTTTTAGCTCACTCATAAGCTAAACAGTCAATGATGGAATGGATAGTTTGTACATTTTTTTATGAAATTATTCGGGTTGTAATATAATTAATATTTATCAATACATCTCCATCTCTATCTACTTCATTAGATTTATAATGCAAACAGTCTTCTTATTTTTATATTTATTTATTACATTTTAGTTCATAAGCATTTGCATTCTTTTATAGGAAAAGCACATTGAAGCATTTCAATGTGCTTTTCAGCTGTTTCTTATTGTTCTCGATTAAGAATAAATGTGATACAATTTCACTTCTTTTTCATTATGTTGGCTGATGTTGGTACTAATTTTTCTCTAGTGCCATACTTGAAGTAATCTATACTAATATTATAAAGCTGAAGAGTTTGTTTGTTTGTTTGTTTGTTTGTTTGAACGCGCTAATCTCAGGAACTACTGGTCCGATTTGAAAAACTCTTTCAGTGTTAGATAGCCCATTCATCGAGGAAGGCTATATATCATCACGCTAAAACCAATAGGAGCGGATCACCAATGAAGAATGTTTCAAAATCGGGGAATTTTTTTCCTATTGAGAGCTTCCGCTGCGTGCGCTGCGTAAACGGTTAAAGTTTCGCAAAAATCATATATGACAGAATTGTTCCCCTTTAAAAGCTTTAAAAAAAAGTCCGCGACAGCATATGTCTATTTTTTAAGGTTAGCTCACTATAACCTCTTTTATGCTAACCAAATTTGTTCTAAAATAATGCATTATTTGCGAAGGTGTTTTTATAAACATGGTATTAAATTCTTATCCAGATAAATACGTTATTCATCACATGTATTTAATTTTGAACAAAATTGCCTCTGACATCATTTGATTTCAATGTATATCTTAGGAGATATCATAGTTTTAAAATAATACTAATAATAAAGCTGAAGAGTTTGTTTGTTTGAAACACGGTTTGAAAGCTCTAAATCTCTGGAAGTATTGGTCGCATAAATAAAAATATTTTTGCGTTTGATAGCCCAGTTCTTGAAGAAGGCTATATTCTATTAAACTTGACGCTAAGACCCTTAGGAGTTGAGCAAAAATAAAAAAGTCTGAAGTTTTCGCCAAGCGAAAACGAGGTAATAGCGCAAGCCGGCGACACGTTGCGACGGGGTGGGTCGGGGAAACAAAAAAAATTTACGCGGACGAAGTCGCGGGCAGAAGCTAGTGTTGAAATAAACCGAAATAATGCTTAAACAATGCAGCTTTAATTGAAAAGATTTTTGAATAATTAATTTACAACCATAGGGTAAAAACAATGAAAAAATTAAGTATTTTTCTGGATTTGTTAAAAATATACGTCTACCGTGTTGGTCTGACAGTCAGCGACAAAAGTTAAAGAATATTTAGAACGATTCAAAACTGTTTAAAAAAAAAACAATAGTTGATTTCTTCAACATTCACCAAACTTGCTCATGATAGCAGTTTTTCATTCTTTGGTAGCTAACATATACCTATAATCTTTACGAACACGTTTTCACAAAACGAGGCGTTAGTAACGCTCAGTCGAACAAAATAAATATTAAATTTCGGGTGTATTTATAAGATTTTCATAAATAACAGCAGCGATGAGCACATTTTGTTATAAAACGGTGCTTATTATTATAGCTTTATAGTCTTCTAGCACAATTTTCGTGGGATATAATCCCGTAAGTTATTTTTACAGGTCATTTTTTTATTTGGTTTGCGTCTTCATAGGCAACATTTTTTTTGTTATGCGATTCTTTGTCTTTAATATATATATATTATTATATCATATTATATTTATAATATAATAATATATATTATTAATATTTTATTATATTTATTATTATTTTCGTTTTGTTTAGTAGCCGGGCCCGATTTGGACGCGGATTGTTTTTGGTTACATGATAATATTGTCCCATTAGACTAAAATAATTGTTTGTAATTAAAATCAACCATAAGGCCCGTTGTACACGGCGCGATTTCTATAGGATACGGCGCGCTAGCCGCACTTTGGAATAATCGTGTGAGCTTGTATATGACACGGCAAACCAACGGACGTCGCATATGGCGACGGCGCCGTCCCACAGTGCCGCTGTGTCTGTCAACAAGTTCCCATAATTATCCATACAACACTGACGATCGTGTATACACACGGAGAATCAACCGTAGTTTTCACGACAAGAAAACGTGTATCTGCAACGGGTCTAACGCATCCAATTTTTTTTAAATATTAATTTTCTAAAAATATTACATCGTCGGTGTCAATGTGAAAGTTCATTAAAACTATTGACTGGTTTAAAATAAATAACACATTTTTAATTATTAAAATTGCGTGTAAAATTATATAATATAAATATTTGCGTGTATAATGTTATAGACGTCTAAATACCAAATACTAATGTGTATAAAATATTTTTGTTACTTTTTTTGTCGTTCAATAATTAATTTTAGGTTAGCGTTAGTAGTTTGAATTGAATGTATCTTTTGAATAGAACATGTGTTTTCTACCATTACTCCATTAATTAGTCGGATAGACACATTTTTTTGAACCGAATTATAATATTAAAATCGATTGAAATAAGCAATTTTTACATAGAAGTAAGTTTATTGTTCTGGAAAATATTTAATTATTCAAATGATACATTGAATTTTTTACAAGCAGTTTGAAGATGTATATCATAAAACAGCTGTCTGGTTATTGGTAACGACTAAATGGATAGACTTTGTATGAGTTTTCATCACAACAGATGAACAGAGTATGTGCCAATTACAATATTAATATTAAGAATATAAGATCCTATGTCTATTCCCATAGACTCAAACTCGTCAATTATTCAAGACGATTATAAACAATCTATTTATACATACACTAGCTGACCCCGCAAACGTCGTTTTGCAAAAAAAAAAATAGATAGTAGCCAATTCTCAGACCTGAATATGCATATAAAATTTCATAAAAATCGGTCAATCCGTTTCGGAGGAGTATGGTAACTAACACGAGAATTTTATATATTAGATTAAACTTACACAGGCAGAAATTACAGAAAGCCACCTACTACGACCCTTACATACGCCTTTTGCCTCGTTTTCGTTGCACAATATCTGCGGGGCAATGAGGATCATTACTGCCATTTTTTCCCGATAATGTCGACATGGCCATTGAAAGCTGTCACTTACATTTTATAACCTACCATTCAGTTATTTTTAATTTTCTTGATAATGCCTCAGTGTACTGTACCAGGATTTGCTAATCCCGGTGTACATTTAGTGGCCAAAATTATAACAAAAAAAAAAAAGGGAAATGACTAAACGTCGCAAAAACATTTTTTTTAGTTCGTTTTTCAATTCTTTAAGCTTCCTGGTATAATACGAGAAAATGATGTACATGTTAACGAAAATGATGGTAGACCGGTTTTAACACAAAAAATAGCGATTAAACTAACGTAAACAAAGCGAAAATGATTTGACAGCAGCCATCGCGCCGCTGGCGACATCTACGTTAAGCTTTGCGTGTGGATCCCCATTGCGTAACACATTATAAATCGGAATCGGTTTCATTTTGACAGTCCAACAACATTCATTGCATTATTTACGTGTTGAGCAGACAAATTTTTCGAACTTATGATGCAATGGATTAGCAATTTGCTTCAAAATGATTCAGGTTCCGATTGATAATGTCTTACGCAATTAATGTGCTGGTCTTACATGCCGGCTTCCAGTCTAACTGGATACAGCTGAATACCAGTATTGTGTATTAATATCAAAAATAAAGAAATCTCGGTGTTTTATCAAGTCGCAAAAACACTGCGAAGGGCGGGTCACTAGTTTTTAATATTTAATTGTGCGATGGTAAAAATTGAGCCTTACCGCTAACCAGAAAGCTCATAAACATTTTGTAAGTTAATTTTAAAAAGAGATATATATTTTTATATCATAGTATTGGTTTTTTACACATTTTTTGCTAAGCGTTGTACCTATATTACTTAGTTGGTGCACAACTGATTTTGATATACATATTTACAATGATTTTGTATCGATTTAGCTTTTAAAGTAATCTGTAGAGAGAGATGTTTTACACTAATTGTTTTTATCAGCTTTATAAAATTAGAGAAAAATGTTTTTTGTGAACGTTTTTCGTGAATGTAAGGGTAGGTCACATTTTACCGGTAATATTTGCCAGTGATTTTAACAATGTCTATTAAGGGGGGATGCGCTAGGTAACCCGAAAAATTCAAAAATTCTTACGTTTTTTGGAATTTATAGAACAGTGTCAGGTTGTATGTTGAACAAAATATGATTTGCGAGCGTATGTAAGTATGTATTTACAGAATTATAATCGTTAAAATCGTCAATACAACCTTCTAAGTTCATATAATCCAAATGAAATAGTCATTCAATAGGATTATATGAAAATCTGAATTTCGCGGGCTACCCTGGCGGTTGCCCCCTTAAAATAATTAATACAATATTGTATTAAAAACATGTTTAATGGAATCAACATTTATTTATTTACATATTAGCGACTGCATTAAATATTGTACAGTCGGTAACAGTATTTTTTTGTGTTGTGAACTCATTCAGTATATGATTATAGTGTCTTATGATTATACCTACATTATTATAATTTAATACTGGTTCAGTTTTTAATGTTTTCAATTGGATGTCTCCGAAATATTCCTTTTTTTGTACCTATGTATAGCCTAAATATAAATTGGTGTGAAATCTAGTTATTTTACGTAGCAACAGGCAACAGTAAGTCTATAAAAGACTTGATGAATTCGAATTTTGGAATTCAACACTGGAAACACCGATAACTT